>CM061141.1:274474308-274549370 GCA_030789695.1 Scilla litardierei | reverse complement strand
ACTGCACAAGTACTAGAGGGGGGGGGGGGGGTGAATAGTACTTTAAAATAATAAGGAGTATAATTCCAAATTAAATTGCAAACAACTACCAAATCAATTTGCGGAAGCTTAAATTGAATGAAAACACACAATTAACAATGCAAACAAACGATGTTAATGGGTTCGGATCCACCCAAGTCTCCCCGACTTGTTCCCGATGATCCTACGTCCCAACCACCCGGATCCCCTCCGGATACTTGAGTTAGAAACCCTAACTCAAGATTTCCACTATGAATATCTTGTGAAAAACCTTCACAAGATCAAATCATACATGCAATGGCAAAGTGAATCCCACAACCCGGGATCACAAACTTCTCTCACAACCGAGAGAACCAATTAGCAATATAAAAGAGTTTAAATGAAATAAACAATCTTACCACAAAATCCTATACCTTGAGTTTTTCTTACCCAAATGGTGAAATGAAGGATTTGAGGAAGATGAAGTCACCAAGACCTAGCACCAAGGAAATGACCAGCAATCGGTGCCTAGGAATGAGTTGGAGACTTGGATCAAGCAATAGCTTGAAGAGCTCACCAAGAATAAGCTTCTCTCTAGATCTAGAAATGAGAGAGAATGGGTTTCTTGTGAAGAAGAGAGCTTTAGATTTGAGGGAGGATGGCTATCTCTTTAGAACTCAATGAATCTCTTAATGGCAGCTCTCACCTAGATAGAAATGACCTAGGTTCGTATTTATAGGGTCCCATAAAAACAAGTTAGGTCATTCACCAACGGATAGAAATCTGTGAGACTTAGTCGGTCAAAGAACAATCACTGACCGACTAGTTCATCCACTAGTCGGTCAGCCAAACAACGTGGACCGACTAAGAGTAGATCTGAGAAGAGATAGAATTTCAGACCTAGAAATCTAGTCGGTCCAAGAAGACTGTCTGACCGACTAGTTTCATAACTAGTCGGTCAGCCAATGAACGTAGACCGACTAAGAGGCAAAATAACTTAGTCTGAATGCAAAGTGACTTAGTCGGTCCAAGAACAAAAGTTGACCGACTAAATTTTCAACTAATCGGTCACCAAACGTTCTTAGACCGACTAACGATAAACAGTAGCTTAGGAGAATTTTAGAGTGAACAGTAAGTCACAACTAGTCGGTCAAAGAAGCATCACTGACCGACTAGTTCACAAACTAGTCGGTCGGTGAGTCAACGTAGACCGACTAACTGTAAACAGTAAAGTCCAAGAAATTAAGGAATCAAACTAGTCGGTCCAAGAACAGTTACCGACCGACTAGATCACCATCTAGTCGGTCAGTACTTGTTCTTGTACCAACTAACATGCACATACAAATCCGAATCGAAGCGCGACGCTTCGAGGAAGTTAGAATGAACTTGTGCAAGGATCCTAGAGCTATGAAATGAGCGTAATGAAGATAGAAACGTAAGATATACTCAAGGCTTAACATTCTATATATCGAAGCTAAAAGACTATAAATAAAACCTTAATAAACGGTCTTCGAGAGCTTCGATTGAATCTTCATAACTTCCAAAGCGTCGCAAGAGCTTCAACGAAGCTTTAGGCATGAAGATGAGCTTTGGGAAGAGTTGAGATGTCGCTATGAATGTTCTCGTGAATTTGGCGACCATCTCCAAAACTGCGCTCACAAATTGTTAGTTCATGGATTATTTATGTTTGCTCATCACCAAAACCAAATCCGGGGAGTCCAATATTCAACATTCTCCCCCTTTTTGGTGATGACAAACCAACATAAATAATAATCAAAAATAATAATTCAAATGTAAAATACTTACTCCCCCTGCATTGATGACACGTTAATTCCAAAAAGAATATATATGAATTGCATCAATCAGACGAGTAAGATATATAATGAGAATCGATTGTTGAAATATCGGATTTTGAAAATCCTTATATGTATCTTAACTCCCCCTGAATCTAACATATCAAACTAGATTCTTGGAAATTGAGTTAAATTTTCATTTGCGCTATTTATTATCATTATCTCTCCCCCTTTGGCATTAACCCAAAAATGGGGGGCATACAACGACAACAATTAGGAAATGTAAAATCCAACATCGGGAGTCGTAGACAAAGATAATGGACCAAATTGACACCAAGGGAAAAGTGTGGAAATCAAAACAAGGTGTGCCAAATTTTCCATTATCAATAAAAATCAACGATAATCAAAATCATCAAAAGTACCAAATGTTTATTCATTTCTTGAATAAAGAAACAGACTCTCCAATATTCAATATTCTTGGTTAATTTTGTGCATAGAAAACAATTCTATATAATTATAGAAATATAATCTATTTAACCAAGTTTTTATGCGTCGAGCGACGAGTTCACATTTTAAATGAATTCAACGAATATTAAAATTTGCACGACGAATAAAAGACAAAGTGAACGACGATGATCATATATATATATATAGACAACATGAGTACATCCAAAAAGATATCACATCGAATATATGAGGTACATCAAATGAAGTGAGACACATCATCTATATAAACAACAAAAAGTACATCATCATCATCAACATCATCATATCATAAAATCCAACTCCGACATCCAGAAAGCACAAAAAAAATACATCAAAACATCTCTCAACCCCAGCCTAACCCAAAACACTCTCATAACTCACTCATTAGTCATCTAAATTACCCCATAAAACGTCGAAATCTTAAATACGACTTTCAAATACGAATTCGATCATAAATTCAAATAAATCACATAAAATTCCCAAAAATTCAATAAATCTAGCATGAATGAAATATCGCGAAATATAATAGCATGCAAGATAATTGAATGAAATATGAATCCTATATCTCGGATTCACCCATAATCCCCAATTCTCGACGCAACCGCACAAAGGAGTCCTCCTTTAGGGGTTTCGTGAAAATATCGGCGATTTGCTTTTGGGTTTCAACGTACACTAATATGATGTCCTTTTTAGCAACATGATCATCTAAGAAATGGTGTCGGACATCTATGTGTTTCGATCGGGAATGGTGCACCGGATTCTTTGAAAGACAAATAGCACTATGGTTATCCACCATGATAGGGCTAGTATCACAATGAATACCAAAATCCTTCAATGTGTGTCTCATCCAAAGAACCTGGGCACAAGCGGCACCGGCGGCAATATATTCCGCCTCGGTGGTTGAAAGTGATACCGAATTTTGCTTCTTGGAAAACCAAGAGACAAGAGAATTTCCTAGAAAATTGCAAGTGCCACTAGTACTTTTCCTGTCGGATTTGCATCCCGCATAATCAGCGTCACTGTATGAGACTAACTCATACGTGCTAGATTTCGGATAAAGTAATCCAAAATCTAAAGTGTAACTTAGATAGCGAAAAATACATTTAACCGCTACTAAGTGAGAATCCTTAGGTTGAGACTGATAACGAGCACATATACATACGGCAAACATAATATCGGGCCTACTCGCGGTAAGATAAAGTAAACTACCTATCATACCTCGATATAGACGAATGTCTACATCTTTTCCGCCCGTATCTTTATCAAGATGTGTTGTAGTGCTCATAGGAGTCTTTTTCCCGGAGGCATTCTCCATTCCAAATCGCTTTAGCAACTCCACCGTGTACTTCGTTTGGTGGATGAAGATTGCATCGTTCAATTGGCGAATTTGGAGACCTAAGAAATATTTGAGTTCGCCCATGTGGCTCATCTCAAATTGTTCCTTCATAACATTAGAAAACTCTTCACAAAGAGCAAAGTTAGTAGCACCGAAAATGATATCATCAACATAAATTTGAACTAATAAAATATCATTATTCGCATACTTAATAAAAAGTGTTGAATCGGCTTCACCCATTTTAAAATTCAAATCCAAAAGAAAATTCTTTAGGCGATCATACCAAGCTCGAGGAGCTTGTCTCAACCCATAAAGAGCTTTCTTTAGTTTAAAAACATGATTTGGAAATTTTTCATTTATGAAGCCTGGAGGTTGAGAAACGTAAACTTCCTCAACGACATCTCCGTTTAAAAATGCACTTTTAACATCCATTTGAAATAATTTGAAATTCTTATGGCATGCAAAAGACAATAATAATCTAATTGATTCTAATCTAGCTACCGGAGCGAAGGATTCTTCGAAATCAATACCTTCCTCTTGTCGATAGCCTTGAGCTACTAACCGAGCTTTGTTCCGGACGACGACTTGGTTTTCGTCGGTTTTGTTCTTGAAGATCCACTGTGTCCCTATGACGGTGTGATTCTTCGATGGCAATGGAACAAGCTCCCAAACTTCATTTCTCTCGAATTGAATAAGCTCCTCCTCCATGGCTAAGATCCAAGCGCTATCTTCGCATGCTTCATTAATATTCTTTGGCTCTATCGATGAGGCAAAGGCACAATTGGCGAAGTGGTGGACTTGCGATCTCGTCTTGACACTATCATAGATATTGCCAATGACTTGCTCATGGGGATGGTCACGAACCGAATGAAGCCGTTTGGGAATACCTTGATCACTAGGAACATTCTCAACAACTTCATTAGTTGGGTTAGTCTCAATAGAATCAATAGAATCATTAGACTTAGAATTATCAAATGAATCACATAAAACATCCAAAGAATCATTATCATTTGAAATTCTAGTTGGAACAAATCCTTCATTAAATGAGACATGAAGCGACTCCTCGAGCGTTGAGGTTCGTTTGTTGAATATCCTGTAGGCTTTACTACGCGTAGAATATCCAACAAAAATCCCCTCATCGGATCTTGGATCGAATTTGTCCAAACTACCATATGTGTTCTTAATAAAACATTTCGAACCAAAAACACGAAAATGTTTAACTTGAGGCAACCTACCAAACAACAATTCATAACAAGTTTGTTTAGTGCCGGGCCTCAAAAGTATTCTATTAAACATATAGCAAGCGGTGTGTACCGCTTCCGCCCAAATTTGATGGCCAAGTTGGCTATCATCAAGCATAGTGCGAGCACACTCCACTAGCGTCCTATTCTTTCTCTCAACTACACCATTTTGAGGAGGTGCACGAGGGAAAGAGAAGGTGTGAGTAATACCAACTTCATCACAAAATGTCTCAAAAGACTCATTCTCAAATTCACCTCCATGATCACTACGAATAGTGACAATGGTGGTTCCTAAGAGATTTTGTACTTTCTTAACAAAAATTGTGAAGTTTTCAAAAGCTTCATTTTTATTACACAATGAAAATACCCAAGTAAATCTTGAATAGTCATCTACGATGACAAGTCCATACCTTGCATTTCCTAAGGAAGCTACTCTAGTTGGCCCAAATAAGTCTAGATGTAATAGCTCTAGTGGCCGTTTAGTAGAGATGCTGTTCTTAGGTTTAAATGAAGATTTAGGAAGCTTGCCACGTTGACAACAATCACAAAAACTTTTCTTTTCAAAAACAAGCTTCGGAAAACCTTTAATGGAATTTAATTTCGAAAGCTTATAAAGTGTTCCAAAGTTCACATGTCCAAAGCGTCGATGCCATAAGTGTTGTTCACTTGTGTTGGCAACGAGACATTGTTCATATGACTTAGGAAGATCCAAAATATAAATGTCTTTATGACGAGTTCCGGAAAATAATAATTTATCATTATCTTTTCTTAAAATATGACACAATCCTTTCGCAAAGCTAACTTTGTAACCTTTGTCACAAAGTTGGCTTATTGAAATAAGATTATGATTTAAACCACTAACAAGATAAACATCACTAATTAATGGTTTAGAAGGGTTACCGACTTTACCAACACCTATGATGGTTCCGCTCTCGTTGCCTCCAAATACGACGCGGTTTCCATTCGCAATGGGAACCACTCCGGAGAGCAATCGAGCGTCACCCGTCATGTGTTTTGAACACCCGCTATCGAGTATCCAATTCCCTTTGGAGCTAAATTTAAATTTGTTGCTCCTCTTCTTTTTCTTTTCCTTGAGTACCTAAAGATAGACACTTTCATATCATGGTACCCAAGGTCATTGGGTCCAAGGGATTAGACCTTTGGAAGCCAAGTCCAAGTGGACTTAGACTTCCCCACATAATTCTTACTATGCACAACATCCGAAAAATAAGCATTCATATACATTTGTTTTTCATCCATGCTTGTGTCCTTTGGGCTCCAAATAGTGAAAATTTTGGGAGCCATCATCCTATTGGGTGCATGCATGCGACGTTGATTTCTACGTGATGCATGTTGTGGATAGGCATATGGGACATGATGGAATGGTGCACGACGAGAATTATTCATATGATGTGGTGGGTGTACATATGCATGTGTGGGAACACGTGCGTGAGGGTGTCTCACATGGTGTGCACGTGCCCGAGAATGTGTTGCATAAAAATCATCATATGTGTGAGCCGGTGGAGTAGGACGTGTGTTCCTACGTGGCATGTTATTGGTGTACATGTAGGCATGCCCCTTCTTTGGAGGTCCACCCAAAGTGGGTTTCTTTCCGAAAGAGGGTGTGGACGAGGTGGAAGCACCATTGGTAGATGAACTACCAATAGAGTGTTTGCTCCCACTCGTTGAGGCTTCGGAAGTTGGCCTTACAAAAGTAGTGACCGACTTGGATGAATTTCCCATCATATACCCCAAGCCAATGTGGTGTTTGGCCGGAAGTAAATCTTTTAGGATATTATCCAAATGGCCCTTACCCTTGTTGAATTTGTTGATTCGGCCCAATGTGTCCTCATATTTCTCTTTGAGAGAACGCAAAGAAGTATCCAAAGTGGATATTTGCGATGTGAGCACATAAACACGAGATTTAAGATTCTCGTTCTCAATACTCAAAGTCGAGTTTTGAGAAGTTAAATCCGCTATCTCATGTTCTTCCGCATCCTCAATGCTAACATGTTCAAGTTTCGATTTGAGATTTACAATCTCATTTCTTAACTCTTCAACAACGGTGTCGTTGTTGGTGATGATATTCTTAGGCGATGTTTGAATGCTAGCTAGGTCATCTTTTACTTTAGTATATCGATTTACTAATTTTGTGTATTTTGACCAAAGTTGAGAGTTAGCATTCCTAAGATCTTCCATCGTTACCTCATCGCTTTCGTCATTACTATCATCTGAAGAGGAGGATCCTTGATCGTTCTCCTCTCTTGCCATGAAACACATGTGCGCTTGCTCCACGTGCTCATCGTCCGACTCGCCGGTTGAAGAATCATCGGAGTCGGTGAAGGTAGCTCCGACAAGTCCCTTCTTGTTTCCTTTCGTGTACTTCTTGGACTTGTCATACTTTGGCGCTTTCCACTTCTCTTTTTGCTTATTGAGGGGACACTTCGCTTTCATGTGTCCCGGCTTATTGCACTTAAAACACAAAGGAGAGGAAGAGGCGTTAGAAGAACCAAATTTACCTTTGGTCTTGAAGTTACCTTTTCGGAAGAAACGGTTGAACTTCTTGGCCATGAGTGCCATGGATTCCAAGTCCAACTCGTTTTCCGATTCTTCATCATCGGTTGATGTGGATGTGGATGGAGCGGCTTTGAAGGCAATAGCCTTTTTCTTTGGCTCGTCTTGCTTTAGATAAGACTTCATCTTTTCTTGCAATTTGAGCTTGCTATCCTTGCGTACCTCGTACGACATTAAAGTACCCATTAGTTGAACTACGGTGTACTTATTCATGTCATTACCTTCCTCGATGGCGAAGGTGCGTTTCTCCCAAGAAGAAGGAAGTCCTTCGATAAGCTTTGAGCACTTCTCCTTTTGAGTGTAGGACTTGCCGAGGGCCTCTAACTCGTTTATTATGTCAACAAAACGAGCGTAATATTCTTTCATCTTCTCGCCCTGTTGCATATGAAACATTTCGTAATCTTTGTTTACGACTACGAGTTTAGAGTCTCTTACCCGACTCGTCCCTTCATGTAGTATGAGGAGAGAGTTCCAAATTTGATATGCACTCTTACATGTGCATATCTTATTGAAGTCCTCGGGCTCCAATGCGCATTGCAAGGCGTTCATTGCCTTGGCATTGATTACCTCCGCGGCGACCTCCGCGGTTGTCCATTTCTCAAAGTCTTCTTCTTCGGGCTCGATGTACTCCTTCATTGTAGTCCTCCATAAAGATGCACTTCGGAGGAAGGTTTCCATCCGACATTTCCAGTACCCGTAGTTGGTACCGTTGAAGAATGGAGGCCTCGTAGAGGAATGTCCTTCCATCACCGAAGATGCTCCTTCACGGTTCCTGAAGGTGTCATAGTTGGAAGGTGGACGCACGGTCTTGTTGTCGTTGGCAGACATAGCTGTGTATCTGGCTTTGATACCAAATGTAATGCCCTACCAGCTACTGCACAAGTACTAGAGGGGGGGTGAATAGTACTTTAAAATAATAAGGAGTATAATTCCAAATTAAATTGCAAACAACTACCAAATCAATTTGCGGAAGCTTAAATTGAATGACAACACACAATTAACAATGCAAACAAACGATGTTAATGGGTTCGGATCCACCCAAGTCTCCCCGACTTGTTCCCGGTGATCCTACGTCCCAACCACCCGGATCCCCTCCGGATACTTGAGTTAGAAACCCTAACTCAAGATTTCCACTATGAATATCTTGTGAAAAACCTTCACAAGATCAAATCATACATGCAATGGCAAAGTGAATCCCACAACCCGGGATCACAAACTTCTCTCACAACCGAGAGAACCAATTAGCAATATAAAAGAGTTTAAATGAAATAAACAATCTTACCACAAAATCCTATACCTTGAGTTTTTCTTACCCAAATGGTGAAATGAAGGATTTGAGGAAGATGAAGTCACCAAGACCTAGCACCAAGGAAATGACCAGCAATCGGTGCCTAGGAATGAGTTGGAGACTTGGATCAAGCAATAGCTTGAAGAGCTCACCAAGAACAAGCTTCTCTCTAGATCTAGAAATGAGAGAGAATGGGTTTCTTGTGAGGAAGAGAGCTTTAGATTTGAGGGAGGATGGCTATCTCTTTAGAACTCAATGAATCTCTTAATGGCAGCTCTCACCTAGATAGAAATGACCTAGGTTCGTATTTATAGGGTCCCATAAAAACAAGTTAGGTCATTCACCAACGGATAGAAATCTGTGAGACTTAGTCGGTCAAAGAACAATCACTGACCGACTAGTTCATCAACTAGTCGGTCAGCCAAACAACGTGTACCGACTAAGAGTAGATCTGAGAAGAGATAGAATTTCAGACCTAGAAATCTAGTCGGTCCAAGAAGACTGTCTGACCGACTAGTTTCACAACTAATCGGTCAGCCAATGAACGTAGACCGACTAAGAGGCAAAATAACTTAGTCTGAATGCAAAGTGACTTAGTCGGTCCAAGAACAAAAGTTGACCGACTAAATTGTCAACTAGTCGGTCACCAAACGTTCTTAGACCGACTAACGATAAACAGTAGCTTAGGAGAATTTTAGAGTGAACAGTAAGTCACAACTAGTCGGTCAAAGAAGCATCACTGACCGACTAGTTCACAAACTAGTCGGTCGGTGAGTCAACGTAGACCGACTAACTGTAAACAGTAAAGTCCAAGAAATTAAGGAATCAAACTAGTCGGTCCAAGAACAGTTGCCGACCGACTAGATCACCATCTAGTCGGTCAGTACTTGTTCTTGTACCAACTAACATGCACATACAAATCCGAATCGAAGCGCGACGCTTCGAGGAAGTTAGAATGAACTTGTGCAAGGATCCTAGAGCTATGAAATGAGCGTAATGAAGATAGAAACGTAAGATATACTCAAGGCTTAACATTCTATATATCGAAGCTAAAAGACTATAAATAAAACCTTAATAAACGGTCTTCGAGAGCTTCGATTGAATCTTCATAACTTCCAAAGCGTCGCAAGAGCTTCAACGAAGCTTTAGGCATGAAGATGAGCTTTGGGAAGAGTTGAGATGTCGCTATGAATGTTCTCGTGAATTTGGCGACCATCTCCAAAACTGCGCTCACAAATTGTTAGTTCATGGATTATTTATGTTTGCTCATCACCAAAACCAAATCCGGGGAGTCCAATATTCAACAAGCTCCAGAGTCGAACAGAGTCAGGGCTGGGTGAGAAGAAACTAGGATAACACCTAAGGGGTAACAAGCAACTATATGAAACAAGGAACTAACTAATCAAACATAAATATATAAAAGGAAAGACTAGTTTAGGAGTTACCTGCGATCACGTCGTCAACGGCCTCAGCCTCAACGGCTGTCATAGTGTAAGCTCGACGCACCGGGGGGTTGGCCTGCTGAAAGGCCTGCCTCTGTGGTACCAGAGGTGGTCCTCGCTGTCCAGGTGCAGGCACTGGTCTCTGAGCAGGTCCAGGTGCAGGCACTGTCTGCTGAACAGGTCCAGGTGCTCCAGGAGGCATTGGTCGAGTGCCTTTGGGGCAGTCCCTCGCCACATGGGTAGAAGATCCACAAACCAAAAACTGATTCAGCATCTTCCTGCAGTCCTTCACATGGCCAAGCTTGCCACAGAAGTGGCAAGTCAGCTCAGCTCGGTTGAAAACAGGTGCAGCTGGCCTCTTGAACTGGGTGGTCTGGACTGGACGTACACCAGGCCTAGGTGCACTCCTCAGCATCTCCATCGGGCGCTTGCCCGCCTGACGTGCCTTCTTCAGATTGGCAACGTGCTCCTGATTCTTCGCAGCCACCAGGACATCCTCATGAGTAGAAAAAGTTGATCAGTCCATATTTTACACCTTTTTTCTGCATATTTGCATGCCATTTCGGTTGCTCATATTGCGATTTTCACGATTATTCGATGATATTGTGTTACTTTTCACTATTTCTTGTTTTTGTCGGATTTCAGGAAATATGAGCAATTGGGAGCAAAAATGAGCTTAAAGGACTTGCACGCGTAATGGAGCATCGCTCATGGATTTATTGAGGACCTATCAGCGATAGAAGACGAGTGGAAGAAGAAAGAACGTCGTAGGAGCGACGAGAAATCGAAATGATGAAGATTGGGCATTTTCAGCATGCCACTAGGCCGAGTGAAGGAGTCACTCGGCCGAGCAAAGAAGCCTGCTCGGCCGGCCAGATCGGACACGCAATTACTTGAAGAATAGCGTGCACTCGGCCGAGTAACGACATCCCACTCGGCCGAGTATGGAGACACCACTCGCCCGAGTGGCACACGAACGACGGCATCCAAAAGACCAGACTTACTGTAATACGTCAGTCGACTACAAGCTCCGACTCGGCCGAGTACCAAAAGCCCCTCGGCCGAGTGACATTTGCCGCTCGGTCGAGTGATGCCGAGGACACGCAGCGCCTAAATTTTCAGATAGCCTCCCACTCTTTTGAAATCTGCAATCATTCCAGAAGTCAAAGTATTTTTCTCATATTTTTTATGGATAGTAGACTTCATGACGGTTCCAACGCCGCCAAGAATGTGTCAATCAGAGGTCAAATGAAATCTGGAGAATTTCTGCAAGTCGATGCTGCAGTGCTGGAATTCGCATGTCAGTGTCACTCGGCCGAGTGACATTTCCACTCGGCCGAGTGACCAGTTTTTGCCAGTTTTTGACAGAGTGCTGTTCTCTGGAAATTTTGCAGGAATTCCCACTCGGCCGAGTGAGCTTTCCACTCGGCCGAGTCGGCGGCGGGCCCAGATTTTAAGTTGCGGTTTGGGCTGTTTTTGGGCATGATTTTGAGGGGTTTTCTAGGGTTATTTGCTAGGGTTTTGGGAGACTATATAAGGGGTTTTGTAGCCACCATTAGAGAGGGTTCTCATTATGTTTTCTTAGAGTTATTTTTAGATGTTAGGCCATGCCCTAGGCCCCCTCTTGGATCAAAAAGCTTGTATTTGGATTGAAGATCTTCATCAAGCTAAGTATTTTGTTCTTATTGCTTGAATCTTTGTTTTGATATCTTTATATATGCAAGCAATGTTTTTTATCGATTTCTCTATCGTTATTGCTATGCTTGAGTAGATTTGATGTTCTAGGGCATGGGGATGAACCCTATGGATCTAATTTCATATTTGTGATGAATGAATTTCTAAATTGCTAGAATTGCTAGGAGGTTAGGTTGTGATCAATTTATCACGGATATCTAGGGATTTCCATCGATTTGGGGTTTGCAAGAGATTGGATTCTAATCGATGGGAAGACTTAGATATTCGATTTAGGTTTATAATCGAGATTTTCTAGACTTGGTTTGCAAGAGATTGGACCAAAGCTAGGATTTTTATTATAAATCTATACCCATATTCGTTTGCAAGAGATTGGGCGAATACGAACTATCACAACCTAGATCGTAACTCGAGTTTGCACGAGAGTGGGCTCGAGGGGCGATTGAACGATGATGTTGATCATAATGCTAGCGGCTTAGGCTAGGGTTTGCAAGAGATTGGGCCCTATCCTAGGGTTGCTATAGACCGGCAATAGCGCGAGAGCGTGAGCTTAGTTCTATATTCAGTTACGACTAGTTCACCTCAACGCAAGTCTAGTAATATTGAGATTCACTATTCACAATGATGCATGACGATCCGTAGTGGGGATTCCCTAGCTCTAGACATTTCTATTATATTATATTTGAATCGATATTTGACCCAACTTCTTTATCACCGACACCGACATCCACCACCATTTTCATTACATCATACCATAGCCATCTCCACCAATAAATCATTCGTAGTCAAACCAACCTAGGATAGATTGGAGCCAACACCACCTCCTCGTGTTCGATACCCGCTCGCCACTTGACCGTGTGCTTGCGTTAAAACTACAATCGTTCTCCGGGTGTATATCCGGGGCCGGATCAAGTTTTTGGTGCCGTTGCCGGGGAGGTGTTTCCCGTTGGTGCCAATTTGTCACAATTAGGTTGATTAGAAAAACAATTTAAAGAAATTTTCACCCCCGCCACCATTACTATCATTTCTATATTCTTTTGTGCCACTGATATTTTTCTCCAGGTATTTATCGTTGTTGATCAGGTGTTATGGATGGTATTATGTGGACTGCAGATTTTGAGGAGAAAGCATTTCAGAACTTATTGGAGGGCCTCTTGGAGTCAGCGAGGTTCACCGGTTCAGAGAGCCTTACAGCAGGTGATGCATTTGATCTACGATTTGCAGATTTTGTTATGAACCATGTTTCAGCTGCAGGAACAATTGAGGAGGACATCCATGTCAGTCTTGAGGGGGATAGATTAAATTTTTGGATTGCTCGCGGGCATTCCCCTCCACATGATGCATCCCCACAAGTTGACACACATGAGCAGCCAGCATCACCATTCCAGAGAGAGCCTACATTGATAGTTCATGAGGAGGCCTTACACACGGAGCCAGAGCTTATCACCGAGGAGGTCATGCTTCGGGACGAGGACACAGCCATTCATGAGGATCCCGAGCACTACACTCCTCCATTAGAGCTTCCGTAGCCACCTCATCCTTCCACTGACGCAGAGGACTATCCCACAGAGCTTACTGCTCCCACTCAGGGAGATATTTTTACCCACTCCATTTCTGAATCATGCATTCCATTCGATATTTATTTTGATTCAGATATTTTTGACACGTCATATCTTTTGCAGCACACATACGATTATGGATCGGAGGTATGCTTGGACGTGTCACAGTTTGACGAGCCTATCGAGGAGGTCCACACCTATGATCCAGATTTACCTGAGCAGCTTAGAGAAGACACCATGGAGACAGTTATCACAGCATGGGAGGATATTGGATTATTTCCAGGGAAGTATCGTCCACCATTATTTATTTCATCTATTTCTATAGACGATCCTCTTTGGAATACTTTTATTTCGAGGGTGAATTTTTTGTGGCGAACTGATGCATCCTATTCTCTGCAGGGTACAGGTGGAGTCCTTGTGGGAATGCTGGAGGATGCATTGCTGGAGTTCGTTGGAGTCCGTGGACATATGCGTCTGGCGAAGCCACGGAAGGAGCAGTTGGAGCAAGTGCCTGCACCGGCAAAGATACTGGATCCGCCTTTTGCTATAAGTGATATCAATCCAGTAGTGTAGAAATTTTTATGCTTTAAATAAACTCAAACCCTCTCGACAGCGAGAGGACCGTATAGATTTGTTTGAATAAATATCACCTCATATGACGGAAACAATAATCATTTACACCCCAAACCCATTATATATATTAATTCCCCTCTCCATATTTTGATACGCCACATCCTTTTGCTCACCACCATCGAGCATTTCTTTCAAGTGAATACCCACTTTCTTATTCATTTGACTTAATCACGCTTTGCAAATCCATGACATTTTTGATTGAGTCATTTGAATAGGATTGTTTGGTATAAGCTTGGGGGAAAGCGCTCTCATGCATCATTGTATGTGCATGTAGTTGCATTAGGATTTCATGTCATTTATTTCTTCATTTTTCATTCGCCTCCCTCATATTTATCGTTGTTCCTCATATTTTTCCTTTTATGATCACATTGAGGGCAATGTGAAGTTTAAGCTTGGGGGAGTGCATTTCCATGCCATTTTAGACGCATTAGTTGCATTTTTACTTTATTTTAGGGTTTTTAGAATTTTTCAAAATTTTTGCATCATCTTTTTGATTTTTTCCATCTTTTTTTCCTTTTATGTGTGTTCATGCATCATATTATGTGCTTGTTTTTCTTTTCTTTCCTCTCTTTTATTTTTTCTTATTTCTTTATTTTCCTTTCTCTTCTTTTGCTAGATGCGTTCCTTATGATGATATCTCTTATTGCTTTAGCAACCATCACGATGCTTATTATTCCTTGCCATGCTACTTAGAGTATTCCATAGTCTTGATATTCACATATACTTGCAAATCTATTTCTTTTGATGACTCATCTACATGAATGCATGATATTAATTGAAGCTGAATGTATGGATTATCGTTTAGTATGCTTTTGTTGGAAATGCACCAAGATTCACGCATCAGTAGTATACCTGAAGCATCAGTTTTATTGTCTTACTCACCTTCTGTTGCATGCCTAATATGGTTGTAAACTTTACTGCTTGACTTCACTATTTATTGAAATGATTGAGAATATCCATGCTTACATATGAGTTTTAGTTGATGTATTATCTTATTGAACCGTTCGTGCACATCTTAGAGTGAACCGAGTGTTACATTATTTCTTTCTCCACATATATCTTTTTATTCTCTACATGTCACTTGAGCTCACCTCCTAAAGCTACTTATATCGCATCTATTTCCCAAAAATCCCCACAAAAGAAAAAGTTGGCTCCAAAAAGTCCAAAAAGCCAAAAAGGAGCCAAAAACCAAAAATACAAATCAAATAGCTCCTACAAAAATCCAAAAAGCAAAATGAGAAACAAAAAGTTCCAAATGAAAAAGAAATAGGTTTCGCTATCTCATTATTGGAGCCACATAATACTTGGGAAAACCAAGGCAAAAATCCCATTTTCCACTATCATATTCCTTTAGATGCGATACCTCAAGCTAAGCTTGGGGGGGTGAATTCATTTGACCATATGAGTGAGTATGCCATTAGAGTGGAGACGTGCATGAATGGGAATATTCGATAATGCTTAGACTTTGCAAAATATATTAGATTTGGAGATTTTTCATGATTTGAAATAAATATGTGAATGCCATGTCTCTTATTCCATTCTCTATTGCATGCTTGGTGTGATTCTTATATGCTTCAGTTATAACTCTTGATTGAAAAGTGCATCGCCAACATATGTATATTAAATCCTATGAAATGTGTGACGTGGATATGAATTAATTGTATGAATTTAGAGAATCCCTTTTGTTGTTCTTAAAATCTTGCAAGTACCATGTTTATGTAAGATATGAAATCCTTATAGCATGTGATTTGTATTTTCCAAGTTATCGTGATGTGTAGCTTATGGCTTGAGATCTGAGAGAAGAATCTATCGACCCCTTCCACCTCGTGTTCTATTTCGTTTTTCGTTTCATTTTCTTTATTTTCATCTCCCAAGTTCATCTCTCTACATATCTTCCTCGAGGACGAGTAAGAGGTAAGCTTGGGGGATTTTGATCGGTCCATATTTTACACCTTTTTTCTGCATATTTGCATGCCATTTCGGTTGCTCATATTGCGATTTTCACGATTATTCGATGATATTGTGTTACTTTTCACTATTTCTTGTTTTTGTCGGATTTCAGGAAATATGAGAAATTGGGAGCAAAAATGAGCTTAAAGGACTTGCACGCGTAATAGAGCATCGCTCATGGACTTATTGAGGACCTATCAGCGATAGAAGACGAGTGGAAGAAGAAAGAACGTCGTAGGAGCGACGAGAAAGCGAAATGATGAAGATTGGGCATTTTCAGCATGCCACTCGGCCGAGTGAAGGAGTCACTCGGCCGAGCAAAGAAGCCCGCTCGGCCGGCCAGATCGGACACGCAATTACTTAAAGATTAGCGTGCACTCGGCCGAGTGACGACATCCCACTCGGCCGAGTATGGAGACACCACTCGCCTGAGTGGCACACGAATGACGGCATCTAAAAGACCAGAATTACTGTAATCTATCAGTCGACTACAAGCTCTGACTCGGCCGAGTACCAAAAGCACCTCGGCCGAGTGACATTTGCCGCTCGGTCGAGTGATGCCGAGGACACGCAGCGCCCAGATTTTCAGATAGCCTCCCACTCTTTTGAAATTTGCTATCATTCCAGAGGTCAAAGTATTTTTCTCATATTTTTTATGGATAGTAGACTTCATGACGGTTCCAACGCCGCCAAGAAATCGTCAATCAGAGGTCGGATGAAATCTGGGAAATTTCTGCAAGTCGATGCTGCAGTGCTGGAATTCGCATGTCAGTGTCACTCGGCCGAGTGACATTTCCACTCGGCCGAGTGACCAGCTTTTGCCAATTTTTGACAGAGCGCTGTTCTCTGGAAATTTTGCAAGAATTCCCACTCGGCCGAGTGAGCTTTCCACTCGGCCGAGTCGGCGGCGGGCCCAGATTTTAAGTGGCGGTTTGGGCTGTTTTTGGGCATGATTTTGAGGGGTTTTCTAGGGTTATTTGCTAGGGTTTTGGGAGACTATATAAGGGGTTTTGTATCCACCATTAGATAGGGTTCCCATTATGTTGTCTTAGAGTTATTTTTAGAGGTTAGGCCATGCCCTAGGCCCCCTCTTGGATCAAAAAGCTTGTATTTGGATTGAAGATCTTCATCAAGCTAAGTATTTTGTTCTTATTGCTTGAATCTTTGTTTTGATATCTTTATATATGCCAGCAATGTTTTTTATCGATTTCTCTATCGTTATTGCTATGCTTGAGTAGATTTGATGTTCTAGGGCATAGGGATGAACCCTATGGATCTAATTTCATATTTGTGATGAATGAATTTCTAAATTGCTAGAATTGCTAGGAGGTTAGGTTGTGATCAATTTATCACGGATATCTAGGGATTTCCATCGATTTGGGGTTTGCAAGAGATTGGATTCTAATCGATGGGAAGACTTAGATATTCGATTTAGGTTTATAATCGAGATTTTCTAGACTTGGTTTGCAAGAGGTTGGACCAAAGCTAGGATTTTTATTATAAATCTATACACATATTTGTTTACAAGATATTGGGCGAATACGAACTATCACAACCTAGATCGTAACTCGAGTTTGCACGAGAGTGGGCTCGAGGGGCGATTGAATGATGATGTTGATCATAATGCTAGCGGCTTAGGCTAGGGTTTGCAAGAGATTGGGCCATTGATCACTCCTTATTTTACACTTTTTTACCGCATGTTTGCATGCCATTTAGATCGCCCAAATCATGTTTTTCATGATATACCGACGATATTGCGATGCTTTTCACGATTTGTTGTTTTTGTCGCATTTCAGGTGATTTGGCGCGATTTGGAGTGATCTCGAGATGCGCTTACTCCAGAGGGTCACCGACGACCTCCCCGAGGGGTATTTTGCTGTTGGAGAGGAGCGGAAGAAGAACGGACGTCGCAGGAGCGACGAGGAGGCCAAAACAAGCAAATTAGGAATGTTTTGTGTCCCACTCGGCCGAGTGCAGGAGTCACTCGGCCGACCAGCGAGACACCGCTCGGCCGACCAGATCAGACACGATTCATATGTGCACTCGGCCGAGCGACGGAGACCACATCGGCCGAGTGACGAGACCCCGTCTGCCCGAGTGGCGCCCAGACGAAGCCCTTCAAAAATCGCCAAGTTACTGTTTTTCGGCTGCCTGAGCTTCAGAAGACCCACTCGGCCGAGTGGATAATCCCGACCGCCCGAGTACCATGAAGCCATCGGCCGAGTGACGACAACTCACTCGGCCGAGCAGCCCCCGAAGTGAAGACCCCTGAAGATCGAGACTTACTGGAAATTTACAGGGTTTTCACTCGGCCGAGCGACTTTTGTCACTCGGCCGAGTGCGACACGCTGCCTGTAGCGAAAATTGCGGAAAACAGGCTGCGCATGGGTATTTTGGTCACAGTTTTTGGACGATTTTGGGGGGTATTTAACCCCTGTTTTTACCCTAGTTTGGAGGGCTTTTCCTTTTAGATTTTTTGTAGCCTTTTAGATTAACTTTTTAGCTTTATTCTTGAGATCGGAGAGGAGACAAAAGTTGATTTTTGTAGAATTATTTGAAGAACTCCATTGGTTTGTGTTTTCTCTTCTCTAAAAATTCTATTTTTATTGCATATCTCAATATTGTGATGAATTCTATTGCTTATTTCATTGATTATTTTTGTGATCTTGCTATGAATTATGAGTAGTCGCCACGTCTTGGGGCGTGGGGATGAACCCTACAAGCCCTATTTCATCATTGTGATGAATTGGTAGGAATTTTGCTAGAATTGCTATTAGGGATTAGATTGGGATCAATTTACTACGGATGGCTAGGAATTCACATCGATTAGGATTTGCAAGAGATTGGATCCCAATTCGATAGGAAACCCTAGAAATCCGAATTGGGTTGGAATCGAATTTCCGTAGTATCGGTTTGCAAGATATTGGACCGATACTAGGGTTTCCGGTTCCAATTCCGCGCCAATACCCGTTTGCAAGAGATTGGACAGGTAGGAACTATCCCAATCTAGGTCGTGGGCTGAGTTTGTAAGAGATTGGGCTCGGGGCGCGATTGAACGATGATGTTGATCCTAATGCTAGCTTCCCTAGGTTAGGGTTTGCAAGAGATTGGACCTGAGCCTAGGATAGCTATAGGCCGGCAACAGCGCGAGAGCGTGAGCTTGGTTCTACATTCAGTTGCAACTAGTTCATCCAAAATCTTATTCTAGCGATTTTGATACCGATGAACCACTTTTACGAAATATGGTGAGTAGCGGGAATTCCCCATTCCCTAGACGTTCTTTATTTGATTTGATATTTCCGTACTTTGTCTGACGATTGTGACAGGATCGCCAAAGGAAAATTTCTCTCTTCTTAAATAGCCAGGTTGATTGGAACAAGCACGATCATTCGTCCTCCCTGTGTTCGATAACCCGCTTGCTGCTACACCGTGCACTTGCGGTAAAACTACAACCGTTCTTTGGGGTTACATCCCGGAGCGATCAAGTTTTTGGCGCCGTTGCCGGGGAGGCGATTGCGTTTGATTTTACCACCCTAGCTATTTTTATTATTATTATTCTATTTCCTTATTTTTCTTTTACCTAACCCTTCCACGGTACTAATCATTTCTTTGAAACTCTATTTTCCCTGTGCATGTACACGAGATCTACGGCGGACCCTGAAGCTATATTATTTGATCCCGAGATCGAACGTACCGCGCAGAGACTTAGAGCGGAAAGGAGACAAAATCCGGAAGGGAGGTTTATGACCAACCCAGAAACTGCGGACCAATTAGCGGCACTGATGGCGAGGATAATTTCTATTCGAGATCGGCTTCGGCCTAAGACCTCTTCTACGACCTCATCCATTGCCATGCCGGAGTTGGCGGCTGACAAGAACTTCGAGCTAAAGACTGGACTAGTGGTTCTGATGAAGCAGGATCCGTTTCATGGGAATGCCCATGAAAATCCTCACTACCACATCCAATTATTCTTGTCGAAGTGCGCCACATTCCAAATGCCGGGGGTCTCCATCGATGCCATCAGACTGCGTCTCTTCCCCTTCACGCTAAAGGACAAGGCACTCTATTGGTTGAGGACGCAGGCTGAGGGAGTCTTCACCTCTTGGGACGAGTTGGCAAGTGCATTCATTGACAAGTTCTATCCGCCCTCCAAGACGGTGAAGATCCGGAGCGCTCTCATGTCCTTCAAGCAAGGACCCCAAGAGACGCTCTATGAGGCTTGGGAGCGTTTTAAGGATCTGCAACACCAATGCCCGCACCATAGCATAGAAGATTGGGAGCTAGTTCATAGCTTCTACAACGGTCTCCAACCGGGGACCAAACAAATTATTGATGCCGCGGCGAATGGTGCTATCTTGTCAAAGACTCCCGAGGAAGCTACGGCCCTAATTGAGGAGATGGCCTCAAACAACCAACAGTGGGGCGATGAGCGAGGACACTCCACGTCCTCCTTGAAGCCAACTAGTATCTATGAGGCGAAGGCCGTAGCGGAGCTTACAAGCAAGTTTGATTCTCTCCACAAGGTAGTGGAGAGACTGGAGAAGTTTATCACGGAGCCCCAAGGAACCCCTTCCACCTCCGCTCCAACGAACCAAATGAGTGATTGGCAAGACCAATCTCAAGCCATGTATGTGGGAGGAGAGCAAGGAGAAGGATCCTTGGAGCAAGTACAATATGTCGCGGGGAACCAAGGATATTGGGCCAATCCGGCCACAAGAAATCATCCCGGATTCTCTTACGCCAATAATGAAGGAGCTTTGAACCCGCCACAACAACCACATCAACAAGCTCAACCACCACCACCCCAACAACAACATTATCCACCGAGGGGGCCTCCACAACAAAATTTCCAACCGAAGCAACAAGTTCCACCATATAGGCTGCCCGGATACAATCAAGGGTAGAGGAATCAAAATCAAAACCCTCCACAAGCTCAACAACGATCCGACTTCGAAGCTAGAGTGGAGGCGTTTATGGTCGAGCAAAATAAGGTCAATGCTACCTTGAAGGCGGGGCAAGACTCCCTTAATACCGTTGTGGCTCAAATATCGGAGCAATTGGCGTTGCTCAATCGGAACACTCAACGATTACCGGCGCAACCCGAGCAAAACCCACGGGGCAACACCGGCCACATCAATGCCGTAGTTGCCATTACTACTAGAGGCGGGAAGGATACCACCCCCGCCATGATTCCTACCGAGGAGCCCGTGGAGGAAAGTTTGGAGCCGATTGAGCCGGTAGTTGAAGTTGATAAGGAGAAAGAGCCACAAGAAAAGGAGAAATCTAGAGCGGAGCAATTGATTGAGGAAAGGCGCTTCATGCCACCGGTCCCATTTCCCCAAAGGCTCGCTAGAGCGAAAATGGAGAAAAGGCTAGCGAAGTTTCTCGAGTATCTGAGAGGAGTTAGCCTTAACATTCCCTTCCTCGACGCCATTGTGGAGATCCCCACGTATGCTAAATTATTAAAGGATTTGATTTCGGGGAGAAAGAGGAAGGAAAAGATCATGCTAGCCGAGGAGGGCTCTTGGTTCACCAAGAGAGAGAAGGAGCCGGCCAAATTTAAAGACCCGGGGAGTTTTCGGATTCCTTGCACCTTGGGCGGCGTCCCTCTTCAAAAGGCGTTGGTAGATCTAGGGGCTAGTGTGAGCCTCATGCCTCTCTCCATGTTCTTAAGGCTAAACACCGGGACGAAGTTGAAACCTACCGACATGCGGATACAATTGGCCGATGGGCGAATAACAAGGCCGGTAGGGATCGCCGAAGACATCCCGCTACAAGTCCCGGGGGGAATATGCTTGCCATGTGACTTCGTGATCATGGACGTTAAGGAGGAGGGAGATACTTCATTGATACTTGGACGCCCGTTCCTCGCCACCGCCGGAGTCATTGTCGACGTGCGCGAAGGTACCCTAACTTTAAATGTCGGCAACATCGAGGTGGAGCTTCACATTCCTAAGGCTATGAAACACATGCCTTACCACGAGGAACTTGACTACATGGACCTCCTTGATGAGGTGATAGAAGAGGAGACCCCCACTCGATTGGCGCTCTTTTCGATGAGGATTTCGAGGAAGGCCCGGATTTAGACCAAGATGAGAAGATAGATGATTCCCCCGACCTCTCCGCTGAAAATGATGAAGGCGACGCTGATGTCGCAAGGATTCGAGAGCTCTGCAAGCTCTCGAAATTAAAGTCTCCGAAGAAAGCTCCGCCGATACGGAAATCGGCGTCACCGGTGAAGCCGTTGACCGGGGCAAACGCTATCTTGGGGGAGCCTCCCCCAACACAATTCGAGACGAGAGACCACCGCGGGAGAACACGCCGCCGCAACTTCCGAATCCAAGCGTTCTCCCCGGAAAGTTTGATGGGTGCATCTCATATGCACCAAACATCCCGCATGAATTGAAAATCATAGGGGGTCGAGCTCACGACCTTAAACAAGCGCTTGTCGGGAGGCAACCCGACGGTTATTGCTTTATTTTTACTTTTTCTTTATTTTTGTTTTAGAAATTTTTAGTGTTTTGAGTTGTTCGCCCAAAAATTTTGTATAACGGGTCCTATTTTTCTTGACAGGAGAGGAGATAGGCAAATCCATCATGAGGAGGATGAACAAGACGACGAGGAGCGCCCCGGGAAGGTGCTCGATGCTAAGGAGGAAGATGAAATCGACTGGAGGAAGAAAGACGGAGTTTAGAGCCCAAACGAAGGCAAACGGCAGAACACAAGGCTCACTCGGCCGAGTATACTAGTCACTCGGCCGAGTACACGAGTTCGTCTGGCCGAGCCACTCACGAATGAGGGAAGTCTGCTGTACCCAACTCTCTGTTTATTTTCTTGATTTCTGTATAACTGCTACTCGGCCGAGTATATATTTTCACTCGGCCGAGTAAAACGGATACGCTCCTAGGGCGAGTCTTGCCGAGTAGCTTGAGCCACTCGGCCGAATGGACTTACTCCACTCGGCCGAGGCTGGCAAGGCCGCTCGGTTGAAGCGATAGCGGGGAGGAAATGTCCATTGATCTCGCTCGGCCGAGTGACCTAGTCACTCGGCCGAGTCGTAACTTTTATTATATAAGGGGCCGAGGGGGGGGGCACGTTTTTCAAAACGCAAAAATCCCAAACGCCCGACCCCTCGCATTCCCCTCGCCCGTTCCCCTCGCTCGCGCCCCCACTCGCCCGACCGACCGTCGCCGCGCCGCCGCTCGGCCAGCCACCGCCGGCCGAACACCCGCCGCGCCTCGCCCGAGTCGCCGCCGGCGGCCGCCGCTCCGACCACCTCCGGTATCGCCAATTTCGCCTTTTTCTCCTCTTTTTATGTATTTTTCGAGGATCCATGTGTTAAACGACCCCCAAACCCTAATCAATTTCTATATCTATCTATTATACCCCTAATGCTCCATACGTTTTGAATATTACCCGCTGATATCTCCATTTCATGCGCAGGTTGTTTTTGGGAGCTTAGGGGAGCCCAGGGGAGCTTCTACGGACTGATTTGGGCTTCGCGGAGGCGTTGTCTTCGCACGCTTCCATTGCTTAGCACTCACGACATGTCGGGGTATACTCTTTCCTTTATTATTGCACACGCCGCACTTTTTACACTTTTCGGCGCGCGCTCGGGGCCGATATGCCGCCCCGGACACGGCCGCGGTCGAAGAGAGCTTCCGCCAAGCGGAAGCGGTCGGATGATGCCGGCCCCTCCCACGAGTTGGAGGACTCTCCTCCGCCTTCTCCCACACACCCCATCCACCCAGCACAGCCTACAGGCCCCGCACACCCCGCTCAGCCTGCAGCGCCCGCACAGCCCGCACAGCCACTCCCTGCCGCTCCACAGCCACCACCTCCGGCTCCACTGGTCGGGCCGCTCGGGATTACGTTCCGAGACGACGCACACCGCGCCGTCTTCAAGCGCATCTCCCAGCGCTCGATCGTACCCTCCAGGTTTGCACACCATGCCGACCTAGGACGCCTGGGGGTACTAGAGGGGATGCTCACGTTGTACGACAACGTGGGCTGGCGAGATTTCTTTCAGGTGTCGGCGGACACGTTTATCCGTCCGACACTTGAGGTACTTAGTTCGATCGCCCGGACCGACGAGGGATGCTCGTTTCGGTTCATGGACCGGGAGTGCCGGGTCACTCTCGGTATGATGAGAGCATTTTTCTCGTGGCCCGATGTCCCTGGAGCCGATCGCGGTTACGGCCCCACCCATATCCCCCCACCTTCCTTCGACGCCGGTGCCTTCTGGGCCCGGATTACGGGTCTTCACGCTGCCTTTGACCCTAGTAGGGCCAAGGCCTCGGCCATTGTCCATCCCTGCCTCCGTATTGCTCAGCGCCTTATGGCGACGACCTTTTTGGCCAGATATGAGCCAGGCACGATGTCTACGCCAGAGCTCTACATGCTCTACGTGATGACACGTCCCAGAGCTCTATCTAGGGATGGTGATGAGCTGGTCCCCGCCGTCGTGATTGATGTCGCGGCTTGGTTTTTGGACCGCATCATTGTATCGGTGGGCGCTCGCTCACCGATATGCTGCGACGGCCTGATCACCTTGCTTGCCCTTATGACCGGCGAGGACTTCCCTGACGGCCTGCGACGAGCACCGGGCCCCACTTCTTTATCGATCGATGTTATGGCCCGGATGAAGATGCTTCGTCCGCACGGTGAGCATCACTGGGTCTGGTTGCACGGCCCTTACGGTGCCGATTACATGATTCTTCCGAGCCCAACTCGGACTCAGATTGCACCAGCCCACGTGGACTGGCTCCCTGCGATGGATGTTCTCATCCCCGCTGCTTACGTGCTCGAGGCCGAGGAGGCCGAGCAGGCCCACGCTGCCCCCGCTGCCCCCGCAGACCCTGTCGCCCCTGCCGAGCCTGCCGCCCCTGTTGACCCCGTGGCCCCTCAGCCTATACCTGATGTTTCTGCTGCTCCTGACACCTCTGTCCCCACCTCTGTCGGTGTCGGGAGTACCTTAGCTGAGCCCACCTCCACTGCTTCCGAGGCTGTCACCACCACCACTGGCCCTCTGTCTGCTGAGCCTGTTTCTTCTGCACCACCCGAGCGCCCGTCGACCGTAGTTGAGTGCGGAGAGCCCTCTGTCTCTACTGCTACTATATTTTCCGAGAGTGTCGTGGCGTCTGTCCACACTTCTGTGCTACTGACCTCTCTGGCCGCCTCGCTGCCACTTTTGCACTCTTCTTTCGCTGTTGCTGCCTCCACTTCTCACCAGCCGGTGCCCCGGCCTCACACTGAGGCCAGGCCCACATTTGCGAGCGCAGCGCCTTTCGTTCCCTTCCCCGCTGAGCCCGTCACATACGCGACCCGAGTACGCCAGCCCCGCCCTGCACAGCCCCGACCGGTGCGTCCCTCTGCACCACCTCCCCCGACACTGTACTTCAGAGCATTCGTGCTCTAGAGGGGGCGGTGAGTGGCCTCAGAGGCGACCTTAGGACCCTGTCCTCCACCGTCTCTGCGATGGCTGGCCGCTTTGACCTGCTCCCGCAGATTCACTACTGTCTTACCCAGGTCCTGGAGCGTCTCCCGCGCGTACCCCCACCCACCCAGCAGGTTCCCGCCCACACTGCCACACACACTCAGCCTACTACCACTTCCACACCCACACCTGCTCAGCAGCCTGTCCAGCCACCACCACCACTTCCGCCTCAGGACGGAGACAGCGCAGCACCACCTTCTTAGGCACCCTTGATGCCATCGATTATTCCTACCGTTGTGCTGCCCGTTTCTGCTGGGTCCTGTTGCCTTTTGTCCACCCCCTCCCCTCACTTATCTTGGGTTTCTCATTCAGATCGTATCCTTATATATCTTTTTCGGGAGAGAGGGAGAGTTTTGGTGCCCCACCTTTATATCTGTATCACTCCATACCTGCATGCATCATGTCCGCATCATATTTTTCGTTTATTTTCTTTCTTTTTCCCCATCATGCATGCATCCTCACTTACCCCTCACATTACTTGTCTCTCGGTGTGCCACACTTTGCACATTGAGGACACTGTGCCGTTTAGCTTGGGTGAGTGAGTTCTCACGTTCTTTTTCGGTTTGCCACCTTTATTTTTAGTTTTTCACACCATTCTTCGCTTTTGCACTTATTTTTCATCAATTTTCTTTTACTTTGCCATGCATCACGTTTTTCTTATTTTTCTGTGTGCCGCATTGTAAATAGTTCTATTTTCCCTTTATCTTTATTTCTTTCCTTTTCATCTCATGCTAGAGATGACTTTTCTGTGATGATGATGACGTGGAGTTAGCTTACTCTATTTGCATGCTATATTTGTCATGTCTTAGACTTTATTTCTGATATCATATGCTATAACTTGCCTTGCATCTAGAGATAGTAACCCACACTTTTTCCATATGAAAATGGATGAAATTTTATTATTAGCTGAGTCTGAATATTCATATGTATGCTATCACAGAAAACACACCAAGATTCACGCATTGAATGCCTATATCTGGAGTACTGATTTCTTTTCCTATATCACTTCTATATGCATGAATTGTACATTTCACTTCAGGATGATTGAATGATGTTAGCTATAATAAATCTGGATTAGTTAGCTTTTTTGTGATCGAAACTGAGTAGATTAGATTACCCTGCTGAAGTTGTCGTGCATGTCTTATAGAGTGAACCGAGTGATATATTTATTTCTTTCTCCACAAATCTTGAACATCATTTCTCTACTTTTAAAATCATTGGTGAATCTCCCCTTAGCGATTCTATTATATGGCATTTCCCCCGCTATTAATTCCTAGCTCCAAATTTCTTATTCAAAGAAAAAAAAGAGAAAAGAGAAAATATTCTTGTATATCATTATCTCTCTTTGAGTTGGGATCGTTGTGTATATATGCTATTGCATGAAAAAAAAAGAGAAAAAGAAAAAGAAAAGAGGAAAAATCCTCAATAAGAGATCCCATCTCACTCTCTTTCTTTCTTCTCTCTTTTCGTGTTCGTTTTTATTACTTTTGGAGCTTTATAAAAATGGGGATGTAAATATTTTTTTTATGCCACCACGCTTATAGATAAGCTTGGGGGAGGGGATCCATTGATGTGTGAGAGAGTGACTACTTGACGTTGCACGACAACCTAGGCTAAGTAATATTCTATACTCGGTGAGATTATTTTTAGCTTTACGACATCCAGAAATCTAAGCCTAGCATTCATATCATGAAATCCATACTTTTCTATTCTCTCTATTCTATAGTGTGATACTCTTATACTCCTGATAGAAAGCACTCAATTGAAAAGTGTGTGATCTGTGATTTGTATACCGCTTTAAATGATTCAGACGATGTTAATTATAAAATTATTCCGTTTTTCATGTTTATATTGTTGTTCGTGGGTTTTCTATTTCTATTTGCACCATTATACAATGATATCAAAATAAAATTCTTTGACATGTGTTTTTCGTTCAGTGCATGCTATATGAGTAAGCGGAACCCACGTCCTGAGGAAATGATCTAGCAGCTTACCTCTTCGCTTCTTTCTTTCTTCTTTATTTTTATTACGTTTTTCATTCTTCTCCGTTTTTCATTTTTCATTTTTTCGCCGTTTTCGTTTTTCGAATCCACCGGGTTCTCCTTTTACTTATCTTCCTCGAGGACGAGTAAGAGGCAAGCTTGGGGGATTTTGATCACTCCTTATTTTACACTTTTTTACCGCATGTTTGCATGCCATTTAGATCGCCCAAATCATGTTTTTCACGATATATCGACGATATTGCGATGCTTTTCACGATTTGTTGTTTTTGTCGCATTTCAGGTGATTTGGCGCGATTTGGAGTGATCTCGAGATGCGCTTACTCCAGAGGGTCACCGACGACCTCCCCGAGGGGTATTTTGCTGTTGGAGAGGAGCGGAAGAAGAACGGACATCGCAGGAGCGACGAGGAGGCCAAAACAAGCAAATTGGGCATGTTTTGTGTCCCACTCGGCCGAGTGCAGGAGTCACTCGGCCGACCAGCGAGACACCGCTCGACCGACCAGATCAGACACGATTCATATGTGCACTCGGCTGAGCGACGGAGACCACATCGGCCGAGTGACGAGACCCCGTCCGCCCGAGTGGCGCCCAGACGAAGCCCTTCAAAAATCACCAAGTTACTGTTTTTCGGCTGCCTGAGCTTCAGAAGACCCACTCGGCCGAGTGGATAATCCCGACCGCCCGAGTTCCATGAAGCCATCGGCCGAGTGACGACAACTCACTCGGCCGAGCAGCCCCCGAAGTGAAGACCCCTGAAGATCGAGACTTACTGGAAATTTACAGGGTTTTCACTCGGCCGAGCGAATTTTGTCACTCGGCCGACTGCGACGCGCTGCCTGTAGCGAAAATTGCGGAAAACAGGCTGCGCATGGGTATTTTGGTCACAGTTTTTGGACGATTTTGGGGGGTATTTAACCCCTGTTTTTACCCTAGTTTGGAGGGCTTTTCCTCTTAGATTTTTTGTAGCCTTTTAGATTAACTTTTTAGCTTTATTCTTGAGATTGGAGAGGAGACAAAAGTTGATTTTTGTAGAATTATTTGAAGAACTCCATTGGTTTGTGTTTTCTCTTCTCTAAAAATTCTATTTTTATTGCATATCTCAATATTGTGATGAATTCAATTGCTTATTTCATTGATTATTTTTGTGATCTTGCTATGAATTGTGAGTAGTCGCCACGTCTTGGGGCGTGGGGATGAACCCTACAAGCCCTATTTCATGATTGTGATGAATTGGTAGGAATTTTGCTAGAATTGCTATTAGGGATTAGATTGGGATCAATTTACTACGGATGGCTAGGAATTCACATCGATTGGGATTTGCAAGAGATTGGATCCCAATTCGATAGGAACCCCTAGAAATCCGAATTGGGTTGGAATCGAATTTCCGTAGTATCGGTTTGCAAGAGATTGGACCGATACTAGGGTTTCCGGTTCCAATTCCGCGCCAATACCCGTTTGCAAGAGATTGGACGGGTAGGAACTATCCCAATCTAGGTCATGGGCCGAGTTTGCAAGAGATTGGGCTCGGGGCGCGATTGAACGATGATGTTGATCCTAATGCTAGCTTCCCTAGGTTAGGGTTTGCAAAAGATTGGACCCGAGCCTAGGATAGCTATAGGCCGACAACAGCGCGAGAGCGTGAGCTTGGTTCTACATTCAGTTGCAACTAGTTCATCCAAAATCTTATTCTAGCGATTTTGATACCGATGAACCACTTTTACGAAATATGGTGAGTAGCGGGAATTCCCCATTCCCTAGACGTTCTTTATTTGATTTGATATTTCCGTACTTTGTCTGACGATTGTGACAGGATCGCCAAAGGAAAATTTCTCTCTTCTTAAATAGCCAGGTTGATTGGAACAAGCACGATCATTCGTCCTCCCTGTGTTCGATAACCCGCTCGCTGCTACACCGTGCACTTGCGGTAAAACTACAACCGTTCTTTGGGGTTACATCCCGGAGCGATCAGCCATATCCTAGGGTTGCTATAGACCGGTAATAGCGCGAGAGCGTGAGCTTGGTTCTATATTCAGTTACGACTAGTTCACCTCAACACAAGTCTAGTAATATTGAGATTCACTATTTACAATGATGCATGACGATCCGTAGTGGGGATTCCCTAGCTCTAGACATTTCTATTATATTATATTTGAATCGATATTTGACCCAACTTCTTTATCACCGACACCGACATCCACCACCATTTTCATTACATCATACCATAGCCATCTCCACCAATAAATCATTCGTAGTCAAACCAACCTAGGATAGATTGGAGCCAACACCACCTCCTCGTGTTCGATACCCGCTCGCCACTTGACCGTGCGCTTGCGGTAAAACTACAATCGTTCTCCGGGTGTATATCCGGGGCCGGATCAAAAGTATTCCCGGACAGCACACTCTGGATGTCCAGGTCCAAGCCCTGCAGGAAACGCTGTGCACAGTCCTCTGGTTCCTTTACCATGGCAGGGGCATAGCGGCTCAGCATAGTAAACTCCGCCTCATACTCATCAACGGTCATAGTACCCTGCTCCAGGTTGATGAAGCGAGTCTCCATCATCTGCTTTGCCGACTTGGGAAAGTACTGGGCGTCAAATCTCTTGCTGAAGGTATCCCATGAAATCGGCTTGGTCAGCCTGGCCTCTTCCGCAGTCCACCAACTGCGGGCATTATCTGTCAATTGCTTCCTGGCAAGGTCCACCCATTCATCTTTATGGATTCGGGCAAGGCCCAAATCGTCCTCAATGCTCTGACACCACTCTTCGGCCGCTAGTGGGCCCTCTCATCTGGAAAAGCTCTTCGGACGCATCTCTTTGAACTGCTTGGCTCCCGGAGCTGGTGCAACTGGTGCGACTGACACAGCCGGTGCAGCCTGGCGTCCCTGCTGGACTAGATGATGCTGAACCTCCAGCATATCTCTCATAACCCCCAGCATCTGGCGGATGTCGTCGTCTCCGCCTCCAGGAGCTCCGGTTCCGGTTCTGGCTCCGGTCCCGTGTTGGGTAATGCGTCTTCCGGCCATCCTGCAAAAGAGAAAGAATGCCCGAGTTAATCTCGTGTATACGATTACTCTAGATGTTTGGCTAATGATAAGCGTTCTCCTTATTCTGAATTTCGCAGTTGCAAAGGACCTGCATGGGCCACCAACAAAACCTGTAACGCCCCGCCTCCCAAAAGACACCGGAAGCGAGAGCGTTACGCGGTCCGCTTGAACTGGAGCGGTGAAGCTCGAGTTTAATAAGCGTCTGTGATAAAAACACAGATGAGGTCCTTGCAACTACCATTCAGAACAATTAGAAACACATCCAGAATAAAAAATAAAGTCACATCCAGAAATAATGTTCGTCCACAGAGTTTAACAAGCCACAGCTGGGCTAAAAGTAGCAACAAGAAAAGAACGTATGCGAAAGCAACTACAACGTCTGAAAAGGAAACTAGGAAAGCGGTAAAGTGTCGGGAGTCCACTAGTCCTCTGCTGGGAGAGGCACTGAGTCGGGTGCGAATTCCTGACTCTCCAACTCTGACGTCTCATACTGATCCTCCTGGTACTAAAGCTCTGAACCTGACATACATTCACAAACATGAATGTATGTCAGCTAGGAGTCTGCAAGAAGAGGTTAGCATTCCAAGGCGAAGTATATGACAAATATATGAATTTTAAAAGCATTAATAATTAAGGAAAAGTGACTGTAGCAATTTAACAAATAACAATTTATAGAAACGGAAGCAGACAATCCTAGCATGCAGTTCTATATGGTTGCAAGTTTAAAGTTAAGATTCTCTGAGTTCGTTAGCGTTTCAATTTCAAGATGACCAAGTTAGCGTTGAAGTTTTCATGACAAGTGTTGGCATTCTAATCTAGGGTTCACGCCTGTAGGTCGTGATGAGAAGGTCGTTCCTCTCACGGGGGCTTACCGTGATTGACGCTAACCCACCGCGTGCGGGTGGTGCTCTTGAGGAGAGTACCTTTCATACGCCTAGTGGCCACTCAACCCTAACCCCACCCAAAAGTTTTGCCGGAACACGAGCCGGCCTAGTCGACTCACACGACATCACGTATCACGATACCGCCTTCGAGGCGCACGATAGTCACGATGTCAAAATTAATTAAATATGTCAGGACACACTGAATTTTACTGTTAACAATATTAAAGTTTTATGGTGACAGTTCTACAAAGCGGAAACGGGTCGAACGACCGTTTCCGTAATTTCAAATAATGATGAATACGTCCTTTTTGCTCAACTTGCTACAGAAACGATTTCTTTCTCTTATTGTTTAAAATGGGGATATATCGTATGATATACCGTTGGATCCCAAATTTTGTCCTGCTCACTATAGTGTCACTCTCCTACGTCATTTCACGTCACAATTTCAAGTTATTCAGCAATACATAAAGACGGCGTAAACGTGCCGAAACTTCTAAAAATCATAACAAATCATATACTCGCCTGTTTTTTACGGTCTTGGTGTCGTTGGAACCGTCTCGACGAGTACTACGTCATGGAGGGTTTGGTTCGCTGTTTTGGCAGAGTATAAAATCAGAAATTGTGTTTTTCAGTTCACGTCAGATTTCAAAAAGTCCCTACGACGTCTAATCAACCGGTTTTATTATGTTTCTCTACTTTACGGTGGGGGTTATGAGTTATTAAAGGGTAGATACTAACCTAAAGTGAAGAGAGAGATCGGATGATGTCAACGGCGACGGCGACACGTCGAGTCCCGGAACAGCGGCGTAAAAACTTCGGGAGGGAAGAAGAACGGTTGTGGGCGGCTCCCGAGTGCGCGGATCTGTTCCGTTGGGTCCACGCGGCGATCAGCGATGGGGAGAGGCTACTCGCGTGAAGAATGAGGCTGCGGGGTGAGATCTCTGCCTGTGGGGGTTTTCTTGTGTGGAGAGAGGCCGTGAGAGTTGTGTTGGCATGTGGGTGCTTGCTGTGGCTGTGGAGATGGAGAGGAGAACTCGGCCTAGGGAGCTTGGAGGAGCAGGCTTTGGTTGCGTGGTGGCTGCGAAATGTGTAGCTGGGGGGTGAGCTCAGAGAAGGAGGAGGAGAAGAGGCTGGGCGGCTCGGCCTTGAGGTTTTGATCTCGGCCTGTGGTTCTGTAAGTAGGGGGATGTTTGGAGAAGGCGGCAGGTTGCGTGGGCGTGAGGAAGAAGGAGGAGGAGGACGGTGGAAGGGCAGGCCGTGGGGCTAAAGTCTAGGGCGGCGGCTGCTCGATGAAGAGGGTAGGGCGTTGCGAAAGTTGGGGTAGGCTGCGAGTAGGTTAAATGATAAAAACTAGGGTTCTTTTATAACATGGGGCCTGGGTTTCGTTCAGCTTGCCTGGAGAAAAATAGGGTATAGGCGGCTGCCAACAATTTTAGCCTTCGGGTTCTCATAGGTTAGGTTTGTTATTTTTTGTTGAAAAGAGTGGGGGCGATTTCACGTGGGTGGGGAGAGTGCGGGGTGAGGGGAGAACGGGTCAAGGGAAACAAATAAGTTGGGGGGTTAGGATCTGTTTTTTAAAATTTGATTTGTTTGCTTAAGAAAAGACAACAGCATGATGATTGCCTATTGCAAGTTATAGACATGGTACCTAGGCATTGTTTTTTTTAAAAACGATATGTTGTCGATATGAAACTTTTCAAACATTGAGTTAAAAAATATATATATAGCCCGTTAAGAATAATATAAATATTAATAGTCCTATTAATTATAACTTCCTTTCTAGGCGTCCGAAAATTATAAGCAAGATGTTGGGACGATCGCGCCTCCGAGAGGATCGGGGATACGGGGTCCGGTCACGCGCCTGAGCTACGGAACAAATCAATATGAACAAATACGGATATACTCACTACAAATGACATACGCGCTAATATTCGTACAACCGGACAGTGGTCGTTACAATAATGATACCTTAGATAAGGAGGGGGTTCCTGTTAGTGATGAGTGCGGCACTTGTGCACTATCCTATTTCTGACGTCACCTAACCTCTTTTATGTAGTTCTATGTATATTTTTGCTCTATAAATAAAGATGATCACTAACTTTCAACACACAAAAACACAACTAATTTTGAATCCTAGGACTGACTGGGACAAGCTGATGTCATGTTGATGTATAAAGAGGTTGATAGAAGAATGGCTAGGATTTAATCTTGGTAAAAGAAGGGTTGAGATGAGTGTTTGGAAAAACCACCACTTTTTTCCTTTTGTTTTCAAACCCCCCACAATCACTACATTTGCGCAGAATACCACCTATTTCCCCTTTTTGCTAAAAAAACCCTCTCATTTCACTTTTTACCCACACACCATACACACTCTCTCTCTTATGCACTTCCACCCTTCGTGCCGAAGGAGCCCACTAAATTTTTTTACGCTAATTTGTTGTTCCGACTCAAGGGCGTCCTCGCCGAATTTATTGTTCTACATCGAATTTGTTGTTCTGCACAAATTTGACTGTGTAAATAATGTTTGGGAACAAAAATTTCGCGAGGAAAAATCTTAAATGAACCGTGCCCATGGGCATGGTTTATGACTAATATATATGTATATATATATATATATATATATATATATATATATATATATATATATATATATATATATCGCCCACGAGAGGGTGTCCTAGTGGTAAGTCATTCCGCTCCAAAGCCAAGGGGTGCGGGGTTCGAGGCCTATGGCCGCCGTGACTTGGTAATTATTGTGGAATTTGTTGTGGAATTATTTACCCTGGGGCTACATCTCCCCGCTTGGACTAACCCAGGGGCCGTTGAGGGCACGGCGGTCACCCCCCAGTTTGCATAGTCTCGACCGGGCTCTCGCCTTACCCTCCTAAAAAAGCCGAAGGCAGGGGGAGGGGGAGGGGGATTTTTCTGGGTTTTCATATATATATATATACTAGTCATAACCCGTGCCCCAAGGGCACAGTTCATTTAAAATATTCTCCTCTCAAATATTAGACCCTTAATTTTAAACAAACAACAATAATTAAAGCGCAATAATTATTAGGTCCCGCTCAAAATCTTAATCAACCCAAAATTTAGTTCTCTCCAACGAATTTAATTCCCCTCAAAAATTTAAAAATTCTAGTTTTCCTCAAAATATAGTTTCCTCCCAAAAAATTTTGTTCCACCCATTGTTTATCTAGTTCTTCAAAAAAAATTTACCCCCCCTCTCCTATGTAGTTCCAACCCCATTGTTTAGACAAATTTTCCATGATGAAGACAATAATTAATTGTCATCTAACTTTACCTATGGACTTGAAGAACACTGTCTATACACTATCCAGTTTATAGCTTAAATTAAACACTATGACATGTTTTCCGGATTTGTAGGCTTCTCGCCACACTTCAAATGCACTGACAAAAAATAGAAGTGGTTCTGCTTTAGAATTCGTCACACATTTTATCGAACTTATTTTTATTTTTATTATGAAATATTTTGAGTCTTTGAACTTGATGTTCCCGTCATAAATATTTTCAGATTGTTTTGTGTGTACTTGATTTTCTATGTCCGTACAACCATGTAAAATGCAGGTTTACTATTAACTGTCTCTTGTGAGCTATGGAATTGTATTAAGGCTAGCGAGCTTTTTTTAAATTCCTTGTTGTGATACTCAACTAATAATTTTTACAATAACACATTTGATATTGTCATATATTTGGTATTTCACCTCCTGCAAAATCTGAAATAGACTAAAAACAAAAGACGATCGAGTATTCACATTGCTCCATAGCTTGTTAATGGGTTTTCAAAGAAGAAGCATTCCCAACTCTACCCTTGCACAAAAATAAAAGAAAAACATGGAATGTTCCATATAGCAAGCCACTACTCTAAGAGATATTTCGGTTATGCTTCTATTTCAGATAATAAGATAACAAACATGCATATATATAGGCCGTAGTATTCTTTCAAATCTCTAAAGACAGTCCTAAGTTCAGCTTTTTGAGTTTTAAAGTTACATTTAAAAAGATCAGAAGAAACTGCCATGTGTACATCCATAGTGATACATGTACTCAAAAAATACGTGACACGGGCATATATTAGTCATTCGTAGGCTAAGAAAATTTATATTGATGATCTATTTATTGATTCATGTAGTAAAACAGAATTCATCTGATGAACCACTTGTCCTGCTGCACACAGGATGCTAACGGTAGTCACAATGCCCTTTGGTTCATCATTCAAATCAAAGAGAAATGCATTTCCTTCTTGCAATCCATTATCATGTACAAACAATTTCCACCATGCAAAATGTCATCTCTGAGCTTTTTGGTCAAATCAAACGCAATGAAGCCAGGAACAATTGTATACACCTAAATATGCAATTTACATAATTAATTAAACTATCCTGGATTAAACTTATCACAGTAAATGATTAAGAGGACTACACTCACATTTATGTTTCTGCTTGTAAATACATTCACCACGGCTTTAATGAAGCCAGTCAGCCCCGCCTTTGCCCCTCTATAATTAACGTTGCCAATGTTAAGCTGCATATAAAAAAGAAATATATGAAGATATGATCTTCTTGCTTTTATTTACGCTATATCCATTTTATGGGAGGCACTTCATCTGCTTTTCCGTGTGCAAGTCATTTTATTGGACTACAGAACCATGTTGCACCTTTTTATTTGTTCTATCCTTTTTCATTCTGTTTCTTCTTGCTTTGTTTCCATGGCATATGATCTCCTTCAGAACTCTAATCCCATATTATATGTTACTTTAACAGAAGCATACTAATCCATGTACAGTTGAAAACCAACCTAAAGCATTAGCTTTCATGATGAACAATGGGCCAATCAACTTGCTATAGTATAATAAAAATCAAGCTTCTTTCATTCCTTCATTAATATATACACTATAATGCTCTGACGTGGTCAAAAATTAATGGGTTTGACATGCGAGAGACTGACCAGTGGGAGGGAGAGGGAATGCGAGAGACTAATCCGTGACATAGGGGTGTCAGCTTTAGCGCCAACATGGGAAGCTCTGACGTGGGTAAGAAGCGAGAAGATTCTGAACGCGAGCAAGAAGAAGGCGGTTTATGAAGAAGAAGATGCTCATGAACCTATCAAACCATAAAAACATCAGGAAAAATTGTCTTTTGTGAACCTGATCAGGAAAACTTTATGGAAATCTAAATCATAAAAACTTTAAGAAATTGCCTTTTATTTTAACATGTTTCTAGTTGATGTGCTTTAGGTCACCTGCATTGTGGAAAAGGAAGACATAGGTATATATAACCAAACATTAGTCAAAATTGATATTGAAGCAAACATATGAACAACCCATGGAACTCATGAATTTTTCTGACCAGATCATGATGAACAACCCATTGAACTGTATTAGAAAAATTTGTTAGTCAAAATTGTTTATAAAACAAACCAGCTCACATGTCTGCTCTAATCTTATGTAGAAATATTATTCATTGGTCATGAAAGTTTTTTTACAAAATTATGACTAAAGGATTATGACTAAAATTTTGAATAATGTGTTTATAAAACAACCCACCTAACATTTCTGCACTAATCTGTATTAGAAAAATTTATTAGTCAAAATTGTTTGTAGAACATCCCAACTCACCTTACTGCTCTAATCTGATATAGAAATATTGTTTTTTAATCAAAATTGTTTTATATAACAGCCAAACTCACCTTACTGATCTAATCTAAACAAATCATAACCCATGGATCTGTATTAAAAAATTCATCAAATCGGATTATAGCAGAAAAACACACCTTTACATTAGAACATGAAATTAAGGTGGAAGAGGAAGACTTCAGATCATATTTTTACCGTGTTCATGTTTAGTACTACATTAGTTGCCCTTGTAGTATATAAATATCGAAATACAGTAGTTTCCCGTGCTCACCTTTAGTACCAATGTATTTCTCAATCTTCAAAATACATGACCCAATCATGGTCAGTTATGTTGCATGGAAAGAGCGAGGTGAAAAAAAACGTTAACCTTTTTTGGGCAATATGCTTTCAAAGCAAGCGGTGTACGCATATGTTTGCTACTCTCACCCAGAAATTCAACTCATCTACATCACCATCCAAGTGATCCAGAGTCTTGTTCTTCCTGCATTAACCAGAAACATTGAAATGATCCAAATAGGTTTAAAAACAAATAAGTGAGCAACATGTCCACGGTATTCTCTCCTAGCCGATTGTATAAGGTGATGGATGTGATAAACTGTTATGTACACGGTTATGCATAATTTTGTTCAGAAACAAAAATTTTCATTCATGATCTATGTTATAGTGATGATTGATATTCTAAAAAGCGTTTGTAACCGAAAAAAATTCAAGTTCAAAGAGGGTTGTGTTTGTCAAGATTTCTCTAATGATGTATGCACATTTAAAACGATAAAACAATTGATAAAGACATAAAAATGTACAAATCCTCCAGGCAAAACCAATTCTAATCATAATCATGGAATAATATAGAATTTGAGTTTGTCATAGAAACAAACCAATTATAATATGAATGATGTTGGGGTTTTGAGAGAGAATGTTTTGTGAATGGTGGGGTTGTCATAGAAATATAGAATAACTGAAAAACCTGACGGGATAACTGGAAAACTTTGGTAGCCAAATTGATGTTCTCAAAACTGGAAAACATCAATATAATCAATAAAAGTTAATAACTGGAAAACACCAAGTTCTCAAAACCGAGTCACTTGTAGGTTAGTTGGTTCTAGCACCCAAATAAATTAAATAGAGAATGTAACATCAAGAAACCTGATGGGAAGACAAAAGAATGATATTGGTAAAATAACTGGAAACCCCCCTCAACAAAAGATGCAAAACATGCCTTTAATTTACTAACAGAAGTTTGTAGAAATTGGATCCTGGGTTCCATTTCCTTGATCAGCTTATTATGCTCATCTATGTGAAGGACTTTAGACAGGATATGTGTTTGCTTGGGTGAGAAATTGTTTGGGGAAACCAACTTGACAACACGGTTTGCTTGGGTGCAGTTGGTATTACTCCTTTCTTGGGTGCAGTTGGCGTTTGCTTGGGTGATTGGTGCAGTGTTTCCCCAAGCAAACACTGTTTTTGGTTTCCCCAAGCACATGACTTTAGACAGGGCAAGAGAAGTTGACAACACTGTATGAGGTGAGAAGTTGACAGTGCAAGAGAAGACATGGCAACAATTGGTTTTTCCCCCAAGAGTGAAAATTCAAAGCCCCCCCCAAGAGTGAGGTTCAGGCATGGGTCGTGAATCACTCAACGGAGCAACCAGCATAATTTGTTTTACAACCCAAATATAACCCAGTGTGGGTCCAGCGTGCATACAGTGTTATTGTTTCCATTAAATTTGTTTACACACAATTCAATTCACACAAAATTCAAAAGTCCCTCCCCCACAAAATTCACAGATATATTCTCAAAACTTTGGACAACAGCTCTCCAATTGCAAAAAAAACTGAGTGAATCCAAGAAAATATGCGACAACAGCTTAGAGCACAAATCGAATCGAAAAAGATGTGAACTTTTTTGCCGCACCAAAATTTCCCAATACACCGATCCAAAATATTTTGCATCTAAATCATAGCCCAAAATATGTGAGTATAAAGAAAATCTCAAGTAATTATAACAATATTTCCAGAACAGACTCTCCACAAGTAAAAGTCAATTCTTAAAACAAAATAGAGCAAATGGAAAGCAAAATTGCGTGGAAATTTAATAAGAACCTGTAAAAAGAAATGGAAAATGCAACAAAAAGAAAAACTAAATGAGGAGAAATTCTCAGAAAAGAGAAATTTCATTGATTTCAGCATATTCCCAGATTTTGGCATCCTTCGCCCTTTTATACATTCATTTATAATAGAATTATGTTATAGTAACAAACTCACATCCCGGTCAGAATCTGTTAGGCCGTTAGCATCATCCCACGGCTAAGACTCAATCCCCCAAATGAAATGAACAGCTCCTGTTTTGTTGCCAGGATCCAAAGGATCACATAAATCCCAGCTGATACAAAGCAGATACGCACTGTAGCTGTTCCTTCGGATCCAGCTCCGGTGGCTACTCAGGTGGCCGATGAATTCTGAGGTCACCAACAGAAACCTGCATGAAGTCATCATATAACTTGACCATATACCAATATTTAAAATTTCCATATATACCAAACTGGACATAAGTAAGTAAATTCAATTTATATTAAAGAATAGATTGAGTATATCTTCATACAAATTTATGCACTCAATGAGATTAGAACTGAAAGTATAAGAGATTCAAATAGAGGAAGAAACAATGAGAAACCCCATTAAGGAAAAAAACACAAACATATGGAGCACATGAACACATAGCTAGCATTATGGCAATTTTTGGTTTGCTGATGAAACTGACAATTCAATTTTGGTGGAATTTGAATAAAAATATAGAGAGAAACTAACATATTGAGAAAATTGAGATCTTCTTGATCTCTGCTTGAAATTGAGATCTTCTTGAACATTCCACCAAAATTCCACCAAAATATTAAGATTATAGAGATATCAAGAAAACCAACATTTCTCAATATTGAGATCTCAACTTATGAATAAAAATATATTGAGAAAATTTCAAGCAGATCCCAATTTTGTTTTACTGATGAAACTCACAATTCGCAGGCCTAAACCAAAATAGTAAAATGAATTAACATAAAGGTTTGCTCATGCCTACGATTTCAATTCCAGAATTAATCCAGAATTATCATGCATTTCACCAACAATTTCAGTTCCATAACCATACATCAACAAACCTCTCATCAGATAAATAAACTTCAGATCACCACCAATTCATTTTTAGTGTGAAGTTAAGAAATTTACTCACCTTCATCCCAAGGGGTTTGCTCATGCCTGCAAAGCATAACACAAAGTCTGTTAGTTAAATAAGATCTCAGGACTCCGAAAACCAAAATTGATAGTATTAATCAAATGAAAAGTATAATGCCACAATGATATACATGAGATATAATGTGCCAGGTAATCCAATTGTATACATGAGATATGTAACACAAAGATTTACAGTGAATTGATCTTGCCTCAAACAAATATAATGCCACAATGAAAACAATGCATCAAACAAAATTATTTGGGAGGGCTGAGGACTCTTGGCTGAAAACCGGACTAAAACCCATCCAGATGTTACATATAGCAGGAAACTAGACTGGAATGCCCGCAGAAATAATAGCAGAATGCTTAAGGAAAATGGATGTTACATATATAGAAACCCATCTTTTTGGATGCTTAAGGAAAATGGCTGCTCGAGAAGGGCTGAATGCTGAGGGCTCACGGCTGAAAACCGGACTGAAACCCATCCAAATGTTACATTAACATAAGCAAAATGGATGTCGCAGCAAAGAAGGAGCTTACTGCTTCTTCGCAGCATTGAGAACGCAACTTGGAATCCAAACAGAGGGCTGAGGGCTGAGGTGTATGCTAATAAATGCAATTGAAGAAATAATATAGGCAGCAAAGGCGGATTGGGCAACAAATTGAAATGAAATGAACAAAGACATGAACAAAATTCTTTTATCGCTTCTTGAAAAGCTGTATTCTTGCACAGTTATACAATCATATTCACCATCATATCATTATAAATCATTTATGTTGACTATACCAATACTATTGGTATACCTGGATATTGGATATGGCAGAGAGTCATAAACACTTCAGTTACAATTGAAACCTATTGTGCAAATGTCATCTGAGTCCAAACAACTAAATTAAAAATGTTGCAAGTGGTCTTGCATTGCAGGTCCAGTTGCAGGAATCCAACCAGGTAGGAACCATTTGACAATGGGGTTAAGGAATTTTGATGTCTTTAACCCATGTTACGATGTTCCAAAAATGGAAGGTAACCTCGAAATCCATTTTTAAGGTTCGATCAACATTGTTTCACCTGTGCGTTCAAATCATTTTATCCATATTTAAGCAGAGAACATTATAGCGGTTAAGAGTTTCATTCTAATCATATCTATCAGACTCCATTCTCTTTAGAAAACTATTGAGCCAAAGGAAAAATGGAACTGGTAGTGATTGTGGTAAAAGATGCAATGAAGAAAAACAAACTGAAAGTTACCGCTTGAAGTTAGATTTGAGGGTTCACGTCATAGAAACAAAACCCCGCATGAAGATATATACAAAGCATCATATATTTCTAGTTGATCAAACTTTTGTAAACGAGTATAAAAACACAGTAAACAGTCAACTTTTACTTTATGTATCCACAATAACCAAAACTACCAGAATATTCAGTCGATTCACCCAAATTTTAGCCAAAACAATCAGTGTAGTTTGGAATACTTATGAAACATGAAGGTATAGTTTTCAAAAAAGTAGTGAAAGTTAAAGAAAGTTTTAAATGAATTATCTTTAAAACATCATACAACAGTTTGGTAAGAAAGAAGAAGCTAAGTAATAGGATTGAAGTAAAATTTTGTACGCTATGCCACACCATAGTTTTCTTCTACTGATTGCTTTTAATTGCACGATAGCCTGGATGATTAACAATATTGAGTAATGTGAACATTTGAGTGAGTTGCACTTCGCAAAATAAGAGGGTTTAATTAGTCACTGCAAATGTCATAATAACTTATCAAAAGATGTGATGCTTCTCTTGGTGGTGGCGCAATGGATTGAACTGTCTTTGTAAGGCTACTCCGTTCATGTTAATAACTTAATGCAGTTGGAACTTGGATATGAATAGCTAGGGTAAATCATGAGAGGGATGAACTACATGTTGTTACCAATTCAAACACTAAGCATCGTAAAAACATTCCTATTGTCACCTAATGGGCTAGCACTTAAAAACAGTAGTTGTGTTGCACGTGGAAACATACCCCTAAAACCGTATCCAATTTATCTGCAACCACATGTAAACTTGAAAATGTCTTTTGATGCATGGAGGCTACAACAGGAGTCCTGAAAAATGCATTGTTAGTTTAGCATCCACATTAAATCATGGGAAATATTGATGAGACAAAGTAGCAAAAAAATTTAAACTTAATGATTGAAACCAAACCATTAAAAAGTTGTTCAGTAACATAAACCTGGGTTAAAGTCTCATGGCTCTTTAATAAGGTATCTCTTCTGCACTTTAAGTTTCACAAAATTAACTTCTCTAAACAGCTAAGTGAGATCTTCATCGTTAAGCACATCATTGATTAGTGAGCACTAAATATCAGGAACCTCGTCATATATTCTCCATTATGTTCAAGATGTCTATATGTTTTCATGACATTGCATCAACATGATTTGATCATAGCCAAAAAAATTGATCATAGTAACCAGCTGAGCAGAAACTACAAAAAATTTATATATTTAAAACAAAAACTGAGCATTCATGAGAATAAAGTAGTGACCCTAGGTGTTTATCCATGATAACAAACTAAGCATTCAAGAGAATAAAGTACTGATCCTGGGTGTTTGTACTGGAAAACAAAAACTGAGCATTCATGAGAATAAATTATATATGATTTTTTGTTTACCTTTGATAACTGCAAAAAAATTCCAAAAATTCCAAAAACTTAATTCTTGCATCTTTAACTTGTTCAAAAAAATTCCAAAAATAAAAAATCCTTGGCCTTCTTTCTGGCCGCCCAACATATCCTTCATCGTCTCTAGCGTAAGATGTTCTTCGCCATTTCACCAAGCCATGGGAATTTTTCCGATCAAGAATCAAATCCCTTCAGCTTGATTTGATCATAGCCAAAAAAATTGATCATCGGAACCAACAAAGAAAAAACTAAAACAATATATATGGAGAAAAAGCTGAGCATTCATGAGAATAAAGTAGTGATCCTAAGTGTTTATCCATAAGAATAAACTGAGCATTCATGAGAATAAAGTAGTGATCCTAGGTGGTTATCCTGGAAAACAATAACAGAGCATTCATGAGTATAAATTATATACGATCAAGTGTGTGTTTATTGAATTTGTGCATGAAATGTCGTATGAATGTTCATCTAATATTGATGGTTCGTGCACATGAAATTTTGATCAGTTATTCTAGTTTTATGCTTATCATGCAATTTTTTTAATTAATAGAAATCTTTATGGTATATGAACAAACTCAGATATTTGAAACCAAAATAAAAGAAAATGGGAACCCAGAGACTAGTCCTCATTGAAATAGGTGAATTTATATAAACTAAATCAATATACTTTTTTTACACAACACAACCAAATTCCAACTTCATGTAGTCATCGCAAACTAAAAATCACCAAAAATTACCCCATTTTGACTTCTACATGATGCTTCTTGTCAATTTGACGACATCACCCAATAACATCAAAATGCTCGGCATAAAATAGGTAAGTAAACTCCGTGTGTGAATCGTCCCGCCTACTCCTTCGACATCCTCAACCCCTAGCTAAATGTCAACCAACCAAAAAATGCAAAGAAATAATCAAACACCTCAACCAATCAATATTAAAACTTTTGGAAAATATTGGAACTTTATTGGAGATTATGTTACCGAATCGAGACAGTAGCAATGACTGGAGATGCTTCGAGGCGGTGTAGAATTAGCTCCATGAATTGGCATGGCTAAAGCACAAAATTTTCCCAAAAAATAAGCAAATACAAATGAGAGAATAGCGAACAAAATGCTTAAGAAACCAACTGTTTGGACAAAGAAGATATGCAGTGATCGATAATCAATGAAGCATCAAATCAAGATCATATTTTTATATAGCACAACCAAATTCCAACAAAATGAATCAAACTAAAAATTAATTAAAAATACACCATTTTTGGCTTCGCTCACCAATCCTTTACTAAGCTCTCAATTCAAAGGATTTTCATCGATGTTATGATAACTTAGCAACAATTTACTTAAATCAATTCTACCAAACTTCATATTCAATCCAATTCTCAATCCAATTCTGTACAAATAAAATAAACGATAATTATAAGGCAAGTAATCAAATTCGACATTCGTGTTGAACGGATTGACGTTGGACAGCCGTTGTTCGCTTGAATGTTATTATGATATCAATAATGCAAATGCAAAATGGCAGTCCTGACTATAGCTGCAATTAATGATTCAAAGAATGTGTCATCTGACTCATCTTCCTTGTATTTGGAGATTGTTTGCTGGCTATGAATTACTTAACAATGAAGCTAACGTTCTTACAATGTTGTCGAGTAATAGTGGTACTAACGAAAAAAGCTTCAGCATATTTCTATTATTTGAGTCCTACCCCTAACAAAGAATATTTGAGGCGTCACATAAGAAAGCAAAATTAAATTAAGAGTTCAATAAAAAGAGATGGTCTATGAGGAATTTAAGCAAATATATCATGCGTACTCATGCACCAAAGCCCTTACAACATTAATCCACGTCACTCTATGGGCTATGGCAAAGTGAGTCTTTTGATGTGGGTTCTTCGTATTTGATTGCTAGGAATAAGATGTTGTAATGATAGTAACAATTCAGAATCTTTTCAAGTTTATTACAATAAAAAAAGAAAATAAACTACTTTTAATACAATAATTATACCCTTACATTGGTTGGGATGGTAGCATAAGCTGTTCGAAGAGAATGGATCTGTTCTTGAGTATCATTGGAAGTAGACTTTTCCATTTTTAGCTAATATTGCACTGCTAATCCAGGAAAAGTAAAAGACTTAGACCTCTAGGTGATTATAAGAACTGGAGAAAAGAATTGTCATCAATGAATTCAAAGGTATTCCATTTTCGTACCAATATGATATTTTCTCCAAAATTCCTTCGAAAATTGTCCCTAAGATCAAGAGAGCTCTTCCTCATTATGACAGCACACCGTCTTGTCTCCTCATACTCCTTTATCATTCCCAGTTGTAGTCCCTCTGGAAGTATCTGCTTCTACTCATCCAAACTAACCAAAATCAACCAAAAAATCACAAAAAAATTAAAAAAAATGCTTCAATCTATCATAAAAATATAGCAACTTCTAAACAGTTAACCTGAAGGTAGAGGAAGCGAAGTGAAGCAGCAAACTCGATGGAATCTGAACAAAGTTAATAAAAAAGATGTGTTACATTCAAATTCATAAACATAAAAACTAAACATTCAAACTATTGAACACAAAAAATGGGTTACATTTCCCAAACCACAGAACCTGAAACTGCCCTTTACACCCAGTTGCTAGAATTTGAGGTCCGGGTCGATGCAGAAGAAGATTGACATTCAGGATTACCTGAAAACCAATCCCTCGCTACAGAAAACATTGGGGATCTATGGGCTTAAAATGCCAAATATTACACTTTGCAGAGTTTATCATCCAGATATTTGCTCATGGACGCTCTCTTTATCAGCAAGTATAGCAGAAGTTTCATAAACCTTAAATCATAATCCAATCTCATCTCATTACACGGAGAACTTTCATAAACTTCTTAAAGTCAGACTACAAAAATTTATCAAAAGTTCAAGTTATGCAAATCATTGATCCAAACGATGAAAATTTACCAAAAAGTCTCATGTAAATAAAGATCGCACATAAAAAGATCTAAACCCCAATCTCTCACAGATGAATCAAGCAAGATGGTCACAAATCAGTAACTTTCGTCGAAAATTGGGGAAGAGGGCATAAACCGATAGGGTGCTCCAACTTGAATGAACTCTTCGCCATTGGATTCGTCGCTTTCTTTTTGGTCCTGTGGTTTCAAACAATGCTTAAAAATAAAATATATGAATGATCGCCTGAAAGAAAACCCTAATTGAATCTAAACCTCAAGATCAAGTAGCATACCTGCTCTTCCCCCAGATCAAGGCCATACCTTCAAACCTCAATCCAAACCACGCCAAAAATCAAAATTTGAAGATTACCCAACCCACAAAATCAAAATTTTGAAGATTACCCAACACCAAAAACAGAAAATCAAATTGCATACCTGCTCTTCCTCCAGAGCAAGGCCGTTACAACTTTCTCCAAAAATAGAATGTGAAGAAGGCTTGAATGCGAAGAATGAAGACCACTTGGTACGGTTCTCCAAGAATGCGAAGAAGGCTTGAATTTCTTCAATTGATGGGAAGCGTGTGTTCTTCAAGAATGCTAAGAAGGCGTGATTTCTTGAACTGCCAATCTGTGCGGTCTTTCCCCCCCAAAATTTCGAGCGTGGGTTTGCAGAAGAAGACCAAGCGTGTGTTTGCAAGGCTTGAAGTTCTTCAGTTGCTACGAAGAAGCCCAATTTTTACCGCTCTGTGAGGTCTTTTCCCCCAGAAATTTCGTGTTTCCCTCCCCCCCAAAAAATTTCGAGTTGCTACGAAGGAGATCAGTGCATTGGAAAGAGTGGCTGCGGTACAATTATTTTCTCTCTCTCTTGCTTGTGGGATCCATGCATACGTGGCTTCATCCTGGCCCTCCATCAGAGTGTATCCTGGCCGTTCTTGGTGACTGGGACAAACAAAGATATAACTGGACTTATGACTGGGACAAAATTCAAAAAAGGTCCTCTTTTATAGAATATATATATATATATATATATATATATATATATATATATATATATATATATATATATATATATATATATATATATATATATATGAGAATAATGGCTATCATACGCCATATGAGAGCCTCTCTCATGCGCCCTCTCACATAAAGCACCCAAGTACAACCAAGTACAAGCCCATGTGGGCTTGTACTTGGGTGCTTTATGTGAGAGGGAGTATGAGAGAAGCTCTCATATGGCGTATGATACCCATTAATCCATATATATATATATATATATATATATATATATATATATATATATATCCGTGCCCTCAGACACTGTTCATTTAAGATATCCCCTCAAAAACTTTGTTCTCTTCAAAAATTATTTCCCCCTCCAAAATTTAAACGAACAACAATTTAGTTTTGACACGGGCGCCTTCGGTGCTCGGGCACGGTTCATTTAAGATATCCCCTCAAAATCTTTGTTCTCCAAAAAAATTATTTTCCCTCCAAAATTTAAACAAACAAAAATTTAGCTTCGGCCAGGGAAAAAAATTTAACTTGGGCAAAAAGAGTAACTCACGAAAATGAAGGGGGAAGTGAATAAGTGTGGATTGTGCATGGGTAGGTGTGGTGGTCCTGGGCCAAAAGAGTAAAACACGAAAATGAAGTGGGGAAGTGCATAAGTGTGGGTGTGCATGTGGGTAGGGTATGGGGGTAAAAATTGAAATGGGAGTGTTTTTTAGCAAAAAGGGAAAATGGGTAGTATCTTGCGCAAATGTAGTGATTGTGGGGGTGGAGTTTGAAAACCAAAGAAAAAAACAAAAAAGTTGACATTTGGATGTTGTGTGTTTTGTGTTGGGTGATGTGCATTTTTGATTCCCCCACCACAAGATTTCAACTTCTCGATTTTTCCAACAGAAGTTCACGTTCCCCCAGAATTAAATCTTGCCCCTTGGATGTAAAGGATGTGGATGCATCAGCACTAGGACTCAAAAATAGTTGTGTTTTATATGTATATATATATATGTATATATATATATGTATGTATGTATATATATATATATATGTATGTATGTATATATATATGTATATATACATACATATATATATACTAGTCATAACCCGTGCCCGCGGGCACGGTTCATTTAAGATTTCCCCACACGAAATCCGTGTTCCCTAAAAAATTATTTCCAAAGCCAAAATTTAAAAGAACAACAAATTAGCTTAAAAATTTTAGTGGCATGGGAGACTTCGGTGCGGAACAACAAATTAGCGTAGCGCCTTCGACGTGGAACACCAAATTTAGCGCGGAAGTATAAATTAGCGTATAAAATGGCGTGGGCGCATTTGGCGATGATTACGCATCAATCAGTGAGAGTGGATTGTGATCGGTTTTTTTCCATTAGATTTTGACTCTAGCAGAGCCAATGGTGGGATTGATGTGGGAGTGTGTTTGGCTTTGTGTGAACCGTTCGATGACGCGTCAATCCGTTAGAGTGAGAGTGAGCAGACAAATTTTCATTTTTCTTTTGTGTGAGCCGACGGTGCATTGGTCAGTGTGAGTTCAAATAAAAATTAAAATATTTAATGCATTGGTTAGTGTGAGTCTTTCATGTTATCTGACGCTTTAGTGGAAATAAAGCATGTTGAAGTAAAGTTGAATGTCGAAGGAAACAACTAAAGTATATTCATGAATTTACATCAATGAGAAGACTTAAGATGGTGCTTCATGCTTTGAATTATGAGACTTTTAAGATGATTCATTAGCTCTTTCAGTATTCTTAGGTATTCTTTTAAACTATTAAGGATAATGGAGTAAAGAATAAATGGCGTGGATCCTCCAATGGGATGATACAATTAGTAATCATTAAAAATCTGCAAATGATTAACAAAAATGATTAAAAATCTGCATATAATAAATATGCAAGATAGGTAAAAACGTATGCACACTCCTGGTATATATGCATACACCTGGCACAACAGAGAGATTTGTAAAAAGAAGTGTGTCTACAACCTATATCCAAAAAGATTTGCAAAGAGAAGTACATTCACTACCTATATCCATCCAGATTGATAAATTCCAGATTCATTCAAGCAATAATCTCCAAGAGGCAACATGGACACGAATAATCATGTTGGGAGTTCAATTAGCAGGGTGGGAGTACATGGAATAATCATGACTTACGCTGGATCTGAAAATATGCAGGGAAACTCAAATATGCATGAAAACTCAAATATGCATGAATAATCAAATATGCATGAAAACTCAAATATGCATGGATTATTAAATGGGTTAACTAATACACATGAATTGGAAGCCCAAAAAGCTCAAGCCCAAAATTCTCCTTAAGCTCAGCCAGTAAGCTCCATGTCATAGGTTAACTAATACACATGATATTCTCCAAAAAGCTGATATGAATAATCTTATATGTGTGTATTAGTCATATGATATAATCCTATACTATCTTCATATGACATAATCCTATACTGTCTTCATATGAATTGGAAGATTGAAACCCACTTGCGCACACAAACACATACTGTCTATGAAACTGTCAAAATCATTCATATTGAGTCCAAATAGAAATCCAAATAGAAATCAACATCCCAATAGAAAGCACTGTTCCAAAACATACTCATGTTCATCATTCGCACACAAAGTGCTGGTCCGAATCCAAATACTGCTCATCATTCCAATAAAAAACCATATTGAGGCAAAAACAGTATGTGTTTTACAAAGTCCGAATCCAAATAGAAATCCAAAACAGTATATGTTCCAAAACATACAAATAGAAAGCACTGTTCCAAAACAGTATGTGTCAAAATCACATAAACACATACTCATCATTCATATTTACTTGTTGACATTCTAAAAGCTATACACACATTCTGTATTGGTGACCATTTTGATCAATTCAGGACTAAAATATAAATAACCACTTTAATAATACCAGTATTCGGTTAATTAAGAATTAAGAATGCAAGGTTACACTAATCATCCAGTGTATAGAAAGCACTGTTTTCTGTATTGGATACTGGATATATGTGTTGCCATCACATAAAATTTGCACTAGAAATTTCCTACATAATTTCCTATATTGGCAGTTTAAAACGCCTAGTATCCTCTTTTTTTTGAAATTTATTTGGGGTTGTACACATTCTAAAATTATAAAACCTCACTATGAGTGAATTTTAAAGGGATTTAACACTTGATCCACTCGTTACAAAAAGTTTTATTGTTCTAAAACCTGGTTTGAATTTATAACAATCGGATCGAGGGTCAAGTAGCATTCGGTTCATTTGATTTTTGGTGGGTTGATGTTCAATAATGTGCGGAACAAATCTGAAAAAAAATTAAAAATTAAAACATATGTGGTATATATGTATTAGCACAGGAAAATTTCTCGCGCATACTTCTCATATAATTATTCTCTCTGTGTAAAAATATCTTTCCTCCTAGTATCTCTTCTGCATCAAAGTTGGTTGAGCTAGACACTGTTAGATTCGTTCTTATTGGATCATACCCCCACTCCCTTTATTTTCTGGTCACCTCGAGTATCAGTAAAATCAGGTCAGATTTGGAGTTTGATATTGGTCACTGGTCAGAGTAACATCACTATTATGAGGAATGATGATACCAGATCAAAACGGATATGTTCCACTGTAGGAATTTTGATACAGTGAAATCTGTTTTTGTGTGTGTTATGGCCATATTCTGAAAATTTACTGTGTACCCATGTTAGTATGTTACCATGATCCATGTATCTGCAGTATAAGATCAATGTTTATGCTTCCCAGATTTACATTTTCATAATCATCTCTCTTCCATTGTTTGTATCGTACAGCTTGGATGTTGAAGTTTGTTTTATTTCCTTGTTTTGTTCTCGTCCTATGTTGACTCCATTTGATATGCTATTGATATCCGTCTTGATGTTTGAAGTATGGAAAAACTTTCAGGCAACTGGTATTATGTTTAGAATAGCTTCATTCAACATCATTTTTGGTATCCTTCTATGGCTTATTAACTATGATTAACACACATCAATCTGGTTGCAGTTTGGTGTGATTCTCGAACTTCTTGATATATTTGAGGAGATATGAAACTTGTGGGCAAAAATGTTGGGGCAGATGGATTTGCATTGTAAATCCTGAAGGTGGTGTTTGTAGTTGCATATTCGGTAAGTAGGAGTGACATGCTGATAGAGGGATACCAATTCTTCGAGTTAACTGATGATGTTTTTATTGAAATTTATGCTTCAGAGCTTCAAAAACGGTCTAAAGGGCATGACACGATCATGCCATGCACAGATAAGGAGGCGTACGACCGTGCAGGCAATAGGTTCAATTTAAGAATGCAAACTTTAATAAGAATGCAAACTTTAATAATACCATATATCCGGCTATAGGTTAAATTTATATAAATTTCTAATACCACAAAACATGACAAATTTCTCTGATGCAAATTCACTCAAAATAATGCACATAGCTCATGTAAGGATGCATAGGCAAAGCGACAATCATTGGAGCAAAGGACATAATTGAAACTCTAAAAGAATGAGAAAGCTCAATTGAGTGAGTCTACATCATCATGTTATATCCTTGTCATATGTTGAATTCAGTCGAGTGCAATTCAGAGAAAACTCTAAAAAGAATTCCAAAACAGCATTTGTTGAATTCAGTCGAGTGTAATTCAGAGAAAAGCATATAGGGTCGGTAAGCTCATTCATATGTTATATCCCTGCCATATGTGTTATTCTTGAATAATCCTATGACAACAAATACTAACAGAAGCATTCATATGTTTTCCTATGTGTCATTCATATGTTAATATCCCTGTCATATATGTTATTCTTGAATAATCCTACAACAACAAATACTAACAGAAGCAATTCAGCAAATAGTTTGAGTGCGTGAAAAGCTTAAGGAGAAGAGCACATACTTAAGTGACGCAGCTTGAGTGAACATGAAATACTGTGCAGGACCTTTTGAGGTAGAATCATACTCATAATTACCGGAGAAAATATCAAATACTACTCCTTAAAGGTCGAACATATATCCAGGACTTTTTGTACAATAACACCCATTTCAAATCATTTCTTCCAATTTCAAGTCTGGGTTCACTTCTTCCAATTTGTCATCTTCTTGCTGATTGCTTGGATTTCTATATGCTTGGGTTCACTTCTTCCAATTTGCCATCTAGATTTCTATATGCATCTGCAATCACTTGCTTGGATTTCTTCCAATTTGGCATAATTTGTAAGAAGCTGTAATGATATAACTTAAGTAAATTGCATTGAAAAATAATTCTATTGTGACTGAGCCACTGAAGGGTTGGCACAATCCGCATTATACCAATTTCATATCATTTCTTTCTGTAGTTGGGGCCGAACACTGGTTCTTGACCTGGAACTCTGTGCAGATTCCAACACGCGCGAGGTCTGTAAAACAATCTTAGCATGAAGTTGGAGACATCTCATTGCCATCTATATGAAGAGAACAGAACAAAAAGAACACAACATGAGAAAATGATACCAAGCTTCAAATCACAATTGAGACAATAAAGTAAGGGTTTGATTTTCATGTATTCAATATAAATGCTAAAGAATGATGTAAGTTGAGCAATGTTTGATATCGTGAGAAATCAAATCGTCTCAAGGCAGGGATCATTATATAGTGAACATATAAATTAATTTTAAAACGATAAATTGCATATAATCTTGAGAATTATGCGAATACATAACAGGACTCCCAACGGTTTGATTCTAACAGATGCAACAACAGAAACCCATCTCTCTCTGTGTGTGTGTGTGTGTGTGTGTGTGTTTATGTGTGAGGTTGGACCCACTATCATTGAAGGCAAAGGTCCTGGCTGCGGTGAGGCCATGGCTGGAAGATTCTCTGAATGCACTTGAGACCATGTCTCTTTGAGATGGGTCTGATCCAAGATACATGAGCCAGTAGACATTGAACCTATTTAAAGATATAGGTTCCCACTAACAACAAAATGGTAGCCATTGGTTTTGATGAAAGCATCGCCGCCTTCAACATTAATGCATTACTGCAAGATTAAAGCAAATACAGGCAGAGACAAAGCTGACACCTTCATCATCTTCATCTGCTTTCTCTTCTTCTTTGGTTGGTTTTAACTTTGAACTGATAGCTTTTTTCACGTAATGACCAGTAAGGCAACATTCACCTGCTCAACAAAAATGATGAGATTGTTTAGCAGGTCAAAAGTAATTGAAACATTAAGTGTGATTACTATTGATATAATATGCATTTACTTTCAGAAAATGAAGGCTGTGATGTATTCCACAAATGACACAAATTGTGATGATAAGGATAATCTACTGTGACAACCACTCATGCTATGGTGTATTCCTTAGGTTTGATTGGTTTTATTGGCACTTATAGGAGGCTCTTGTTTTCTATCAGTCACCCTTAACATGGGTAATATTTTCTTTAGTACTTGAGACAGCAAGCACTCCAAACATAACCTATTATGTCTAATTTTGCATGCCCTCTTATTATAAGGACATACATAATTGTATGCTGTAATAAATGGTTGGGTATATTAACTAAAAGAAGACTTGGAAAGCACACATTTCTTTGTATATTTCTAAATATATACGGTTACATGTTGCCTTCCATATGATTAATGGTCTGATGGGCGAAAGATTAATTGTCTTCGGGAAGATGAGCATACAAACATAATCATGAAGAACTTAAAGAAACACAGTAGAAATCTTTAGAGAGTCAATTAATTCATACAATTAAAGGCAAGTTATGTGCACTGTTTGACACCTGTCAGACACAATACTTGCATATCGGACATGTAGCATGCACATCGAATCCATGCCAATTTTCAAAGAACTGTAAAATTATGCACCAATGGCATGTAAATTTAAAAGAAATTCTAAAGAATGTGCAAAATTTCATGTACTATTAATGTACCTCTCCGAATCTTGCGTGAAATTCAGCAAAGTTTGTTTGGGCCCATCTTTGCTGAACATGTGACCTGAAATATATTTTAAAAAATCTCAAATTTGCATGAAGAAATAACATGAAAAATTAAAATGGGATGCATCTTTAACTCCATGCAGATTACATGCAACTTTGATACCACTAAAATTCAAAAAGAAATAATAAAATTGGACCATAAAACCCCTTAGCTATCCCAAATCCAAATTTTAAAAAGAAATAATAAGATTTGACCATAAAACCCTCTAGCTATCCCAAATCCAAATTTTTTGATCAGAAGGACGATTAATGGTTATAATGTTCAGTAGTTGCATCAAATTAATAAAATTATCTACTAAAGAATTTGCGAGATTTCTGCAAGTTAAGCTAACATGCTCAAGAATTTGCACACCAACTATAGCGTGACTTACTGCTAAAGATTTGTCAGAAGAAAATGTCAATAGAGAAACACAAAGAGAAGCAATACCCATGTTATATATATCTATCAGTTGGTCCAAATTGATATATATATATATATATATATATATATATATATATATATATATATATATATATATATATATATATATATATATATATTACTTGCTGTTAGTATCTTTTTGCATATATTCACATTAATGCTGAGTAAATCATGTTGCATATATTCACATTCTTTTGGTAGCAGCCATATATTCATATTATCTATTTGGAAGGTGAAGATAGTTATAAATCATGATACACACAACATCAACTAACATATTTTACTTGCTGTTAGTATCTTTTTATACATCCCAAAAATAAGCATATGTTGGATTGCAGCATTACAATTTAGGACTAAAAACATGGATTGTGATTGCAACTGTTTGATTCTCAATTTCTCGACATCAAGGACTGGTTTCACTTCCATTAGCAATTACAGGCGAGGAAACCATGCATGTAACTATCATTTTTATTAACTACCCCCAAAGTTGCATTACTTCATATCAAATATCAAGATTACTGTGGTAAGAAAAGTGGGATTCATAGTCAGAAAGGCACGCAATGTCTCCACAGTTTTCATTTTGTCATCTAACGTCTTAATCTTTACGAATTGACACCAAAACTATTTATCTCTTTTCAGAGGAAAAAACATGTAGTTTCTCCATTCTCCTATGTTGCAGATATTTATTTTTTGGGATGACATAAAGAATAAAGGCTTCCATTCCCTTTACCCTTACTGTCATCTCCCACCAAGCCCTCTCTTTTAACCCTAACTCACTATTACTAACAGTAACTCTTATCCTATCATATGGTGATGAGCTATGAAGTACATACATTTCAAAATGATTTTCAAAATGATTAACTTTTAGTGCCTAATTCGCGTGGGGCTCTGGCACTTGCATGCCAATTTCCCGATACGTATCTGACACTTTAGCGTAAGACATGATGTAATGATGGTTGAGGTTCCTTAAATTCTTTTTAAATTCTTTTGGTTTCTTCATCTACCCTGTAGCCGGACACTTGATTTTTATTTATTCTGAAATGCCAGCGCATCAATATATATAGTTTCAGATAGAAGAGCCAAAAAATATGTGCTTAGTTATGCCATACAAACTGAAACATCAAACCCTAGATTAACTCCAGTAAGAAATCCTTAATTACCTGGGGTGTTGTTGCAGAACACCATTGTGCAGAAACGATTTGATATAATAGAGATACATCCACAACTGGGTTTTCTTTCCATGATATCTCGCTATTTTGATATCTACATCATTTGTCTGACTTGAGAAAACTGGAACAACAATCATGAATTAGATCAGAAATATACAAAGCAGGAGAAAAAATTTGGTCTCATCGCAATTTTCCTCTTTCCTCGTAAGGAATCAAGTCATAACCATGTTCATCATGGACTGTCTTTTATTGCACTTCCAAAACTCATCTTTCTTGCCCTTCTTGGGTTTTGTACCCATTTTACTATTACCTATTCCTAATATGGCACTTCTCTCCCTCCTGTTTTTTGTAGCAGCTTTCTCTTCTAAGATAGCCCGCAACTATGGGCGTTTAATGATAGAAGGAAAAATTTCTTTTTTTTCCTAGCAACAATAAATAATGGGTGGCCTCAAATCCAATTAAGAGGCACATCCACTGGCATCATCTTAGTCATTGTATTAAATAAATCAAATACATCAACAATATTTACCTGAGCTCCTGATGTATGGCTACTCTTGATGAAGCAAATTGGACTGACTCTATACAATTCGAAGAGCATGTATTAGAATGATGTTAGCATGTATATGTTCACATCATCAACATATTCAAGATTTAGCAAACTGGAAGTGCATTAAAAACTCTGTTTTGATTAGATTTTTGATATGATATCACCCGTAAACTTTTTCTTCTACAACATGAGTTAACCACATAAATGAGAGATGATGAACAATATTTACCTCAACAACATGAGTTATCCACAAAAATCTAGAAGAACAGTTGATGCCAAGCACTACTCTGTAAGCAAAGATTAGAGAGATGCTGTCAATTCCCATGTAAGTGGAAGTGCATCAAAAATTTAGCAAGCTGGGAGTGCATCAAAAATCCTCGTGTAAACAATGATACAATATCAAAACTTTCTTAATGTCGTGCCTCAAACATGGGCTTGACCCACTCTTTGTGTAGAAGAGTAAACTGGACTACCGTTGAATCCGAGCACAGAATACCTTGATGAGAGATGGATGCCTTTAAACTTTTGCTTCTACAACATGAGTTAGCCACATAAATGAGAGATGCTGAACAATATTTACCTGAACAACATGAGTTAGCCACAAAAATCTAGAAGAACAGTTGATGTGGAGTGAACTAAGAAACCACTGGAAACAAAATCCAAATTCAGATCCAACTCCAAAAAATTATCTAACCAAAAAATTATCATCAAACAAATGAAAACTTTTTGGAAGAATCTGATGCTGGCAAACTCAAAAATCATATTGAAGTTGAGTTTGATCTCCTCCTCAGCCCGTGGTCAGAGGCGATGATAGGGAAAGACGCGAGTAATGGTGGTGGTCATGCCTACAGGAGCCTGACAGATGGAAGGCGAGATCCATCAGCTGTCGAAGAGCCCTTGGATCCTGGAGTTCTTGATGAAATTAAACGCAGGGGAGGGAGGGAGAGAGAGAGAGAGAGAGAGAGAGTGAGAGAGAGAGATTAAACACAGGGGGGAGAGAGAGAGAGATGATGGAGAGAGAGAGATGATGGAGAACAGGGGGAGAGAGATACATAATGTCATCGTTAATCTTGAAGAGAGCAAGACATCGGTTTCCCCAAACTCATTTCCCCCAAAAAATTCAAACCGAAAATCAAAAAAACTCCCACCAAAAATTTTCTCCTCTTTCTCAACCGTCTATTTTTAAACCTCACTCAAAGTTTTTTTAAGCCCCATTTAGAAATTGGAGGGGGGAGACATATGAGAGAGTGGGAAATGTTGAGGTTTTGATGTTTGATGTTTTAAAACCAAGATTTTTAAACATCACTCAGATTTTTAAACCCCAATCACAATTTTTGTTTTCCCCCCTAAAATTTAACCTTTGAGTTTCAAAGTTTCCAACCAAAATTCCCCCCCAAAATACAAACTCAAACTCATGTCCTAGTCATCAAAGATTCAAAAAAATTCTCTCAATTTCTCATCTCCCAATTTCTCATATTCAAATTCTCTCATACAAAATGTATTAACCAACATATCCAATTACCCAAATTCTCTTATCTCTTATCCAAATTCTCTTATCCATTTTCTCTTAACCAATATATCTTATACAACAACTCTTATCCAATAACCCATGATAACATCCCTCTTTATAGAATATATATATATATATATATATATATATATATATATATATATATATATATATAAATATAATATATATATATAAATATTTTCCGTGATGCGTGAATTCCGGAGAGGCGATTTGCGGCTGGGTCCAAACCCTAAGGGGGGCGGCTCCATAGAGGACGACGGGAAGGGTTTCAGCGGAGGCATCCTGCACCGGAAGCTCGGGGACGACTCTTCTAACCCAGTTGCAGGTGGAGATAAGGATTCTGGACTTCGAGATGCGTCATCTATTTCAGATGTAGGCGGAGACTGGCATACCGTTTCTTATCGGAGGGGAATTAAGGGCTCAAGGTTGAGGGATTCAAATCGATACCCAACGATTTTTGGGCGTAGATCCAGATCTATGGTCCGCGGAGGAGGCGTATCCAAGCTTGCTGTGCGAGGAGGCGGATCCAAGCTTGCTGGCGGCGATCTTGGTCGTCCACTGCATCCCGGCGGTCCTGTTCCTCCCAAGCTTGCTGGCGGCGATTCTTATGGCGGGGGTGGCGCTGTTGTGCCCCTTCCACATGGAAAATCAACAGTTAGGCCCAACACCCAATTTCATGTAGCTTCGACGGTTGGGAAGCGATCGTGGGTGGACATTTGTTCTTCGAGGAGGAAGTATGCAGATCCTTTGGTTATGAGTTTTGTCCCGCCGATTATCAGTGTCGATGGTGTGGCGAAAGCCAAAGTGGCGGATGCGGACATTTTGAAAGGCACTGCGCGTTGGAATAACACTCTTGTAGGTTACGTCCTTGGGGATGTGCCTTATCTTGGTCAAATTAAGGCCTGGACTGACCGTCTGTGGCGCATTAAAGGAGGTGTTCGCATCTTCTCTAGGGAAAACGGTTACTTCTATTTCAGATTTGAGAATGAGGAGGACCGCGATACTATTCTGCATGGTGGGCCTTGGCTGTTTGATGGACGTCTGGTTGTGCTACAAAATTGGACTCCCTCTACTAAGCATGAACGAGATATTTTAACTGACGTCCCAGTGTGGGTACAGTTCCATAATCTTCCTTTGTCTATGTGGACGCTTGGTATTCTTAATTCTATTGCTAGTGTAGTAGGTAAACCTATCTGCCTCGATAGAGCTACTGCAAATTTAGACAGGATCTCCTATGCGCGTTGTTTGGTTGAGGTCAACGCCAATAGTATTCTAAAAAGAACTGTGCCAATAGAGCTGGATGACCTTTCTACTATCATGGTGGATGTACTATATGAGGGGGAGCCGCCACGATGCGGAGCCTGTGCCTGTTTTGGACATCTGGATTCCCAATGTATTTCAAAAAATATTCAATCTGAAATCCCTGGTGTAGGAAGTGATGCAGAACCTGAGTCTAATCATATTCCTAAAGAAATGAACTTGGTTGGTAGTTCATCCCTACAGCTAGCTGTTCATAATCATCACCAAGCTTCATTTGTGCAAGGTGAATGCAGCAAGCCAACTTTAGCCTGCGATGGTATTAATGAAGGAAGGCGTTCTTGCTTGATGGGGCTTATTCACTCCCTCTCTCTGATCAAAGTTTTAAGGAGGCGCATGATTGCCAACCCATCTATCACTTCTGTACCTGATCTTGATGGGACTGAGTTGAATTCTAATGAAACTCCATCTATTGTTCATCCCATGCCTGTTCCGCAACAGGCTGCTGTTATTCCGAATCATGAAGAGCCGGTCCCCCCTAGTACCCTCACTGTGCCTAATCCCCTATGGGATATTGAGCAAGCTTCTTTGTTGAAAGAGCGTGGGCTTTCCAAGGGTAAAAAATCACAAGTACCGCCGTCTCCTGTTCGTCGGAGCCCCAGAGTTATCTCTTGATTGGGTATTTCTTCACCCCTCTAATAATCTCTTTTAATATGTCTATCTTATTTTGGAATACTCGAGGCTTAAATAATTCTTCGCGGCGTTCTGATCTGAAGCTCCTGTTACGGAAGATTAATCCGACTATTGTGTGCTTATTAGAAACGAAAGTTGAGGCTTGTAACTCTAACCGTATTTCCAAGTGCTTTGCGGGTGATTGGGGAAGTCTTGATAATAGGTGCTACCATAAGGGTGGTCGCATCGTTATTCTTTATAATAGGGCTATCTGGGATTGTACTGATGTCTCTTCTTCTTCCCAGCACATTTCTGCCAAGTGTGCAAACACCGCAGGTCTTGTCATTGGCATTTCTGCTGTTTATGGTTTTAATGTGGCAAGTTCCAGAATTCCTCTTTGGGACTCACTTATTTCGGATTCCAGCTCTATGTCTAGCTCCCCTTGGATTGTTGGGGGAGACTTTAACTGTATTCAGCTATCCAATGAGAAAGTGGGGGGTCTTCTGGTTGATGCTTCCTCTATGGATGACTTCAATTCGTGTATTCTTAGCTGCCAATTAAATGAGCTTAAAAGTACTGGTTGTAAGCTAAGCTGGAATAACAAGCGTGTGGGAGGAACTCGTATTTCTGCCCGCCTTGATCGCATTCTATGTAATACGCACTGGACGGATATTTTGCCCCAATCTTATTATGAGTATCTTCTTGCTAGTACCAGTGACCACTCCCCTATGATGGTCTATCTTCTCCCTAAGGTACTTTCTTACCCAAAGCCATTCAAATTCTTTAACTCGTGGTTTTCATTGCCTGGATTTAAGGAGTTGGTACGGGATTTTTGGGAAAGCTATCGTGCCTTTGAAGTCCCTCCTTTGTTGCGGCTCTCTAGGATGCTTAAGTCCCTAAAATTCAGGTTGAAAGGCTGGGCGGCTGAGCATAGAAGTGCTCTTCAGTCTTCAAAAATTCGGCAACATCTGGAATCTATACAAGCTCATCCTAATATTAGCTCTGACCCTGCTATTCAGCTTTTGGAATCTACCACTATGAAAAATCTGACATCGGCTCTTAATATTGAGGAAGAGGATCTACGACAAAAAAGTCGTCAATCCTGGTTGACGATTGGGGACAGAAATTCCAAATTCTTCTATGCTGCTATGAAATCTAGACAGGGTCATAATTCTCTCAGTCATTTGATTTCTGTGGAAGGGAACAATAATAGAGATACTGATTTACTTCGTTCTGAAGCGGCCCTCTTCTATAAGAACCTCTATCATCAAGAGGATTACTGGAATGTCTTCCCAAATTTAATTCCAAAACGTTTGCTCTCTCTGGACGCTTCTTCTTGGTTGGACAGACCAGTCTCCTTCATTGAAATCAAGAATGCAGTCTTTCAAATTGGTAAAGACAAATCCCCAGGGCCTGACGGATACAACGCCCATTTTTTCCAAAATGAATGGGAGGTAATTAAACCTGAGGTTGTTTCTGGTGTTTCTTCATTTTTCTCTACTGGTTGTTTGCCGACCTCTGTTAGCCACACTTTCCTCACCCTTGTCCCTAAGAATTCGAATGCCTCGTGTTTAGGCGACTACAGGCCCATTTCTTGTTGCAATGTTATTTACAAAATTATTAGTAAAATTTTGTGCAATCGGCTAAGGCCAGTAATTTCTGACTTAATCTCCCCAAACCAGGCTGCTTTTTTGAAAGACAGGTTGCTGGCAGATTGTACACTTATTGCTCATGAGCAGATTCGGGATTTTAGTAATCCAATGGGTTCCCGAACGTGTATCAAGCTTGATCTACGCAAGGCCTTTGATAGCGTCAATAGGGAATTCATTTATTTCATCTTGCACCAAATGAGATTTTCCCATAAGTTTATTAACTGGATAACTATATGCATCTCATCTCCGTTATTTTCAGTACTTGTGGATGGATCTCCTGTGGGGTTCTTCAGCTCCAATAGGGGACTGCGTCAGGGAGACCCTCTCTCTCCGTATCTCTTTGTCCTAGTAATGGAAGCGTTCTCGCTACTTATGGCTAAAGCGGAAGTTCTACAATCTATTCATCCAATGCGCCGATCAGGAGCTATATCACATCTCTTATTTGCTGACGACCTCTTGGTTTTTATCCGGGCTAATACTCATTCATTCAAGGGTCTCAAGGAGCTGTTACATAGATTCAACCAATTCACAGGGCTACAGATTAATTGGGATAAAAGTTCAGCTATATTTAGTAAAGGAGTTCGGAATGCAGGTGATCTTTCTAACATTCTTGGTATTAAAATGGTTTCCTCCTTTAATGTTTATCTGGGACTCCACTTATCCTCAAAATACCCGAAAGCTTCACTGTTTGGCAGACTTGTTGATAAATGCAAAACAAGGATTATAGGGTGGACTACCTCCCTCCTCTCTATCTCAGGAAAGATAGAATTGGTGCGTTCGGTCATTTATGGGATGGTGGCTTTTTGGATGCAGGCCTATTGCATTCCACCTTCTGTGATTCGTACTATCAACTCTATTTGCAGGAAATTTATTTGTGGTAAACTCAATATTTGGTCTTGGAAGGATATGTGTATCCCAAAAAAGGAGGGGGGAGTTGGACTTAGATCTCTTGAAGATTTAAATGTGGCTTCAGGCATCCGGCTGACTTGGAGAGTGCTTGCTACTAAAGGTATTTGGGCAGATTTTATGCGAAAGCATTATAGTACTATTAACTATGGTTTTTATTGTACTAAAGCAAGGCCGACTGATTCGGGTTCTTGGAAGTTCTTACTGAAATGTCGCACTCATTCCCAATTGCTTATTAAACGTGTGGTGAAGGATGGTATGTCAACATCCTTTTGGTATGATAATTGGCATCCATCGGGGCCCCTATACCTGATTCAAGTGCCTCCCCAAGTGACTGAAATGGCTAGGGTAAGTGATTTCTGGATGGGTACCAGTTGGAGTAATAATCCGGCCATTGATGGTATTCGGCATCTTCTTGTGAATTTATCTTTATGTGATGGCTCTGATGCTTGGAAATGGCTTCCTGGGCCGGTTTTTTCCTTAAGTTCCGCATGGTCTGGGGCTAGAACTCCCTTTGCTTCTTTTGCTTACTATGATTCTATTTGGTTTGCTCACCAAGTGCCGAAATTTGGGCTCACATTACTAAAAGCTATTCGGAACAAACTTCCAACAAAAGATCTTCTCATTTCTAGAGGGATCATATGTGACATTGATTGCGTCCTCTGTGATTCCAATACTCCGGAGAGCATTTCACATATCTTCTTTAATTGTGATTACTCACTATATATTATTACCAGATGTCTCTTGAAGTTGGGCTACCCGGGTCAATTTCCCAAAACTATTCAAGGAATTTGCGACCTATTTCACGCTTTATATAGTAAGAAGGATCCTCTGAATGTTCTGGCCAGATTGGTCCTATCCTCTTCTGTTTGGCACATATGGAAGGAGCGTAATAGGCGAATATTTGAAAGCAAAAGTAAAAGTAAGACTGTATTGTTTGATGAGATTGCGAATGATGTTAGAGCTGCTCTTCTTCAATTAGATAAAGATGAGGCTTCGGATCCAGTTCCTTTCTCTAACTGGGGATTTATGGATGCAGACTAGAAGATCTAGTTTGGTTTTTGTAAAAGTGATGTTATTGTATTGTACATTCTCTCGCTTAGTAGTTCTGTAGATTATAATTAGTAGAGGGTGACGGCGCTTGTGCCCTATCCCCTCTCTAATTAAAGTCTACTTGTAGCTATTAGAGCGACTCTGTAACAGTTTTGACTTCATTAATATAGACTAACTTATTCGCCAAATATATATATATATATATATATATATATATATATATATATATATATATATATATATATATATATATATATATATATATATATATATATATATATATATATATATATATATATATATATATATATATATATATATATATATATGCAAAAAATGTACCTAAGAATGACCTCGGGTAGAGATACCTGAGCACACCCCCGCTGTTCGGGGTTTGTGAGTATTTTTTTTTGAAAATTTTTTTTACAGTAGGTAGATATACTTGTTATGTAGCTCCCCACAAAATTTCAGGTCAATCCAACACCGTTTGAGCCTCCGTTCATCGATTTCAAAAACGTTGCGCAAAACTGTCCAGAATTTGGACAGTTTTGCGCAACGTTTTTGAAATCGATGAACGGAGGCTCAAACGGTGTTGGATTGACCTGAAATTTTGTGGGGAGCTACATAACAATTATATCTACCTACTGCAAAAAAAATTTCAAAAAAAATACTCACAAACCCCGAACAGCGGGGGTGTGCTCAGGTATCTCTACCCGAGGTCATTCTTAGGCACATTTCCCTCTATATATATATATGGGTTATTGGATAAGAGTTGTTGGATAAGAGATTTTGGTTAAGAGAATATGGATAAGAGAATTTGGATAAGGGATAAGAGAATTTAGGTAATTGGGTAATACATTTTGTTGTTGTATGTTGAATATGAGATATGAGAAATTGGGAGATGAGAAATTGGTTAAGTGATGAGGGCCCACCTTGGATTTTTGTGGGATGGTTGAGATGTACTCTTGAGAAATCAAGGGTTGAGATGAAAGTTGATGAAAATTTTGGGGGGAAATTTGAAAACACAACCCTTTGAAAGCTTGGGGGGAAAACCAAAACATTTGGTTTCCAAAAAATTTGAAAACATTAGTAATCACGTTGGGGGGGAATTCAACTCTCTCTCTCTCTCTCTCTCTCTCTCTCTCTCTCTCTCTCTCTCTCTCTCTCTCTCTCTCCCCCCCAACAAGAAGCTTCAAGTTCTTTTCGAGCAAGTCTCTGAGGTTTACATTACGCCTAGGCAAGGGTAGTGTTGGTCCGAGGTGCTTGGTGAAGGCAAATCACTTCTTCGTTGGGTTTTGTATTCAATTCATTTCAATCTTAAGTAATTTTTATGTTGTTCAGGTTGACCGATTCATTTTCCATTACAGCCCCTCGGCCCCCTTGCGCAGTCTCGAGGATGGAGAATGGAGCACGGTCTCGGGGAAGGGGAAATTGCTTGGCGGTACTGGTCCATCTCGGGGTACTGGTCCATCGTGGGGTGCTGGTTCATCAAGGGGCGGTGGACAAGTGAATTATCAAAGAGGAGACAACAACGTGAATTTCCAAGGTAGGAGGCGGCCATGTGCTGAGATTGCTGCTAGATGGGGGCATCATCATGTGCAGTCTAAGAATTATGAAGGAGGCCAAGCAAATTCTACTGCACGCAAGGTATTTGATGGGGTGCCTAAACCAGTAAGGCCTAATTTTTCTGTTGCTAAATTAAGTCAATACTGCATAGGCTGGTTGCTTCTGCAGTTGTCTTTCCTCTTCATCATTTGGAATATCAAATGTCTGGATGTAAATTTGGTACTCATAGAAGCTGGACCTCTCTATATTTGCTTGCCTACTTCTTCAGTTATGTTAGTTTTACATTTTTTTGGTACATTTAGTTTTACATTCATTTCACTTGAATTCTTTTACGAAATTTCCAGGTTGGACTTTGCATTAAGGAAACTAAATATTATTTTTTGTAAAATTCTCCATGTGTGCTCTTATTCGTAGCTATACGTATTAAGAAAGGCCTAAGGTCAATGCTTTTCACCTTTACAGTTTTAATTGTTTATCCCATGGCTCCCATGGCTCTCATGGCTCCCATTGACGTGTTGACATCTGTTCCATTGATGCGGTATTTACACTTCTGTAAGAACACAATCACATACAATATTGTTATTGTGATGAACTTTAGAAATACAACCAGCAGAACATGTATCCCTAGGTTGTAGACCCCTTTTGCATATCAATAGTTTTTTAATTGCCTTATTTAAACCCCTAGGTATACAGACCATATACATTACATGCATTATTTGAGCACCGAGATGGAATATCACGTGTGTTACGCCTATTTGGCCGAAGCCCGAAAGACACGAGCCCAGGAACCCGACTGCCGATCCGAAGCCCATCTGCGCGATCAGGCCCGCCCGACAAGGCCCTATGGAGGACCCCCGAATATCGATCCGACCCGGCCCTGATAACGCGCAAGTCACTCGCCCACTCCAGCGATAACCGTTCCCCCAGGCCCGTTACCACTTAACGGCCGTTATGGGGAGGTGCGGGGATGTCACAGGAAGCGGCGAAGGGGGGACGGATTGAGGGGGCACGATTGGGGGCGGACGAGGGACGTGAGTCGTGGGCAGTCACGACGGGAGGTCTATAAAAGGGCTAGAAGGACGACTGGACAAGGGACCGCATCTGAGGTAACTAAAACCTAAGGTACTCCATCAACGACCTAGTTCCCCCATTTCTTCTCCTTCCTCCCCCGCTCGCGCCGGTAGACGTCGTTCCGACCTCCTCTCGAGTCGAACCGTCTCCGCCGAGCCTCCTCTTTCAGATCATCGTCTGACTTAGGCATCGGAGGGGATTTGGCCGGAACCAAGGTCCGGCCCCCCTGACGAGTGCTCTCGTCTGCGCAGGAGGACGTCAGATCCACGGGCCGAGGCTTCCCCTCCGCCCCACGCCGGCCACGTATCAAGCAAGACGACCGAGGCTACCCCTCGTCGTCCGACCGACCGAGGCTGAGCACGTCCGTCCGAGCCGAGGCTTCCCCTCCGCTCACGAGGCGCCAAGGCTACCCCTCGTCATCCGACTGTCCGAGGCCGAGCGTCTCACACCGGGCCGAGGCTTCCCCTCGCCCCCCTCATGGCCGAGGATCCAGATCCGGCCCAGCCGACATGCTCCACGTCATCCGCAACTCTGATTCACGCCGCGTCGGCACAGACTCGACACACCCGAGGGACCCAAGTCGGCCCCTTGACCACGTTGACCGGGTAGTCCATGATCAACGCTTTTGTAGTGAGAAAACACTCTAAAACATCTGGCGTCGTCTGTGGGAACAAACTGTCCCACGAAAAACAAACCACACCAGCTTCTGGGAAGTTACGAGGCACAGGAGGAAGCGATGCAGAGGTATCTCGTCGTCGCTAAAGCGGCGCTGTCCAGGTTCAAAAACGTGGAAGTCTTGCATCTCCCACGATCGGAGAACGCGCGGGCGGATGCGTTATCGAAGCTAGCCTCGTCCTCGCCTAAGGAGCTGGGCCGCACCATCTACGTGGAGAACCTGCAGTCCCCCAGCACGGAAGAGCGGGAGGTGATGGCGATCGACCAAGACCCCACTTGGATGGACCCGATCATACGGTACCTCACTCATGGGGAGGTGCCGACGGACTAGGACGAGCGTCGGACCCTGGAGAGGAAGGCGCTCCGATACGTGATCCATGAAGGGACGCTCTACCGGAGACGCTGGACGAAGGCGGATGTCCTCCTATACCTGAAATGCATCAGACCGTAGGAAGCCGACTACGTCCTACGGGAGGTATCTGCGGGAATCACCACGGGGGCAAGATGGTCGCACAGAAGATCTTGAGGCAGGGATACTACTGGCCGACCCTGGTCCAAGATGCAACAAACTACGTCCAAAAGTGCCAAGAATGTCAGAGGTATGCCAACCACACCTCAACTCCCCAGTCGGAGCTCATCCCTATCGTGAGTCCCATCCCCTTTGCGAAATGGGGGCTCGACATCCTCGGACCATTTAAGCCGGGCAAGGGGCAGCGGAAGTATCTGATTGTGGCGGTGGACTACTTTACCAAGTGGATCGAGGCTGAACCATTGGCCACCATCACTTGGAAGAAGGCGAAAAGCTTCGTATGGAATTCCATCATCTCCAGATTCGGAGTGCCACGAGCCATCGTCACAGACAACGGGAAACAGTTCGACTCCGCGGGGTTCAAAGACTTTTGCGCGGAATGGGGGATCAAGCTTCTCTTCGCCTCTGTGGCGCACCCCCAGACCAACGGAATGGCAGAAGCAGCCAACAAATGCATCATAGAGCCCCTCCGAAAGAAAGTGAAGGACGCCGAAGGAAACTGGCCAGAAGAGCTCCCCGGGATACTCTGGTCATACCGGACGACCCACAAGGAGGCCACCGGCGAAACCCCGTTCATGCTTGCCTACGGGGCCGAGGCGGTGGTGCCGGTCGAATTGGGTGAAGAATCTCTCCGCCTCAAATGCTTCGACGAGGACAGGAACTCGCAAGGTCTGGAGCTCAGTCTGGAGCTCCTCGGCGAGCGGCGGGAGCAAGCCATGGCCACCATCATCCGCCAGAAGCAGAAGGTGGCCCGATACTACAATACTCGGGTCAGGGGAAGAAGCTTCCACCTTGGGGACCTGGTCCTCCAGAAAGCTGGCTTCAACCCGGATACTGCTCGCAAAGGGAAGCTCACGGCTAAGTGGAAGGGACCCTACAAAGTCATCGAGGTCCTCGGACCTGCAACCTACCGTCTAGCCAATATGGAGGGGAGGATTCTCACTCATGCTTGGAATGCGGAACACTTACGTAAGTACTTTCAATAAATGTATTGTTTTTTACGAAATAAATTTATTTAAGTTCGGTCCTTTCCAGATAAGCAAAAAGATGTACAGAGAGATGCACGAGGAGGCCGAGGGGCATTCCCCTCCCTCATTCACCTCCAGGGGCACCCGTGGAGTCACAGGTGGCTGTCCACTTGGGCCACCCCCCACACTCCGTTCGCCGTCAAAGTGCATCCGGAGATCCTCGAAGTTGATTCCCGAGAGTGGGAACTTCTTCCAGATCTCGGATTGACACCGGGCGAAGCCCTTCTCGAACGCCTCAGCCAAGGCGGACTCAACGAAAGAGGTGGCATACTCAGCCACGGCGTCTTGGGTGATCCGGGATGGATTGACCTCCTCAAGCCCGCGCACCCGAGCCTCTAAGGTCTCGATCTGGCGTTGGTGCTCCGCCCTCTCCTTCTCAATCTCCTGGGATCTTTCGCCGAGTTGAGCAAGGAGAGCCCTCACCTGCTCCTCCTCCGCCTCCAGACGATCGGAGAGCTCCAGGTCCTCGGGGGCAGCAACGGAGACGGGGATCTTGTCGGCTCCCCCGGACGCGTCGGCATCTCCCAGAAGCTCGGCGACCCGTGCCTCAGCCTCTGACTTAGCAGTCAGAGCCAAGGCTCTCTCCCGGTCCGCCTCTTCCAAGGCAGAGGACAGCTCAGTAACACGGGTCTCCAAGGACTTGACCCGCACTTCCTCTAATTGACCTGCCTCTCCTTCATCACCGTGGACCTCGAGATCTCGCCCGACGTCGGACTTGGCCTTAGGAAGCGCCGCAAACTGGCACCTCATCGAAAGACCCACCGAGGACAACTGCACCAAGGCAACAAAGATAAGACGGCGAAAGCAGCGGGAGGGAGGATAAGCAGAAACACTCTACCTGTTGGCCGGCCTGAATCACGAAGGTGGCCAAACAGTCACCTCTAACTCCATCCAGCACAGCCTGATCAGGAGGGAGGCAACTGTTCTCGGCCACTCGTGCGGCAGCTCCGCGGCTCAAAAAAACCGATTCCTTCTCCCCCACCGGGAAGCGTGGACGAAGAAGGCCTTCCCCCGACGAAGGAAACTCGCCTGGGTTGGAGCGGAACGCACCTAGATACCGATCGTAGGCATCAGGGAGAGAACCGCCCGGGAGAGGTGAAGGGCCAACCCATGGCCAGGCATCCTCAACGGGGGCAGGTCGGAGCTGATCGGCAGGCGGCGGGACGTCAACCCCCTCGACCCCCTCACGGACCCTCTTGGAAGACCCCAACAAGGGGATAGAGGGGGATGGCCCCTTCTTCCTTTTGGAGCCTCCGGTCGAGGTCACGGACCGCTGCTTCTTCTAGACCTCCAGCACATGATCCCTCCTACGTGGATCCGGATCTGGGGCCTACACGTGAGTGCTGGCGGGAGAAGGACCGAGAGGGAATCCACCTGCACCCAAAGAAGAAGTAAGAGACCGAGAAGAGCCCGAGCAACCTCGAATGGCGAATACTCGAAGAGCTTACCCAAGGGCCACACCGTCTTGCGCAAGTTATGGTTACTAAAGAGGACGTCGATCGTCTGCTCCCTCGCAGGAATCGCCAGCAGGTCCTTCGCCGTCTGCAGCTCGGCGGCAGTCGGCTCACCCAGATTGAGGATGACCGCGCCGACCGCTCCCCACCGAACCGGGAAAGGTACGCTCGACGGGAACGTGACAAACACATATTCCCCCTTCCAACGTTTCAGGGAGCTCGGCAACCCCAGCACCAGGGTCATCTTCGGGCGGGCGCTGATGTAAATCCACGCCCCCGATTGATGGTGACTCAGGCAGTAGAACTGGGCGAAGAGACGGAGAGAGGGCGCCACTCCCCTCAGCATACAGACGACGACGAACCCGACAAGGAGCCCGACGGCGTTGGGGCAGAATTGGCACAAGCCCACGTTGTGGGCCTGAAGGAACTCAACGATAAAGGGGTGGAGTGGGAAACGAAGCCCGAAGCGGAAGAACTTCTCGTATATTCCAACCTCGTTGGGACCGGGAAGGCAGATCCGCTCGTCGGACCTGGGAGCACGAGTCGAGTAAGGCGGAAGCAGGTAGGCGGAACGCCTGCTCCCGATGGTGGTGGCACAGACTGACGAAGGCCATGACAAGACCTCTGGGGCACCCCTAAAAGTTCACCCCCGTGCCGACGAATCACCGAAGGAAGACTACCCGCCAGGCCAGGAGTGGCGTCACGCTCTGGCTGACCCGAACCAGTGGCAGAGGAAGACGACATGAGGCAGAGCTCGGGCAGGATCGAGATCAACGCAAAGAAGAAAATGACAGGATGGCGGCTCACAACCCACCCGGATTCTCTACCTAAGACGGCCTTACGAGCGGTGGGGATAAACCCGCAACTACACGTGGCAGCATCAGAGGACCGACGGCGCTTCGAAACCCGCGCCTTAAAAGTATCGAACGGACCAACTCATGATGACGACCAATAAATGAGTCGACATCGACTGACGAGCATGTCAAAGTCGGCGGAAGTCACATCGGCCGAACCGAACTGGCCGAGGCCGATCGACCCGACCAATGGGGGCAATTGTTACGCCTATTTGGCCGAAGCCCGAAAGACACGAGCCCAGGAACCCGACTGCCGATCCGAAGCCCATCTGCGTGATCAGGCCCGCCCGACAAGGCCCTATGGAAGACCCCCGAATATCGATCCGACCCGGCCCTGATAACGCGCAAGTCACTCGCCCACTCCAGCGATAACCATTCCCCCAGGCCCGTTACCACTTAACAGCCGTTATGGGGAGGTGCGGGGATGGCGCAGGAAGCGGTGAAGGGGGTGCGGATTGAGGGGGCACGATTGGGGGCGGACGAGGGATGTGAGTCGTGGGCAGTCACGACGGGAGGTCTATAAAAGGGCTAGAAGGACGACTGGACAAGGGACCGCATCTGAGGTAACTAAAACCTAAGGTACTCCATCAACGACCTAGTTCCCCCATTTCTTCTCCTTCCTCCCCCGCTCGCGCCGGTAGACGTCGTTCCGACCTCCTCTCGAGTCGAACCGTCTCCGCCGAGCCTCCTCTTTCAGATCATCGTCTGACTTAGGCATCGGAGGGGATTTGGCCGGAACCAAGGTCCGGCCCCCCCTGACGAGTGCTCTCGTCTGCGCAGGAGGACGTCAGATCCACGGGCCGAGGCTTCCCCTCCGCCCCACGCTGGCCACGTATCAAGCAAGACGACCGAGGCTACCCCTCGTCGTCCGACCGACCGAGGCCGAGCACGTCCATCCGAGCCGAGGCTTCCCCTCCGCTCACGAGGCACCGAGGCTACCCCTCGTCGTCCGACTGTCCGAGGCCGAGCGTCTCACACCGGGCCGAGGCTTCCCCTCGCCCCCCTCATGGCCGAGGATCCAGATCCGGCCCAGCCGACGTGCTCCACGTCATCCGCAACTCCGATTCACACCGCGTCGGCACAGACTCGACACACCCGATGGACCCAAGTCGGCCCCTTGACCACGTTGACCGGGTAGTCCACGGTCAACGCTTTTGTAGTGAGAAAACACTCTGAAACAACGTGTTTATTCATATGGGAAAAGAAGGCAGGGCTCGAATTTTGATGTGTGGATGTAAATATGTATTCATATGAATTTGCTGAGATTCTAAAGTTGTTACTGAAGTTGATGATGGTTTAATAGAGTTTATACTGAAGTTGCTAAATAAGAAATCCTTGATTTTACTTCATAATTTTCAATTTGATTAAGTCCATTAAAATTGTGGAAATGCAAGAAAAAGGGGGGTTTAATCACTTAGGTGGTTCATATGGTGCCAAGTTTGCTGGGTACTTTAAATTTTTAGTATGCAAGTGTTTTGTAAGAACAAAATCACAGCATACAAACTAGAGTTGCTTTACATCTTTTTGTGTGACTATACTAAACTTATTTGTAATTTTTAGGTTGTTGGGTTAACGCATGCATTGATTCCAAGATACATAGCTTCTGTATGAACATAATCACCAAAAACTGGAAATGATTGATTTCTGTAGAAGCCCAACGAAGATGGTGATGTTGGTATTATCAGGTAATGCGTTGGATTTTTTTTTGTATGATCATTTTTATCTGATACTATTTTCTCCATTTATGAGTTGATTTTCTTAAATCAAACTTCCACCTAACAAGGAACTGTGTTTGTATTTTGACTGGTGGTTTAAATATAATTTTCTCAAAATGCGTTTAATTGATGTGAAGTTGAAAATTTTAACATATTTTTTTAAATATTCATTGTTGTGACATGTCAAGGGGAGCTCTTGATATATTTCTACGAGACAAGTACAGGAATGAAGCCAACACAAATAGTTGATTTCAGGTATCATATGCATAAAAATACTGTTATACGGCTTTGATACATAATTCCAGTTGTGCACACATATATATTTATTCTTAACTTATGGTAGGTAATGTCAATGCTGAAATCTTTTGCCCATTATAGCATGATGAAATCATATTATTTGTTACCTTCCGTTGTAGGCCTCTTTTGGGAATAAGGTTAATATATGCCAAACCCAATTCAAACTATTAACTAGCCTAACTATGAGAAATCCAAAATAGATCTATTTGGATGTCATTTCCAAGTTAGAACTGTAATTTATGAACCTCAAGTCTATGGATCCTTTCAACCATCTAGACTGTACTGTATGGAACTCTAATCAGACCAAAATTCTACAATTGCAACATAGTGATGGAACTCCAGTTTAGAGAAGTGGGTTGTCAAATAGCACATTAAATTTATCTTTCATTGAAGCATTTTATGATATTATAGCAGAGTTAAATGTCTTATTAGGGCCCGTCATGTAGTTTTTTAAATACCAAAAATTATTGTAAATAACTGGTTTATTCTTAAAATGGAAGGCAAGTCTCATGTATTTTATTTTTCTTATTTTATTTTTGCTACTTCTATCTTAGCTATATTTTTTGTAAATTGAATCAATGATACACACCCATCTTTATCTGTATCAGAGGCGAATTCATATATTTTTTGAAATTTAGATGCAAATTTAGCGGTATGGTACTGATTTTTCTTTAAATTGGAGGAGATGATGCATGAACATAAAGGATAAAGAGAGCTAGCTGTATTAGGAGATAAGATAAACAAGTTCAGAGGCATGATAGAATGCTTTTAATATGGTCTCCAAGAAGTTCTGACTCCAATGACCAACAAGATTACTGCATTTGAGGAGGTATGTCATGTAGAAATATGCAAAATCTGCTTATTTAAATATGCTACATGACATACCTTTGAATGAACTATTTGAATAATTATTGTGAGCAATGTTATACACATGTAATTGTTTGGACAGTGTATAGCTAAGCATACCTAATACGATATTTTATGCTCTTTCATCATGCTTAATCTATTGAGCTTCAAATTAATATTATAACTGCTTTGTTTTCACCAAGATGTTTTGTAAAGAGATGATTGTTAGCTCATATGCTTTTCTGTATTAGGTGGAACTCTGTGAGGATGATGACTTTATTGTTTTAGCATGCGATGGCATATGGTGAGGCTTTCTTTGCCGTTTCTATTATGATTGCCATTTGGTTCAATCATCATTAACATGTTTTTAAATGGGAAAAGACTGACATCTTCTATGTGAATTTTAATTGCTATATAAGATGGTATAATTTTATCAAAATAGTCCGAGTTTTAATCTGTAAATGTGTTGTGCATGTTCAGTCTATTGGTTCCATGTAGCATATATCAAGACATGTTCTCTCAATTCTTTTGTTATATATAGAAGAAATCTGAGATGCTTGGGATTTGCCATGAGAACTTGGACTTTTTTTGATTCAATAGATTGCAATCTCCATCATTTCAGGACGCATGCACATAGGTATCATCTTACAGACATTTGGTTCAATCATCTTACGTACAAGTGGAGTGAATCTGGTAGAAAATGCTATTTGGTTTAATCATCGTTAACATGTTTTAAATGGGACATATGCATTAGGCATATTTCAATAATTCGTATGTTTAGCACATATATATTGTAAAGTGTCTAAAATACCATCATGTAAAGATGTTTTTATCAGATGCCACGGATTAAGCTATCATTAATAAACCATCATTTATCAGATGCATCCTAGGAGTTGAAGTATTATTTTAGATTTAAGTTAAGATGTTGGTCATCATTGTCTTCTCATGTCTATCATACCCGCCATTTTCATCAAAATGTTATTGGCTATGGTCCTGTTGTATATCTGCATTTGAGATGAGCCCTATCATAGACACTAATGCGATGTTAATTCATTGAGTTGGTTGTAAACTTCCGAGCATGTAATTATGCATGAAGGTTGCTTCAACACAAATTACTTCAGAAATGGGTATGTGTATTGGTATGTGAAATTTGAACATGGGTTCTAAGGAAAAATATGCGTTCGGTTGCTATGAGCAGATAAACTTTTTTCACTTCCATGAATTTGTTACCCAGATGATGTAATTTGAATGGGGTTGGCTATTATTTACCCGTTACGATCTCAGTTTTGCCAAATCCTACTGCTTTTTTAGCATGTTAAAATACCAAGCTATGGCCTAAAAGAGTATAACCTGGATTTATTTTGCTAGACGATTTTTTGATAAGTGTGTTTAAATCATCTAAATTTAGAGGTAAGGGTATTTAAGCTGGGTTAGATGGGGTTGTATTAATCCATATATATATATATGTCTGATATGTACTAACCCAAGGCTTCTCATTAATACTTGGATTGAATTATCATAAAATAGACAAATGATACATGAATTTTTTCTTTTGGAAAGCACCTAACCCTTCTCAGGCTGCCAAATATAAAACATTAGTAAAATTTCAAAACCTATTTTCCAAACCTAATCATGAATAAATACAGTTTGATTTAATTTGGATAAGACCTTTAATTACTCTTTTGCTAATGTGGGTTTCCTTTTGGCATTAACCTATTGCCAGCCGGCATCTAAATGATTATAATGGAACACACATTCATTTACTCAGCAAAATTCTAGCACCAACTATCTAATCATTAAATGATTTTATTTATAGAGGGCTAATTCTTACTCAATTAGTTGATATCTTCTGTTAAAAATTTTGTTCCTCATATAAAGGCATCATGTTTCTTTTTCAGGTCGAGGTGAC
>CM061141.1:274029164-274473808 GCA_030789695.1 Scilla litardierei | reverse complement strand
GTACTTGACATATTGACAAAAGAAAAGTGGAATGAGCTGAGACTGACTTATAGATTGTAATGTTAGACTCTACATCAAGATTGTATAAGCTAATTGTTAACTATACAAAGATAGGAAAAATTGATCCAGATCATTTTTCCAAAGGATCAACCCTGTGTGATCAAGAGATGTATTAATTAATCCATTAAAATTCGTTGTAGATACTCGTTAGTAAAACCACTCTTAGGTTTGTCATATAAATGTTCAAGTGACTGATATTCTATAACGGTATGAGATACCGAGATAAATAGCCTAAGTGCAAGTGGGAGATGTAGGAGGATATATGCCCATAAGGCAATTTATCCTAAGTATACGTCTTGTTCATACAGTATATGGTATGTATTATTCTAAGTATGAAATTGATTGCATTAATATACTTAGATAATATCCATAGACTTATAGTTAGGTCCTTATGTATCTAGATAAGATCTCGATTATGAGTAAGTAAGCAACCGAATAGAAACGTAAGTCTTAAACGGTTCGTGGTCATAGATGTGTCGAGAACTGGATATCGACACATCGGAGAGACCACACAGTCTTAGTCTCACCTTAGGGTAATGATGATCTCATAGTCATTCGACTTGGTGAAGTCGGAGACGAGACACAAGTGCTCATTGGAGAATGAGTTCATTGAACGACCAACTTAGAGTTATTAAAATGGTTAAATTTAACTAAACTATCTTTAATAACTCTAGGGTGATGATAGGTAAGCTGGTCCTTAAGACCTGAAGTCATTTGTACAAGCCTATGAGTGAACGGTGTAGCTTAGACCCATGATCTAGCTTCGAGGCTAGGCCTGCTGAAAGATCTTAGGTTGAGTTGCACCTGAAGCTCTCGAGGCGAGTAGATGACTAAGATGGGATTTGTCACTTCCGTTAAAGGGAAGTTAGTGTTACAGGCTCAGTATGATCTTGGTGTTAATTCTCGGCCGGGGTACGTTGTAAGAAGCACAACGTGAATACAACAAAGACCGCCGTATACTGACTAATGTTGTCTAATAGGGTTGACAGTAAACCATACCCTAGATCAACAGGAACACAGTCTTGACGAAGGGACTATAGCTAACGGAGTTCATCACTGACACAGCCAATGTAAACCCAATGATGCTTTTGTCAAAGGGTCGATCACGTTATTGAAGTGCCATGTGAAGCTACTGCACATGTACTAGAGGGGGGTGAATAGTACTTTAAAATAATCAAGATAGTTATTCCAAATTATTGTGCAAGAAACAAATGACAATGCGGAATAAACAACAATCAACAAGAGATAGTCAAATGCAAACAAAATATGTAACGGGTTCGGATCCACCCAAGTCTCCCCGACTTGTTCCCGGTGATCATACGTCCCAACCACCCGGATCCCCTCCGGATACTTGAGTTAGAAACCCTAACTCAAGATTTAGCACTATGAAATTCTTGTGAAAAACCTTCACAAGACCAAATCATACAATAGACATGTGACTCCCACAAACCGGGATCACACACTCTCTCACAACCGAGAGACAATCTTAAATATCAAATACGATGAAGTAAAGAAACACTTACCACAAAATCCTATGCCTTGAGTATACTTACCAAATTAGGGCAAAGAGGGATTTTGAGGAAGAAGAAGGCACCAAACCCTAGCTCCAAGATATTGACCAGTAATGGAGTCCTAGGTGGATGTTGGTGACCTTAGATCAAGCTCCTTGGCTTAGAAGGCTCACAATCAATGAATCTCTCTTTTGAAATAAGAGTGAGAGAGAGATTCTAGTGAGGAAGAGAGAGCTTAGGAATTGAGTTTAATGGCTCCTCTTTGATTCTCAAATATCTCAAATAATCAGCCTTGAATCCCATGAAAGAGCCTCTCCAACTATATATAGGATAGAGGAGAGAGGGAGGAAAATTTGAGTCATTAAAGGCTCCAAAGGCTCTATTCTGAAGCAGACTAGTCGGTCTAAGAAGGATCACTGACCGACTAGATTGGCAACTAGTCGGTCGGTGATTCTTCATGAACCGACTAACAGCTCGACAGCTAAAAGAGTGATTTCCAGGCAACATGAACTAGTCGGTCTAAGAAGACTTGCCAACCGACTAGTTTGCCAACTAGTTGGTCGGTGAGTGTTCTTTGATCGACTAAGAGTGAAATACACGTAGCTGAATATAAGTTACACTAGTCGGTCTAAGAACAAATACTGACCGACTAGTTTCACAACTAGTCGGTCGATGAATGTTCTTGGACCGACTAACTGTAAACAGTAACTTAGGCTGTACAGAGGCAAGCTCAACTAGTCGGTCTGAGAAGGATTCCTAACCGACTAGATCATCATCTACTCGGTCGGTGAACCTTCTTTGACCGACTAATTGATCGACATGGCTAAGCTGAAATGAGCAAGGGCATCTAGTCGGTTCACGAAGAGTTGCCGACCAACTAGATCGTCATCTAGTTGGTTGGTACTTCTTCTTGAACCAACTAAGATGCACTAGAAGCCGAGGGAAGAAGCGATAGGCTTCAGGAAAGTTTCTAGTGGCTTCTATGATAATCCTAGCTCTAAGATATGAGCGAAATGAAGATAATAAAGTAAGTACAACTCAAGGCTTAACATTCTAATCTATGAAACTAGAAGACAATAAATAATACATGACGAACCGTCTTCGAAGCTTCAATCTTCATTCTTCTTGACTTCAATATTGCTCCTAGAGCTTCAACGAAGCTTCAGGCACACGATCACGCATATTGAGAAGTCTTGAGACGTTGCTTTTGATATACGTATTCTTTTGGCGACGATCTCCATAACTGCGCTCACAAACAGTTACACTATATTTATGTTTGCTCATCATCCAAAACCAAATCCGGGGAGTCAATACTCAACATTCTCCCCCTTTTTGGTGATGACAAACCAACATAAATAATAATCAATAATAATGATTCAAATGAAATTTACTTACTCCCCCTGCATTGATGACACGTTAGTTCTGTTAGAATGATATTTATAATTTGATAAGTTACTTTCGAAAAATATTGAATATGTTACTCTAGAATCGGAAAGGTCACTACGTTTCCAATCACCATCTAGAGTAACTTTCAATATTTCCCCATCACTTTATCAAATAATAGTACTATTATAGTACTTTACAGCGGAAAAGCGTTTTTGAAAACGTATTTTTCAAAAGCAAAAAGAGATATTTCAACTTAGTACCCTTATGATACTAGCGAAATATACGGTAACCCCTGGCCATTGCCAGGATGAGCCGTAGCCGTGCCAAGGCCGGATCCCGCAGATAACTGCCGTCGGACCCGTAAGGGTTGTTCATGCAAGCCACCGCCATGCAAGTTTCCCCTTTCAGTCACGTAAGCCCCCCCAATCAAAAATTTGGGTCAACCGGGGCTCGGCACTGGCCGAGGTCGGGGCCGGTAGTGGCCGGGCACCGGCCTCGGCCAGTGCCGACAGGCCTACGGCTTGGCCCCGGCCACTGCCAGGGCCGGTTGGTGAAGACGAAAATACGTTTCAACCTTCACCAATGGATGATACGAATGATGCTAATCCTATTCCATACGGGAATAATGATCCAAGTGGGAAAATTTCTAATGACATTCCAAGTGGGAGTGATATTAGAATTGATCTAAATTCGAGTCAACAAGGACTTGAAGAATCTCAAATACGACGTAGTAATCGTACAAGGTTGGCTCCTCTAAGATTTGAGGATGAATTTCTGCAAACCTTTATGACTTTACTACAAGATGATGACGAGCCTGCTACTTTCAAACAGGCCGTATCATGCCCTGTAAAAGACAAATGGATGGAAGCGATGAAGGAGGAGTTGGAATCCATGAAAGTTAACCAAGTCTGGGACTTAGTTGACTTACCCAGAGGACGTAGAGCTATTGGGAACAAATGGGTTCTCAAGATCAAGCATAAGGCTGATGGCTCTATAGACAGATATAAAGCTCGCCTTGTCGCGAAAGGTTTTACGCAACAGGAAGGGATAGACTACGAAGAGACCTTCTCACCTGTTGTTCGTTTTACCTCGATTCGCCTGATTCTGGCTATGGTAGCTTGCTTAGACCTCGAATTAGATCAGATGGATGTAAAGACTGCCTTTCTCAATGGAGAATTGGACGAGGAGATCTATATGGAACAACCAACAGGGTTTATAAAAGAAGGAAACGAACATAAGGTTTGTAAACTTCGTAAATCCATATATGGTCTTAAACAATCCTCGAGGCAATGGTATATACGATTTCAAGAAGTTGTCTTATCAAATGGTTTTTCCATGCTTGATGAAGATAACTGTGTATATATCAAGAGGATTAAGAGCAAGTACGTTATTATGTCTATATATGTAGATGACATTTTAAAAGCCGGAAATGACAAGGGCTTTGTGATGGATATCAAGGCTTGGCTTTCATCAGTTTTTGAGATGAAAGACATGGGAGAAGTCGCATATATCCTTGGAGTTAAGATTTCAAGGAATCGTTCGAAGAAACTTCTTTCTCTTTCACAAAAGACTTACATAAAGAAGGTTCTAGAACGTTTTAATATGCAGGACTGCAAGTCCATTGATACTCCTATAAGCAAATGCGATAATTTATGTCTGAAATCTTTTCCAAAGAACCAAAAGGAAAAAGGAAATTATGGAAAAAGTTCCATATTCCAGTGCAGTTGGTAGTCTTATGTACGCTATTATGTGTACAAGACCGGACATCTGTTTTGCCGTTGGAATGGTAAGTCGTTACCAATCCAACCCAGGGCAAGTACACTGGAAAGCAGTTAAGAGGATAATGCGGTATCTTAAGGGAACTGCAGACTATGTTTTATGCTATCAAGGAGATGCCTTGAGGCTCGAAGGCTACACTGATGCTGATTGGGCGGGTGATCTCGATGAGCGACGATCGACCTCAGGATATGTTTTTCTACTCGGATCTGGTGCAATATCCTGGAGTAGCAAGAAACAATCCGGCATCGCACTTTCAACCATGGAAGCCGAGTTTGTAGCATTTAGCATGGCAGTCCAAGAGGCTGTTTGGCTTAGGAAATTCTTAGACAGGCTAATTGATGCAAGTGACTCAGGTGATGTTCCCATACAAAGTGACAGTCAAGCATCTATAGCCTATGTCAAAGATCCAAAATTCCATTGTAAGACCAAACACATTGATATCCGCTACAAATTTGCAAAAGACTATGACAAGACCAAGAAGGTAGACATAAGGTACATATCTACGCATGAGATGATAGCGGATCCGCTTACGAAGGCGATCCCCAGAGATGTGTTTTACAAACACTTATCATCTCAAGGATTGCGTAAGAGCTGAGTTGTACAAATGTAAATTCCCATGTCTGTAAAGGATCAAATTTAATAAAAGAATAAGTTCTTTTCAAACATTGCATATGACTTTCTTGAAAATGTTTGTGTACATTTTAAAATCTCAGCTGGTTTTCTAGTATGTCGGACAGATTAAGGTTGGCTCTCTCACATGAGCAACCGCCTTTATTCTATCAGATGGATAAAATAAAGATGAGACCTGTTTAAAGTCAAAATCATCAGACGGACAATTTAGAGTCATGACTTAAACAAAATGGTCGTATGAAAGATCTGCATCATATGGATGCTTTCAAAAGATCTAAGAGGATTTTGAAATCCTATCTGTCTTATGCGAGATGTGGGTCCAGAAGATTATTTGAGTAGTAAAAGGGACTCAAAGTCAAACATTGTGGTGTCTGGTTATCATCCTTACAACATCATTAAGACATACGCTCCCTGGGAAAGGAGTGATGTTGTAATACGTATTCATACTACGTATGCATTTTGACCATTGGGTTAGAATAGTAATTGTGTTTACTTTTATGTGAGACCCAAAGACCACATGGGTCTTAACTCATTACCCTTATGGACTCTAATTGGTTCCGTTAGATTTGACTATGTGATTGCTATCTTAGCATGTTTCTTATGGACTATGGTCAATTCGGTCCGGCGGGGCATGTTAGAAAAGCAAGTCAAGTCAAGATCGAAAGGATCGCAAGAAGAGGAAGATTAATTTCATATTCACATTTGGACTTTAGATATTCAAAGCTGGCCAGCCAATTGTAATCCAGATGGGATTCAATTGTTGAATATAAAGTATAAGAAATGTGAAGAAATAATCTAGGGTAAAGCATGCGTTGATCTACTCAACTTTGCACCTCGAGGGGTGTTGTGTATCTCTAACAAGTGCACAACAGCAGACTCTATGTGCATGACGGTCACACGGCCTATTTCTCGGTATGATAAACAGAAGAGTTAAAGGAAAGATGTTTCCTTACAATCCCCTCAAGTGTGAGTGGGAGATGTTGGATATGGACGACATAAATACACCCATGAGGGGATGTATGAGGGTATACGGACCTCAAATGTCGCGTGCATGAAAGCGTGCACGAAGGGAACCTTTTCTCGTGTGAAAAGGACCACTCGATAAGTGGAAAAAGCCACTCGATAAGTGGAAAAAGTCACTTTATAAGTGCATAAAGGCACTTGATAAGTGAATGAAGAAGATGATAAATGAATGTGCAAATATAGGCTAATAAACTTATATTTAGTTATTTCCTACAATAACTACCCCTAAAGCCTATAAATAGGACCCAAGGGTAAGGCATTCATACTACACTTTCCATGCCATAAGTTTGCATAAGGCATCTTATGTTCTTCTTCTCCCTTCCATTAAAATCCTCTTCTAAATAGAGATTTAGGCGGTGAAACTCTGCTTCGATCCTCCGTGACGAAGTACCGACCGTTATGGCGAATCCGAGGGCGAAGTTCAGAGACTACGGTGCCGCGTGCTTGATCCTAATGCCCTTGTTTTGACAGGATCCTACAAGTTCCGTATTCCATAATATTCATACGCATCAAGCAGACGAGGGAAATATAAAATATGAATCCTATTATCGAAATTTAGGATCTAAATCCATTTTATATCTTAACTCCCCCTGAATTTAACATATCAACTTAGATTCATGGTAAATTGCTTTGATATCAATTAGCACATTATCATTATTATTAATTCTCTCCCACTTTGGCATTAGCAAAAAGAGCGGGAGGAGATCAACGACAAGATTTCAATGGCTAAGAAATTAAAGCATGAGAGTCTAAGAATACGACCACGGTCCAAATGACACCAAAGTAAAATACCAAATGTAAAATACCGAAGAAAATCAAAGCGTGCCAACTTGATCATAGTCGAAAATTGAAAAACGAAACCATCAAGCCATAGGCAAAAATCGAAAAACGAAATCATCAAGCCATAGGCGAAAATCGAAATACGAAATCATCAAACCATAGGCGAAAATCGAAAAACGAAACCATCAAGCCATAGGAGAAAATCGAAATATGAAATCATCAAACCATATGCGAAAATCGAAAAACGAAATCATCAAGCCATAGGCGAAAATCGAAATACGAAATCATCACAACTCAAATCAATTTCACTTATTGAGTTATGGAACATACTCTCCAATATCAACATTCTTAGTTAAATAGTGCATGGAAAACAATTCTATGTTTCCATAGAAAGAATTTCTATTTAACCAAGTTAATCGTCAAGCGACGAAATCAATCATCACAGACAAAAATCCAATGTGAAAACCAAATGTAGCAAACATGATACCAAAAGTAACATGCAAAAGTGTTATGCCAAACATAGATAGATCATCATAAATCTATGGCATACGCAATTCTAGCATACTAATTGAGACAAAATGATACCAATGTAAATATTCTAACATTGCATGCATTCAACCTACATGGATACCAAATGTATATTAAATGTAAGAATATACTTACACCATAACGCTCCCCCTACTTTGGTGCATCACTTAAGCACCATCAACTCCATTTGAATGAAAATCCTTGCAAATCAAGGAATTGGTAGGGTTGGTATCCCATGGTGGATTGAACCTAAAAAAATATCATTTTGGTATCCAAAAATCTTTTTGGATCCTATGGGTTAGGTAACAAATTTAATGAACTAAATTCAAATTAATGTAACCCATATCCTATCTAAATTCAAATTCAATATGAATTTAAGTTTCCATCAAACATGCACATTAAAAACCAATATGCAAATATAAAGAATAAACCAATTCTTACCAAAATTGCGTTGGTACCCATAAAATGAAATTAAACTTATGGTACCAAGCAATGAAGGGTCAATGAAGACTAACCCTTCAGAAACCAAGTCCAAGAGGACCTTGATTTCCCAACATAATCATCATTCAAAATAATATCATTAATAAACGATTGCACATACATATTCTTATTATTCATGCTTGTGTTCTTCGGACCCCAAATGGTGTATGCCTTGGGAGTCCTAATCCTATTGGGAACATGCATACGTTGTTGATTTCTATGTGATGCATGTCGTGGGTAAGCATATGGTATATGATGCAATGGTGCATGATGATAATCATTCATATGAGAATGTGAATGAACATATGCTTGTGGTGGAACACGTGCATGAGTGTGTCTCACATGGTGTGCACGTGCTCGTGGATGCGGAGCATAGAAATCATCATATGTGCGAACATGTGGGGTAGGATGTGTGTTCCTACGTGGCATGGCATACATGAAAGCATGACCCCTCTTTGGAGGTCCACCCAAAGTGGGTTTCTTTCCAAATGGGGTTGTGTTCCTAGCGGAAGCACCATTGGTAGAAGAACTACCAATGAAGTGTTTACTCCCACTAGTAGACACTTCGGAAGATGGCCTAACAAAGGTCGTGGCCGATTTGGATGAGTCTCACATCTTACACCCCAAGCCAATGTGGTGATTGGCCGGAAGTAAGTCATTTAGGATATTATCCAAATGGCCATTACCTTTATTGAATTCATGAATTCGGCCTAATGTGCACTCATACTTCTCGGTGAGAGAATGCGTCGAAGCATCCAAGGTGGACAATTGCGATGTTTGTGCAAAAACACGTGATTTGAGATTGTTATTCTCAATACTCAAAGTTGAGTTTTGGGACGTAAAATCCGCTATCACATGTTCTTCCGAATCCTCGACATGAACATGCTCAAGTTGAGACTTGAGATTTACAATCTCATTTCTCAAATCTTCAACAACGGTGTCGTTGTTGACGATGATAGGTTTAGGCGAGGTTTTAAGACTTTCGAACTCATTTTTATTCTTAATAAACCGAGTAGCTAAATTAGAAAACTTACTCCAAAGTTGTTCATTAGCTATTCTAAGTTCGTCCATTGTTACCTCACCGCCTTCATCCTCGTTTTCATCGCTTTCATCGGAGGAGGTCTCTTGATCACGTTCCTCTTTTCCCATGAAGCACGTGCGTGCTTTCTCCACACGTTCATCATCCGACTCTCCACTTGAGGAGTCCTCTTCGGAGTCGGTGAATGTGCCGACAAGTCCTTTCTTGTGCCTTCTCGACTTGTCGTGCTTGGAAGCCTTCCACTTCTCCTTGTGTTTGTATAGAGGACAATCCGGCTTGATATGTCCTGGCTTATTGCATTTATAACACACGGGAGTAGAAGCATTAGTCGAAATAAATTTTGATTTATTCTTCAACTTACCTTGTCGGACGAATCGATCGAACTTCTTTGCCAAATCGGCCAAAGCTTCCATGTCCGACTCTTCTTCTGATTCTTCTTCCGATTCTTCATCATCGGTAGATGGAGCGGACGTGTACGCAATCGCCTTTTTCTTTGGCTCGTCTTGCTTCAAGTACGACTTCATCTTTTCCTTCATCTTTATCTTACTCTCCTTACGTACCTCGTAAGACAACAAGGTACCTATTAGTTGTACAACCGTGTACTTATTCATATCGTTACCTTCCTCGATGGCGAAGGTACGCTTTTCCCAATAAGAAGGAAGTCCGTCAATAATCTTCGCGACTTTCTCCTTTTGGGTGTAGATCTTCCCAAGCGCTTCCAATTCGTTGGATATGTCCACGAAGCGAGCATAGTAGTCCTTCATAGTTTCACCCTGTTCCATGTGAAACAACTCAAATTCTTTGTTAGCGACAACGAGTTTAGAATCTTTTACAGTACTCGTTCCTTCGTGCAAGATGAGGAGTTGGTTTCATACTTGATATGCACTCTTACATGTGCATATCTTGTTGAAGTCTTCGGGCTCCAATGCGCATTGCAAGGCATTCATTGCCTTGGCATTACTTACCTCCGTGGCGACCTCCGCGGGAGTCCACTTTGCGAAATCTTCTTCTTCGAGCTCGACGTACTCCGTCAACGTGGCTCTCCACAAGGAAGCACTCCAGAGGAAAGTTTCCATCCGGCATTTCCAGTACTCGTAATTGGTACCATTGAAGGAGGGAGGCCTAGTTGAGGATTGCCCTTCCAAAACTGAAGAAGCTCCTTGACGATCCTTGAAGACGATGTAGTCGTTGTTTGTCATAGATTTGAACATGTAGATTTAACCTTTGCTCTGATACCAATTGAAGTGCCCTGTGAAGCTACTGCACATGTACTAGAGGGGGGGTGAATAGTCCTTTAAAATAATCAAGATAGTTATTCCTAATTATTGTGCAAGAAACAAACGACAATGCGGAATAAACAACAATCAACAAGAGATAGTCAAACGCAAACAAAACATGTAACGGGTTCAGATCCACCCAAGTCTCCCCGACTTGTTCCCGGTGATCCTACGTCCCAACCACCCGGATCCCATCCAGATACTTGAGTTAGAAACCCTAACTCAAGATTTAGCACTATGAAATTCTTGTGAAAAACCTTCACAAGACCAAATCATACAAATGACTTGTGACTCCCATAAACCGGGATCGCACCCTCTCTCACAACCGAGAGACAATCTTAAATATCAAATACGATGGAATAAAGAAACACTTACCACAAAATCCTATGCCTTGAGTATACTTACCAAATTAGGGCAAAGAGGGATTTTGAGGAAGAAGAAGGCACCAAACCTTAGCTCCAAGATATTGACCAGCAATGGAGTCCTAGGTGGATGTTGGTGACCTTGGATCAAGCTCCTTGGCTTGGAAGGTTCACAATCAATGAATTTCTCTTTTGAAATAAGAGTGAGTGAGAGATTCTAGTGAGGAAGAGAGAGCTTAGGAATTGAGTTTAATGGCTCCTCTTTGATTCTCAAATATCTCAAATAATCAGCCTTGAATCCCATGAAAGAGCCTCTCCAACTATATATAGGATAGAGGAGAGAGGGAGGAAAATTCGAGTCATTAAAGGCTCCAACGGCTCTATTCTGAAGCAGACTAGTCGGTCTAAGAAGGATCACTGACCGACTAGATTGGCAACTAGTCGGTCGGTGATTCTTCATGAACCGACTAACAGCTCGATAACCAAAAGAGTGATTTCTAGGCAACATGAATTAGTCGGTCTAAGAAGACTTGCCAACCGACTAGTTTGCCAACTAGTTGGTCGGTGAGTGTTCTTTGACCGACTAAGAGTGAAATGCACGTAGCTGAATATAAGTTACACTAGTCGGTCTAAGAACAAATGCTGACCGACTAGTTTCACAACTAGTCGGTCGATGAATGTTCTTGGACCGACTAACTGTAAACAGTAACTTAGGCTGTACAAAGGCAAGCTCAACTAGTCGGTCTGAGAAGGATTCCTAACCGACTAGATCGTCAGCTAGTCGGTCGATGAACCTTCTTTGACCGACTAATTGATCGACATGGCTAAGCTGAAATGAGCAAGGGCATCTAGTCGGTTCACGAAGAGTTTCTGACCGACTAGATCATCATCTAGTCAGTTGGTACTTCTTCTTGAACCAACTAAGATGCACTAGAAGCCGAAGGAAGAAGCGATAGGCTTCGGGAAAGTTTCTACTGGCTTCTATGATAATCCTAGCTCTAAGATATGAGCGAAATGAAGATAATAAAGTAAGTCCTACTCAAGGCTTAACATTCTAATCTATGAAACTAGAAGACAATAAATAATACATGACGAACCGTCTTCGAAGCTTCAACCTTCATTCTTCTTGACTTCAATATTGCTCCTAGAGCTTCAACGAAGCTTCAGGCACACGATCACGCGTATTGAGAAGTCTTGAGACGTTGCTTTTGATATACATATTCTTTTGGCGACGATCTCCATAACTGCGCTCACAAACAGTTAGTACACTATATTTATGTTTGCTCATCATCCAAAACCAAATCCGGGGAATCAATATTCAACAGTTATGATGATTCTGAAACAGGGATGACAGCTACTGCTCGTGGTGACCGTCGTCTAGGGGTTCCGAGCCCCAACCTGTAGTAAGGTCAGGCTGTAGGGTCTCACACCGAGTAGTGTTCGTGTCTTAGTAATAGGAAGATTAATTAAGATAGAGAATCATTTGATGATATTGAATAGTTAATATTCACAAAGCTTGTTGTGAAAATTAGTCGTAATAGCAATAGGGACAATGTTGCATTTGATGCAAATAAAAGATTAAACGTGTCGTAAATTGGTTACGACAAATTTAGTAGGAACAAATATATTGGAAAGGATTACCTGGCTGACGGGATCGTTCCGGTCTAAACACAGGTTCAAACTGCGTCCAAATCGGAGCTCAAACGAGCCCAGAAATGCGAAAACAGTTCAAGGCAAGGTGGGTTAGACCCACTGAGCTAACAAGCCCACACCCAGAGGCAAAACGGGTATGGCCCACTGGCGGCAGCGGGCTCATGCCCGCTGCCCAGCGGGCGGGCGGCCGCCTCTGTTGTCTTGGGCGGGCGCGCCCGCTAAGCTTAGCGGGCGCGCCCGCAACTTAAGTTAATTTTAGGGTTTTTTGAAACCCCAAATGACGGCTACGAAAAGTTGATATTTGCCCGACTTTGGGCAATTGTTTGAAGGGTCAAACGAAGTCGAAATTTGTTGTCGTCGGTTCCTACGCGTTCACCATTCGAAGCCCTTCGGATTGATAGCTTGTTTGGTGTCTAAAGTTTAATGAGCGAAGAGAATTAATTAGTTAAAGTTTTCTTTTATGAAAAGCTCACTTAAACTACAAATTAAGTTAAATTGGCTTAATTGATTTTTCCTCTCATTTGCAAAAGTCCTACATTGCTCACAACGAAAGAGTGAGTGTCGTCTCCCTATATAAATAGGGGTGCACTCTCTTTGTTGAAAAACACACCAAGTCCTCGATCGAGTAGCTCCAGACTTTTAGAGCAAGCTCGATCGACGACTAAACTATTCTCTCTCTCTCTCTCTCTCTCTCTCTCTCTCTCTCTCTCTCTCTCTTCCTATTCTCCGGAGTAGTCCTAGCAAGACTACAAAGGGGGTTTGGATTCGGATCCAGACGTCTAAGACGAGTGTTCTACTCAAGTGAAACTTTTTACCGCATGTGATCGTCTTGGAGGTGAAAGTCGGTTCGGGCAGATCGGTTCGAGGGTACGAGGCGGCTCAGGGGGATCGAGTCAAGGTGGCTCGGCTACGAGGAGCTTCAGAAGACGGTGCGGTACATCTTGCCTGCTCCAGGGCCAAGATTCCGGGTATGTGGTTAAGTAATTTTTAGTGTATATTTGATTAGTCGCTTTAGAGTAGATCCCTCTTGGGGTGGTCAGATCCACCCCAAGTTGGCAAAGATCAGGCTAGGTTCTGGCTCCCTCAGAGCCTAGCTAAATTGTTTGGCTAGTCTAGAAAATTTTGTTTTCGATTTCCGCTGCGCTTTTGTGCCTCTGTGGTCCGTCCGACTTAGGACGGACACAGCTCCGAGCTCTGGGGGTCCGCCAAAACCCCAACACTTCAAATATAGCTTGAGATTGGTCTTTCCAATCGCTCATATTGCCTCCCGGTGTAGATGTGGCGGGGGCTCCATGCGGCTCGGTGATCAACTTCTCCAATCTCTCCACGACCTTATGGAGAGAGTCAAACTTAGTGGAAAGCTCCGCTACGGCCTTGGCATCATATATGCTTGTTTTCTTCAAGGAGGTAGAAGATTGCCCTCGCACGTCGCCCCATTGTTGATTATTAGATGCCATCTCCTCTAATAGGGCCGTAGCTTCATCCGGTGTCTTGGATAGAATGGCTCCGTTGGCGGTTGCATCTATGATTTACTTAGTGCCCGGTTGGAGTCCATTGTAAAAGCTGTGTACTAGCTCCCATGCTTTAATGCTGTGATGGGGGCACTGATGCTAGAGATCTTTAAAGCGCTCCCATGCCTCGTATAGAGTCTCATGCGGTCCTTGCTTGAAGGACATGAGTGCGCTCCTTATCTTCACCGTCTTGGATGGTGGGTAGAATTTATCAACAAAAGCACTAGCCAACTCATCCCACGTAGTAAAGATCCCCTCCGCTTGCGTCCTCAACCAATATAGAGATTTGTCTCTTAGGGTGAAGGGGAAGACTCGCAATCGGATAGCATCGACGGAAACACCCGGCATTTGAAAGGTGGCGCATTTGGACAAGAATAGCTGAAGATGATAATGTGGATTCTCATTGGAGTTCCCATGGAATGGGTCTTGTTGCATCAAGACCACTAGTCCCGTTTTGAGCTCAAAATTCTTATCCATCGCCAACTCCGGCATAGCGATGGAAGAAGTATTGGAGGTAGTCTTAGGTCGAAGCCTATCTCTGATAGATATTATCTTCGCCATGCGTGCTGCTAATTCTTCCAGTGTCTCCGGTCGGTTCATACAATCGTCCTCTATGTTAAGTCTCTTCTCGGCTCTGATCCTCCTTTCAGTACGTTCGATCTCCGGATCAAATAATACATCCTCTGGATTCGCCGTTTATCTCATGTACATGCACAAAAAATAGAGCTTCGATGGAATTGTTAGCATGATAGAGGAGTAAAAAGATGAAAAATAATAAAACAAAAAGAAATAACCAAGTAAAGAAAATAAAACACTGTCGCTTCCCCGGCAACGACGCCAAAAACTTGATCGCGTCTGGATGTACACCAGAAAAACGACTTGTAGTTTTACCGCAAGCGCACGGTGTAGAGGTGAGCGGGTATCGAACTCAGGGAGGACAAATGACTGTGTCTTATTCAAATCACCTAACTATCAAGAGAACAAGAATAGTTTGGTGTAATAGTCACAATCGTTCAAGTATCAAGAAAATATCAATATAATAAAAAGCATCTAGGGATAGGAAATCCCCACTACAGACCGTCTCTCATCCTTGCGATTCATAAATTTCATTGTTGCTAAGCTTGAATATAGGTGAACTAGTCGCAACTTAATGTAGAACCAAGCTCACGCTCTCGTGCTATTGCCGGTCTATAGCAAACCTAGGATAGGGCCCACTCTCGTGCAAACCCTAGCCTAAGCCGCTAGCGTGAAGAATGACAACATTGTTCAATCGTATCTCGAGCCCACTCTCGTGCAAACTCGAGCTACGACCTAGGTTATGATAGTTCTTATTCGTCCAATCTCTTGCAAACAAATATTAGTATAGATTCACAATTAAAAATCCTAGCTTTGGTCCAATCTCTTGCAAACCAAATCTAGAGAAATCCAATTGTCAATCTAAATCGAATATCTAGGCCTTCCTATCAATTGGGATCCAATCTCTTGCAAATCCCAATCGATATGAATTCCTAGCTACCCGTAATCAATCGATCACAACCTAACCATTATCAATTCTAGCAACAAATCTACAAAATCATCACAATTCAGAGATAGGGTCCATAGGGTTCATCCCCATGCCCTAGAACGACGGCACTACTCACTAAGCATCATGCAAATCTCAGAAATAACAACAATGATCATGGCACAATTCATTTCAAAAGAGAAATAATGCATAAAAATTGAGTTTTTAATAAGAAAAGACAAACCAATGTTGACGCCAATAATCTCCTGCTGAGATTTCACAAAAGAGTAGCCGTCAAAATCCTCAAAGAAAGTCTAAAAAATGTAGTTCAAGTCTCTCCTAAACTAGGGTAAAAACAGGGTTTAAATACCCTCTAAAATCGTCCAAAAAATTGTGACCAAACTGCCCCTGCGCAGCCCAGAATTCACAGCCCTAACAGCAGTCGGAGAGGGTCACTCGGCCGAGTGACAAACCCGGTAGAAAAACAGTAACTTCTGGGTCTCAGGGTCTGTCTTCGGGGGTGGCTCGACTGAGTGGACCTATTCACTCGGCCAAGTGAGCATTCATGCTCGGCCGAGTGGGCCTCCTCAGGATATCTGAAAATTCCAGTAACTTGAGCCTTTCTCTGGACGAATTCCATGTACCACTCGGGCGAGTGGACTTTCTCACTAGGCTGAGTGGGCTGCCTTTGCTCCGCTGAGTACACGCTAAAAATATCACGTGCGTATCTGTTCTGTTCGGCCGAGTAGGGCTTCTTGCTCGGCCGAGGAGTGGTCTGCTCGGCCGAGTGGTGTGTTGTTGAGCTCATTTCTTCTTCTTCTCGCCTCCTCGTCACCCCTATTGATTTCCTTCTTCTTTCGCTCATCCTCTATCGCTGACAAGTCCTCGAATGAGCCGTGGGCGACACTCCTAAGCACGTGCAAATCCCTTGATCTCAAATTCGCTCCAGATCGCTCCATATTTCCTGAAATACGACAAAAACAAGACATAGTGAAAAGCAACGCAATATCGTCGAATAATTGTGAAAAACACGATATGATCGATCAAAACGACATGCAAACATGCAGAAAAAAGGTGTAAAATATGGAGTGATCAGCAAACACCCTCAATCATTGTCACAGCATGCCCAAGACCTCGTTTATTCTCTTCGATTTCAACAGAATCTTCTTTAAATTCCTCAATTACCTCCAAAAGCCTCAATAATCTAACCTCCAACGCCGCGTTCTTCTCCTTTAATCTATGAACCTCATCCACTACCTTCGTCTTTTCATCAAAAAAACGGCAGCGCACGAGCCTCCACCTGCCCGTACTTTTGCTTCCATTCAATAACTTCGTCCTGAGCCCGCGTCTTTGCACATTACAGATCAATGAGACCTGTAAAGTCTCCTGCAATATTCGACACTCGAGCCACTGCCTCCCCATGCTTATGCATCCATTCGTGAACACCCTCTATCATTGTCACAGCATGCCCAAGATCTCGTTTATTATCTTCGATTTCAACAGAATCTTCTTTAAATTCCTCAATTACCTCCACAAGCCTTAATAATCTAACCTCCAACATCACGTTCTTCTCCTTTAATCAACGAGACTCATCCACGACCTTCTTCTTTTCATCAAAAAACTACAGCGCTCTAGCATCCACCTACCCATAATTCTGCTTCCATTCAAGAACTTCGTCCGGCACCCGTGTCTTTGCACATTGCAAATCAATTAACTTCTCCTCGAACTCCCTCTCCTTTTTTCGCATCTCGCCCGAGCTTGGTCTTTGAGCCCCCCCTCTCTCAGAGTGTTGCGTTCTCGCTCCAAAATTGTCACCTGATGTCTGAGAATTAGACAGTCTCCTTGGTACCTGCTGGCTGGCTTGCGACGAGCTTCGCCAGCACGAACTCCAACTCGAGCAGAGCACGGCTCTGTTTCTCCACCTCTAACATGTGCTCCAGCTCAGCAATTCTGGGCTTGAGGCCATGGTCTTCTTCCATGTTGTTTTCAGTCTCAATCGACATGGGGGAACCGTGAAAAAACAGTGCAAAGAGAAAGACCAGTGCAGAGAGAGCACGGCAAAGAGAACTGCGGAAGAGCAGTGCAAAAAGACTAGTGCAAAGGGAACTGTGAGTCTTCACTACTGATTTCTTCCAACTTGTTAATTTTTTTACACAATTCAACAGAGACAAACTCTACGTTAGTCTTATACAACGCTTGTGTGTGCTGTTTGTAGTATTTATTTTACCGATCTCTTGCATGCGCTGTTTGCAGGTGGTGTCGGAGTTTGCAGGGATCCAGGAAAAGTGGACGGTGAGCTTGAAGAAGCCTTGAGGTTAGTAGGGTAATTCAATGAAGAACCAGAGGCTTTTGTTTTTCCAGTAACCGCCTCTTTAAGTTTCTTTCACCTTTGAACAAGCGGAACTTCATCATCAGAGTCATTGTCGTGTGCCTATTCTTTCACTTCCAGACGAGAATTTTCCTCAACAAGCCTTGATGTTGGAGGCTCCAGATCCTCGCACTTAACCTGAGCTTGCGTGTTATTCTTAGACTCCGTCTCCTTCCTCTCCTTCTCAATGAGACCTGAAAAGTCTCCTGCAATATTCGACGCTCGAGCCTCTGCCTCCCGATGCTTATTCATCCATTCACGAATGCCCTCTATTATTGGTACATCATGCCCAAGATTTCGTTTATTCTCTTCGATTTCAACAGAATCTTTTTTAAATTCCTCAATTACCTTCACTAGCCTTAAATAATCTAACCTCCAACGCCGCATTCTTCTCCTTTAATCCATAAACCTCATCCACGGCCTTCTTCTTTTCATCAAAAAACATCAGCGCACGAGCCTCCACCTGTCCATACTTCTGCTTCCATTCAAGAACTTCGTCCTGCGCCCGTGTCTTTGCACATTGCAGATCAATCAACTTCTCCTCGAACTCCCTGTCCTTTTTCCGCATCTCCTCTGCCCGAGCTTGGTCCTTGAGCCCCCTCTCTCTCAGAGTGTTGCATTCTCGCTCCAAAATTGTCGCCTGATGTCTAAGAATTAGACAGTCTCCTTGGTGCTTGCTGGCTTCTTGGCTTGCGACGAGCTTCACCAGCCCGAACTCCGGCTCCAGCAGGGCACGGCTCTATTTCACCTCTTCTAGCATGTGCTCAAGCTCTGTAATTCTGGCCCTGAGGACCAGGTCTACTTCCGTGTTGTTTTCAGTCTCAAGCGCCCAGGAGGAACCGAGAAAAAACAGTGCAGAGAGAAAGAGCAGTGCAGAGAGAGCACGGCAAAGAGAACTGAGGTAGAGCAGTGCAAAAAGAGCAGTGCAAAGGGTACTATGAGTCTTCACTGCTGATTTCTTCCAACTTGTTAATTTTTGTACATAATTCAACAGAGACAAACTCTACGTTAGTCCTATACAACGCTTGCGTGCGCTGTTTGCAGCATTTATTTTACTGATCTCTTGCATGCACTGTTTGCAGGTGGTGCAAGAGATTGCAGGGTTCCAGGAAAAGCGGACGTTGAGCTTGAAGGAGCCTTAAGAAAAGCAGGGTGGCTCAATGAAGAACCAGAGGCTTTCTTTTTGCCAGTAGCTGCCTATGTAAGTTTCTTTCGCCTTTGAACAAGCGGAACTTCATCATCAGAGGCATTGCCGCGTGCCTGTTCTTTCCCTTCCAGATGAGAATTTTCATCAATAAGCCTTGATGTTGGAGGCTCCAGATCCTCGCACTTAACCTGAGCTTGTGTCTTATCCTTGGACTCCCTCTCCATCCTTTCCTTCTCAATAAGACCTAGTAAGTCTCCTGCAATATTCTATGCTCGATCCACTGCCTCCCCAAGCTTATTCATCCATTCGCAAACACCCTATATCATTGTCACAGCATGCCCAAGATCTCGTTTATTCTCTTCGATTTCAACAGAATCTTCTTTAAAGTCCTCAATTACCTCCACAAGCCTCAATAATCTAACCTCCAACGCTGTGTTCTTCTCCTTTAATCCACGAACCTTATCCACGACCTTCTTCTTTTCATCAAAAAACGGCAGCGCACGGGCCTCCACCTGCACGTACTTTTGCTTCCATTCAAGAACTTCTCCATTCTCTCGTGTCTTTCCAGATTGCAGATCAATCAACTTCTCCTCGAACTCTCTCTCCTTTTTTTGCATCTCCTCCGCCCAAGCTTGGTCCTTGAGCCCCCCCCCCCCCCCCCCCTCTCTCAAAGTGTTGCATTCTCGCTCCAAAATTTCCACCTGATGATTGAGAATTAGGCAGTCTCCTTGGTACATGCTGGCTTCTTGCCTTGTGACGAGCTTCGCCAGCACGAACTCTTACTCGAGCAGAGCACTGCTCTGTTTCTCCTCCTCTAGCATGAGCTCGATCTCTGCAATTCTGGCCCTGAGGCCATGGCCTTCTTCCATGGTGTTTTCAGTCTCAAGCGCCATGGAGGAACCGAGAAAAAACAATGCAACAAGAAAAAGCAGTGCAAAGGGAGCACGGCAAAGAGAACAGAGGAAGAGCAGTGCAAAAAGAGCGGAGCAAAGGGAACTATGAGTCTTCACTGCTAATTTCTTCCAACTTGTTAATTTTTGTACATAATTCAACAGAGACAAACTCTACGTTAGTCCTATACAACGCTTGCATGCGCTGTTTGTAGCATTTATTTTACCGATCTCTTGCATGCGCTGTTTGTAGTGTACTAGTGGTGCAGGAGTTTGCATGGTTCCAGGAAAAGTGGACGGTGAGCTTAAAGGAGCCTTGAGGCCAGCAGGGTGACTCAATGAAGAACCATAGGCTTTCATTTTGCCAGTAGCCGCCTCTTTAAGTTTCTTTCGCCTTTGAACAAGCGGAACTTCATAATCAGAGTCATTGTCGTGTGCCTGTTCTTTCCCTTCCAGACGAGAATTTTCCTCAACAAGCCCTGATGTTGGAGGCTCCACATCCTCGCACTTAACCTGAGCTTACGTCTTATCCTTGGACTCCCTCTCCATCATCTCCTTCTCAATGAGACCTGCAAAGACTCTTACAATATTCGACGCTCGAGCCTTTGCCTCCACAAGCTTATTCATCCATTCGCAAAGACCCTCTATCATTGTCACAGCATGCCCAAGATCTCGTTTATTCTCTTCGATTTCAACAGAATCTTCTTTAAATTCCTCAATTACCTCCACAAGCCTCGATAATCTAACCTCCAACACCGTGTTCTTCTCCTTTAACCCGTGAACCTCGTCCACGACCTTCTTCTTTTCATCAAAAAACTGCAGCGCACGAGCCTCCACCTGCCCGTACTTCTGCTTCCATTCAAGAACTACGTTATGCGCCCGTGTCTTTGCAGATCACAGATCAATCAACTTCTCCTCGAACTCCCTCTCCTTTTTTCGCATCTCCTCCACCCGAGCTTGGTCCTTGAGCCACAGCTCTCTCAGAGTGTTGCGCTCTCGCTCCAAAATTGTCACCTGATGTCTGAGAATTAGACTGTCTCCTTGGTACCTGTTGGCTTCTTGGCTTGCGACAAGCTTCGCCAGCACGAACTTCGACTCGAGCAGAGCTCGGCTCTGTTTCTCCTCCTCTAGCATGTGCTCGAGCTCTGCAATTCTGGCCCTGAGGCCATGGTCTTCTTCCATGTTGTTTTCAGTCTCAAGCGCCATGGAGGAATCGAGAAAAAAACAGTACAAAGAGAAAAAGCATTGCAAAGAGAGCACCGCAAAGAGAACTGAGGAAGAGTGGTGCAAAAAGAGAAGTGTAAAGGGAACTGTGAGTCTTCACTGTTGATTTCTTCCAACTCGTTAATTTTTGTACACAATTCAATAGAGACAAACACTACGGTAGTCCTATACAACATTAGCATGCGCTATTTGTAGCATTTATTTTACCGATCTCTTGCATGTACTGTTTGCAGGAGGTGCCAGAGTTTGTAGGGTTCCAGGAAAAGCGGACGATGAGCTTGAAGGAGCATTGAGGCCAGCAGGGTGACTCAATGAAGAACCAGAGGCTTTTGTTTTGCCAGTAACCGCCTCTTTAAGTTTCTTTTGCCTTTGAACAAGCGGAACTTCATCATAAGAGTCATTGTTGTGTGCCTGTTCTTTCCCTTCTATACGAGAATTTTCCTCAACAAGCCTTGATGTTGGAGTCTCCAGATCCTCGCACTTAACCTGAGCTTGCATCTTATCCTTGGACTCCCTCTCCATCCTCTCCTTCACAATGAGACCTGCAAAGTCTCCTATAATATTCGACGCTCGAGCCTCTGCCTCTCCATGCTTATTCATCCATTCGTGAACACCATCTATCATTGTCATAGTATGCCCAAGATCTTGTTTATTCTCTTTGATTTCATCAGAATCTTATTTAAATTCCCCAATTACCTCCACAAGCCTCAATAATCTAACCTCCAACGCCGCATTCTTCTCCTTTAATCCACGAACGTCATCCATGACCTTCTTCTTTCATCAAAAAACTACTGGGAACGAGCCTCCACCTGCCCGTACTTCTGCTTCCATTTAAGAACTTCGTCATGCGCCCGTGTCTTTGCACATTGCAGATCAATCAACTTCTCCACGAACTCCCTCTCCTTTTGTCGCATCTCCTCCGCCCGAGCTTGGTCCTTGAGCCCCCTCTCTCTCATAGTGTTGCTTCTAGCTCCATTATTGTCACCTGATGTCTGAGAATTATACAGTCTCCTTGGTACATACTGGCTTCTTGGCTTGTAATGTGCTTCGCCAGCACGAACTCCGACTCAAGCAGAGCAGGGCTCTGTTTCTCCTCCTCTAGCATGTGCTCGAGCTCTGCAATTCTTGGCCTGAGGCCATGGTCTTCTTCCATGTTGTTTTCAATATCAAGTGCCATGGAGGAACCGTGACAAAACAGTGCAAAGAGAAAGAGCAGTGCAGAGAGAGCACGGAAAATAGAACTGGGGAAGAGCAGTGCAAAGGGAACTGTGAGTCTTCACTGCTGATTTCTTCCAACTTGTTAATTTTTGTACACAATTCAACAGAGACAAACTCTATGTTAGTCCTATAAAACGCTTGCGTATGCTGTTTGCAGCATTTATTTTATCGATCTCTTGCATGCACTGTTTACAGGTGGGGCTGGAGTTTGCAGGGTTCCAGGAAAAGCGGACGGTGAGCTTGAAGGAGCCTTGAGGCCAGCAGGGTGACTCAATGAAGAACCAGAGGCTTCCGTTTTTTTAGTAGCCGCCTCTTTAACTTTCTTTCGCCTTTAAACAAGCGGAACTTCATCATCAGAGGCATTGCCGCGTGCCTGTTCTTTCCCTTCCAGATGAGAATTTTCATCAACAAGCCTTGATGTTGGAGGCTCCAGATCCTCGCACTTAACCTGAGTTTGTGTCTTATCCTTGGACTCCCTCTCCATCCTTTCCTTCTCAATAAGACCTGGTAAGTCTCCTGCAATATTCTACGCTCGAGCCACTGCCTCCCCAAGCTTATTCATCCATTCGCAAACACCCTATATCATTGTCACAGCATGCCCAAGATCTCGTTTATTCTCTTCGATTTCAACAGAATCATCTTTAAAGTCCTCAATTACCTCCACAAGCCTCAATAATCTAACCTCCAACGTTGTGTTCTTCTCCTTTAATCCACGAACCTTATCCACGACCTTCTTCTTTTCATCAAAAAACTGCAGCGCACGGGCCTCCACCTGCCCGTACTTTTGCTTCCATTCAAGAACTTCTCCATGCTCTCGTGTCTTTCCAGATTGCAGATCAATCAACTTCTCCTCGAACTCCCTCTCCTTTTTTTGCATCTCCTCCGCCCGAGCTTGGTCCTTGAGCCCCCCCTCTCTCAAAGTGTTGCATTCTCGCTCCAAAATTTCCACCTGATGATTGAGAATTAGGCAGTCTCCTTGGTACATGTTGGCTTCTTGCCTTGTGACGAGCTTCGCCAGCACGAACTCTTACTCGAGCAGAGCACTGCTCTGTTTCTCCTCCTCTAGCATGAGCTCGATCTCTACAATTCTGGCCCTGAGGCCATGGCCTTCTTCCATGGTGTTTTCAGTCTCAAGCGCCATGGAGGAACCGAGAAAAAACAATGCAACAAGAAAAAGCAGTGCAAAGGGAGCACGGCAAAGAGAACTGAGGAAGAGCAGCGCAGAAAGAGCAGTGCAAAGGAAAATGTGAGTCTTCACTGCTGATTTCTTCCAACTTGTTAATTTTTGTACACAATTCAACAGAGGCAAACTCTATGTTAGTCCTAAAAAACGCTTGTGTGCGTTGTTTGTAGCATTTATTTTACCAATCTCTTGCATGCACTGTTGGCAGGTGGTGCAGGAGTCTGCAAGTTTCCAGAAAAAGCGGACGGTGAGCTTGAAGGAGCCTTGAGGCTAGTAGGGTAACTCAATGAAGAACCAGATGCTTTCATTTTTCCAGTAGCCGCCTCTTTAAGTTTCTTTCGCCTTTGAACAAGCGGAACTTCATCATCAGAGTCATTGCCATGTGCCTGTTCTTTCCCTTCCAGACGAGAATTTTTCTCAACAATCCTTGATGATGGAGGCTCCACATCCTCGCACTTAACCTGGGCTTGCGTCTTATCCTTGAACTCCCTCTCCATCCTCTCCTTCTCAATGAGACCAGCAAAGTCTCCTGCAATATTCGACGCTTGAGCCTCTGCCTCACCATGCTTATTCATCCATTCGCGAACACCATCTATCATTGTCACAGCATGCCCAAGATCTCGTTTATTCTCTTCGATTTCAATAGAATCTTCTTTAAAGTCCTCAATTACCTCCATAAGCCTCAATAATCTAACCTCCAACGCCATGTTCTTCTCCTTTAATCCACGAACCTCATCCACGGCCTTCTTCTTTTCATCAAAAAATTGCACCGCACGAGCCTCCACCTGTCACGCCCCGCTTCCCAAAACAACGGAGGCGAAGCGTGACACGGCCCGCTTAGGCCAGAGCTGAGAAGCTCTGACCCAATAAGCGTCTGTAAGGGTACCATTTTAAACGATTCAGGTTCTTGCATTAATAAAGTTCGAAACCACAGAAAGTACAGAAAGGAAGTTGCATTCATTAAATAGAGATATAATATCCAACAAGTACAAAATCTAAAGGAAAGCCTAAGCATGGCAACAAAAGATTTAAAGGCAAACCTAAAAGTAGTAACCTCTGAAAGTGTCATCTAAAAAGACCTCTAGGTCTGGTCCTCGTCGGGCGCGTACTCTGGGTCGACGTCCTCGGCTCCTCGTGCTCCAGTGAGTCTACCTCGTCCACGAACTCTGGCTGACACCTGACGTACAGCACCCAAGAAAAAGGAACTGTACGTCAGGTAAAGTCTACAAGAGGGGTTAGACTTTACTGCAAGTGCACCAAACTTTAAACAACGGTTTACTGGTTGATTAACATGCTGAGGTTCTTTTACACAACAGTTTACTGGTTGATTAGCATGTTGTGGTTATAACAGGGTAACACAACAGGAAGTAACGTAGCAGGAAAGTAAAACGGGACAAGTAGTAGTCGTAGCGTGTGCTACCAACTACGGGACTAACCTACAGGTGTCAAGACAAGTCGGGACGTGACGGGACAAGACTAGACAGGACAAGTGAGACACGAAAGGGTTCACGCCTTACGGTTCGAGGGGGATCAGACCCTCTTGCCGTGCGCACGCTCAACCCAACCCCAAACCCAGAAACTCAGGACAAGAATTACAGGGATCATTTCCGCTAGGGAAACATCTGAAACGCCCGAAGGCTTTTTGTGTAACAGGGATCACTTCCGCTAGGAAAGCATCCGAAACGCCCGTAGGCTTTTTGGTAACAGGGATCACTTCCGCGGAGGAAAGCATCCGAAATGCCCGTAGGCTTTTTGTGTAACAGGGATCACTTCCGCTAGGAAAGCATCCGAAACGCCCGAGGGCTTTTTAGTAACAGGGATCACTTCCGCGGAGGAAAGCATCCGAAACGCCCGTAGGCTTTTTGGCAACAGGGATCACTTCCGCAGAGGAAAGCATCCGAAACGCCCGAAGGCTTTTTGTGTAACAGGACACGACATGACAAGTGTAGGGAGTTGTTATTCTAGGGTGTCCACACACACGCACACACATGATAGCCCTATAGTATCAAAAGTTGTTGTTGTCAGGCTCAGACTTCATCGTCAAGTCTGAGCCGTCAGGAGTAGTCCCGGACGCTATCATTTCACGTCCGGTTCTATTTGTTCACAGTTAACAATTCTAACCAACTAGGGCCTAAGCACGGCCAAAAGTGCAAGTGGATACACTTGCCTGCGATGGCGAGTGTGTCGTCCGTCCGGAGCGTCCCGTCCAAGCGTCGCGTCTGCGGTAGTCCGTCTGAAACAGGGTCACGGCAACGGTGTCAGGTCGCGTTTTTCAATAAGTCCTATTAGGGTCTATTTCTAGATTGTCGGGACTACCCTATTCGTCAAAGTCACATTTTTTTGGTGTTTCGTTCAACCTAGATCGACTTCTACCCTATGTGCACAGTTCAAAAGTCCAGTTGTCGAATCTACTGTTTCACAACGTTTTAAGGGTGCAGAAAATAAATTTAGTTATAGTGGTCCGATTTTAGTTAGGTTTTCAGTTTGCTACAGTGTGGGTTTCGCTACGAGTTAGGGGGACTAACCTGGAGTGAGGAACGCGCGCTATTCTGACGTCGGGTCTGGAAATGATGGCGGTGCTCGCATCCCCGACTGCGGGTAGCGCAGTAAGGGTCGTCTCGGGATCGCCTCAGGATCGTAATGTGGCGGGGAATCGCGATGTGGCGGGGCGATCACAGCGGCGTGAGGCTGAGAACGGGGGTATGGTCAGACGTGGGGAGAGGCGCTGAGGGGGGGTGCGATCTCAGGGGGAATTTATTTGGTGGCGGCCGTGAGGAAAATGACCTAACTTTAGGTGATAACGCAGGGGGAAGGGGTTATTTTAAAAGAAAAGTATAGGAGCCCATGCTTTGTGCGGCTCGTGAGATGCTAAGGGGGGTTTAGATACATTGTGATCTTTATTCAAAAAGATTTGACTTGTGACAAAATTTTTACAGATCCTATTTGTTAACATTTCCAATAGGTTAGTAAGAGGATCCTATAAAATATTATAGTTTTGAGTACGTTAAAAGAAAGGTTAACAGCATCTTTGATTTTGAAGAGAATTGATGTTTAGTGTAAAGAAAATATACAGACTTGAAATAAATAAAAAAAATAACAACAAACAAAAATTTTATTTAAAAAAATGAACTAGTGAAATATGCGGCTTGGTTTCTCGACGTCCAAAAATTACAACGAAAATACTAGGGTGATCGCGCCACCGAGAGGATCGTGAAAACGGGGTTCAATCACACATCCGAGCTACGGTAAATATAATAAAATCAATTAGGAAAAAAAATTACGCCTGCGAAACAAGATACGCGTTAAAATACGTACGGTCGGAAAGCGGCCGTTACATTCTACCCACCTTAGAAATGATTCCGTCCTCGGAATCACATATAATAATGATAACAATATCTATAAATACTTAAGCCTATAACTCCCATCTTCCACACAATAATCTCTAATCCTATATTCTCAACATCGTTCCTCAAATAATTCATCATAATCCTTCTCTTCACTAGGTAAAGCCACGACTAATCTCACATCCTAACTCTTAACTATAGGCCCATCACTGCTGTTCAAATTTCCAACTCCAAGTTCTCATAAAAGAATAATAATAATCTTCTCTTACCATACTACTCCACTAAACATCATCGCTCGATAACATCCTTAACTTTCTCAATCTCTTCCCAATATTGATCAATCGCTAAAAGATGGCCTAGTCAATCACCAATCCAAGACAAAAAAAAACTTTGTCTATCTTATAACACCTTTCATAATTCAACAATCGCCGTGTCCCTAATACATTCCTTGTCATATCTTCCCATAAATTTATCCGCCAATAAATTTTTAACTATCAGAATCACATCTCATCCCACTCACTATAACTAATCCCAACCAATATTAAGTCCGCCTACCTAACCATCCATTCATCACAACACTTCATGTTATTCCCAAGGTCTTCTCGTGTTAACTTAATATTCATGTCTTGATGCTTCAAATGTTTTCATCATTTCATGGTCACTCTAAATCATACCATACCTTTCTAGCTACTCCTATCTATCACTTGTCCAAGTTTCGTGTCTAATAAGTTTTCATCTTCATGTATATAATTTTATCCAATCAGAGTTCTCCATTGAGTCTGCCACACTTCGACTTTATAAATAAGTCTTGGACAGCCCATTCTTTTCTTCCGAACGAAATCTATTCCAATATCCTATTGTGTTGAATATTGGACTCCCCGGATTTGGTTTTGATGATGAGCAAACATAAATAATTCATGAACTAACAATTTGTGAGCGCAGTATTGGAGATCGTCGCAAATTCACGAGAACAATCAAAGCGACATCTCAAGACTTCTCAAAGCTCGTATTCATGCCTAAAGCTTCGTTGAAGCTCTTGCGCCGTTTTGGAAGTTATAAAGAATCAATCGAAGCTCTCGAAGACCGTTTATTAAGGTTTTATTTATAGTCTTTTAAGCTTCGATCAATAGAATGTTAAGCCTTGAGTATATCTTACGTTTCTATCTTCATAACGCTCATATCGTAGCTCTAGGATCTTAGTACAAGTTCATTCTAACTTCCTCGAAGCGTCGCGCTTCGATTCGGACTTGTTTGTGCATGTTAGTTGGTACAAGAAGAAGTACTGACCGACTAGATGGTGATCTAGTCAGTCAGCAACTCTTCTTGGACCGACTAGTTTAATTCCTTAATTTCTTGGACTTTACTGTTTACAGTTAGTCGGTCTACGTTGACTCACCGACCGACTAGTTTGTGAACTAGTCGGTCAGTCATGCTTCTTTGACCGACTAGTTGTGACTTACTGTTCATTCTAAATTTCTCCTAAGCTACTGTTTATCGTTAGTCGGTCTAAGAACGTTTGGTGACCGACTAGTTGACAATCTAGTCGGTCAACTTTTGTTCTTGGACCGACTAAGTCAATTTGTATTCAGACTATTTCATTATGCCTCTTAGTCGGTCTACGTTCACTGACTGACCGACTAGTTGTGAAACTAGTCGGTCAGAAAGTCTTCTTGGACCGACTAGATTTCTAGGTCTGAAATTCTATCTCTTCTCAGTTCCTCACTTAGTCGGTCCATGTTGTTTGACTGACCGACTAGTTGATGAACTAGTCGGTCAGTGATTGTTCTTTGACCGACTAATTGCCCCAGATTTCTATCCGTTGGGATTTGACCTAACTTGTTTTTATGGGACCCTATAAATACGAACCTAGGTCATTTCTATCTAGGTTAGAGCTGCCATTAAGAGATTCATTGAGTTCAAAAGAGATAGCCATTCTCACTCATTTCTAAAGCTCTCTTCCTCACAAGAAACCCATTCTCTCTCATTTCTAGATCTAGAATCCATCTTGAGAGAAGTTTGTTCTTGGTGAGCCCTTCAAGCTCTAGCTTGAATCAAGTCTCCAAATCTCTCCTAGGCACCTATTGCTGGTCATTTCCTTGGTGCTAGGACTTGGTGACTTCATCTTCCTCAAATCCTTCCTTTCACCTATTTGGTAAGAAAAACTCAAGGTATAGGATTTTGTGGTAAGTTTGCTTATTTCAATATAAACTCATTTATATTGCTTGTTGATTCTCTCGGTTGTGAGAGAAGGTTGTGATCCCGGGTTGTGGGATTCACTATTGCCATTGTTGTATGATTTGATCTTGTGAAGGTTTTTCACAAGATATTCATAGTGGAAATCTTGGGTTAGGGTTTCTAACCTAAGTATCCGGAGGGGATCCGGGTGGTTGGGACGTAGGATCACCGGGAACAAGTCGGGGAGACTTGGGTGGATCCGAACCCATTAACATCATTTGTTTGCATTGTTAATTTTTTTGTTGTCATTCAATTTAAGCTTCCGCAAATTGATTTGGTAGTTGTTTGCACTATAATTTGGAATTATACTCCTTGTTATTTTTAAAGTACTATTCACCCCCCCCCCCCCCTCTAGTACTTGTGCAGTAGCTTGTAGGGCATTACATTTGGTATCAGAGCCAGATACTTAGCTATGTCTGCCAACGACAACAAGACCGTGCGTCCACCTTCCAACTATGACACCTTCAGAAACCGAGAAGGAGCATCTTCGGTGATGGAAGGACATTCCTCTACGAGGCCTCCATTCTTCAACGGTACCAACTACGGGTACTGGAAATGCCGGATGGAAACCTTCCTCCGGAGTGCATCCTTATGGAGGACTACAATGAAGGAATACATAGAGCCCGAAGAAGAAGACTGTGAGAAATGGACTACCGCGGAGATCGCCGCGGAGGTAAGCAATGCCAAGGCAATGAACGCCTTGCAATGCGTGTTGGAGCCCGAGGACTTCAATAAGATATGCACATGTAAGAGTGCATATCAAATTTGGAACTCCATCCTCATTCTTCATGAAGGGACGAGTAGGGTAAGAGACTCTAAACTCGTAGTCGTAAACAAAGATTACGAAATGTTTCATATGCAACAGGGCGAGAAGATGAAGGAATATTACGCTCGCTTCGTTGACATAATAAACGAGTTAGAGGCCCTCGGCAAGTCCTACACTCAAAAGGAGAAGTGCTCAAAGCTTATCGAAGGACTTCCTTCTTCTTGGGAGAAACGTACCTTCGCCATCGAGGAAGGTAATGACATGAATAAGTATACCGTAGTTCAATTGATGGGTACTTTGATGTCATACGAGGTACGCAAAGATAGCAAGGTGAAGTTACAAGAAAAGATGAAGTCCTATTTGAACCAAGACGCGCCTAAGAAAAAGGCGATTGCATTCAAGGCGGCTTCATCCACCTCTACCGATGATGAGGACTCGGAAGAAGAAATGGACATGGAATCCATTGCACTCATGGCAAAGAAGTTCAATCGCTTCTTCCGAAAAGGTAACTTCAAACAAAAATCTAAATTTACTTCTACTAACGCCTCTCCACCTTTGTGCTTTAAATGCAATAAGCCAGGACACATCAAAGCGGATTGTCCACAAAACAAGCAAAAGGAGAAGTGGAAGGCGCCAAAATTCGATAAGTCCAAGAAGTACAAAAAGGGGTACAAAAAGGGACTTGTCGGAGCAACATTCACCGACTCCGAGGATTCCTCAAGCGGAGAGTCGGACGATGAGAAAGTGGAGCAAGCGCACATGTGTTTCATGGCAAGAGAGGAGCATGATCAAGGATCTTCCTCCTCCGATGATAGCGACGACGAAGGCGATGAGGTAACTATGGATGATCTTAGGGATGCTAACTCTCATTTATGGTCTAAATACACTAAATTAGTAAATAGATATACTAAAGTAAAAGATGACCTAGCTAGCATTCAAACCTCGCCTAAGACTATCATCACCAACAACGACACCGTTGTTGAAGAGTTAAGAAATGAGATTGTTAATCTCAAATCTAAACTTGAACATGTTAGCATTGAAGATCCGGAAGAACATAGGATAGCGGATTTGACTTCTCAAAACTCGACTTTGAGTATTGAGAATGAGAATCTTAAATCTCGTGTTTATGTGCTCACATCGCAAGTATCTACTTTGGATACTTCTATGCGTTCTCTCAAAGAGAAATATGAGAACACATTAGGCCGAATTAATAAATTCAATAAGGGTAAGGACCATTTGGATAAAATCCTAAGTGACTTACTTCCGGCCAATCACCACATTGGTTTGGGGTATACGATGGGATGTCCATCCAAAGCGGCCACTACCTTTGTTAGGCCAACTTCCGGTGACTCTACGAGTGGTAGCAAACACTCTATTGGTAGTTCATCTACCAATGGTGCTTCCACATCGTCCACACCCTCTTTTGGAAAGAAACCCACTTTGGGTGGACCTCCAAAGAAGGGGCATGCTTATATGTACACAAATACCATGCCACGTAGGAACACACGTCCTACTCCACCGTCTCACACATATGATGATTTCTATGCTACACGTTCACGGGCACGTGAACACCATGTGAGACACCCTCACACACGTGTTCCCACACATGCATATGTTCACCCACCTCATCATATGAATAATTCTCGTCGTGCACCATTCCATCATGTCCCTTATGCCTATCCACAACATGCATCACATAGAAATCAACGTCGCATGCATGCACCTAATAGGATGATGGCTCCCAAAATTTTCACTATTTGGAGCCCAAAGGACACAAGCATGGATGAAAAACAAGTGTATATGAATGCTTATTTTTCGGATGTTGTGCATAGTAGAAATTATGTGGGGAAGTCTAAGTCCAATTGGACTTGGCTTCCAAAGGTCTAACTTTTGAGGACCCAATGACCTTGGGTACCATGATATGAATGTTTCTATCTTTAGGTACTCAAGGAAAAGAAAAAGAAAAGGAGCAACAAATTTAAATTTAGCTCCAAAGGGAATTGGATAATCGATAGCGGGTGTTCAAAACACATGACGGGTGACGCTCAATTGCTCTCCGGAATAGTTCCCATTGCAAATGGAAACCGCGTCGTATTTGGAGGCAATGAGAGCGGAACCATCGTCGGTGTTGGTAAAGTGGGTAACCCGTCTAAACCCTTAATTAGTGATGTTTATCTAGTTGATGGTTTAAATCATAATCTTATTTCAATAAGCCAACTTTGTGACAAAGGTTACAAAGTTAGCTTTGCGAAAGGATTGTGTCATATTTCAAATGATAATAATAAATTATTATTTTCCGGCACACGCCATAAAGATATTTATATTTTGGATCTTCCTAAGTCATATGAACAATGTCTCGTTGCTAACACAAGTGAACAACACTTATGGCATCGACGCTTTGGACATGTGAACTTTGGAACACTTTATAAGCTTTCGAAATTAAATTCCATTAAAGGTTTTCCGAAGCTCGTTTTTGAAAAGAAAAGTTTTTGTGATTCTTGTCAACGTGGCAAACTTCCTAAATCTTCATTTAAACCTAAGAAAAGCATTTCTACGAAACGGCCACTAGAGCTATTACATCTAGATTTATTTGGGCCAACAAGAGTTACTTCCTTAGGAAATGCAAGATATGGACTAGTCATCGTTGATGATTATTCAAGATTTACATGGGTATTTTTCTTATGTAATAAAAATGAAGCTTTTGAAAACTTCACAATATTTGTGAAGAAAGTACAAAATCTCATCGGAACCACCATTGTCACTATTCGTAGTGATCATGGGGGTGAATTTGAGAATGAATCTTTCTCAAATTTTTGTGATGATCTTGGAATTACTCACACGTTTTCTTCCCCTCGCGCACCTCCTCAAAATGGTGTTGTTGAGAGGAAGAATAGAACGCTTGTGGAGTGTGCTCGCACTATGCTCAAAGATAGTCAACCGGTTATCAATTTTGGGCGGAAGCGGTACACACCGCTTGTTATGTGTTTAATAGAATACTTTTGAGGCCCGGCACCAAACAAACTTGCTATGAATTGTTGTTTGGTAGATTGCCTCAAGTTAAACATTTTCGTGTTTTCGGCGCAAAATGTTTTATTAAAAACACGTATGATAATTTGGACAAGTTTGATCTGAGATCGGATGAGGGAATATTTGTTGGGTATTCCTCACGTAGCAAAGCCTACCGGATATACAACAAAAGATCCTCTACGATCGAGGAATCACTTCATGTCTCTTTTAATGAGAATTTTACTACTTCTAGAATTTCAAATGATAATGATTCTATGGATGTTTTATGTGATTCGTTTGAAAATTCTAAGTCTATTGATTCAATTGATTCTATTGATACTAACCCGACTAATGAAGTTGTTGAGAATGTGCCTAGTGATCAAGGTATTCCCAAGCGGCTTCATACCGTTCGCGACCATCCCCATGAGCAAGTCATTGGCAATATTAATGATAGTGTCAAGACGAGATCTCAAGTCCACCACTTCGCCAATTGTGCCTTTGCCTCATCAATAGAGCCAAAGAATATAGTTGAAGCGTGCGAAGATAGTGCTTGGATCCTTGCCATGGAGGAGGAACTCATTCAATTCGAGAGGAATGAGGTATGGGAGCTTGTTCCTTTGCCATCGAAGAACCACACCGTCATAGGGACAAAGTGGATCTTTAAGAACAAAACCGACGAAAACCAAGTCGTCGTCCAGAACAAAGCTCGGTTAGTTGCTCAAGGCTATCGCCAAGAGGAAGGTATCGATTTCGAAGAATCCTTCGCTCCGGTAGCTAGATTAGAATCAATTAGACTTTTATTGTCTTATGCATGCCATAAAAATTTTAAGTTATTTCAAATGGATGTTAAAAGTGCATTTTTAAACGGAGATGTTGTTGAGGAAGTTTACGTTTCTCAACCTCTGGGCTTCATAAATGAAAATTTTCCAAATCATGTTTTTAAACTAAAGAAAGCTCTTTATGGTTTGAGACAAGCTCCTCGAGCTTGGTATGATCGCATAAAGAATTTTCTTTTGGATTTGAATTTTAAAATGGGCGAAGCCGATTCTACACTTTTTGGTAAGCATGCGAATAATGATATTTTATTAGTTCAAATTTATGTTGATGATATCATTTTCGGTGCTACTAACTTCACTCTTTGCAAAGAGTTTTCTAATGTTATGAAGGACCAATTTGAGATGAGCCACATGGGCGAACTCAAATATTTCTTAGGTCTCCAAATTCGCCAATTGAACGATGCAATCTTCATCCACCAAACGAAGTATACGGTGGAGTTGCTTAAGCGATTTGGAATGGAGAGTGCTTCCGGGAAAAAGACTCCAATGAGCACGACTACGCATCTTGACAAGGATACGGGCGGTAAGGATGTAGACATTCGTCTATATCGAGGTATGATAGGTAGTTTACTTTATCTTACCGCAAGTAGGCTCGATATTATGCTTGCCGTATGCATATGTGCTCGTTATCAGTCTCAACCTAAGGAGTCTCACTTAGTAGCGGTAAAACGTATTTTCCGTTATCTAAGTTATACACTTGATTTTGGATTACTCTATCCAAAATCTAGCACGTATGAGTTAGTCTCATATAGTGATGCCGATTATACGGGATGCAAATCCGACAGGAAAAGTACTAGTGGCACTTGCCATTTTCTAGGAAATTCTCTTGTCTCTTGGTTTTCCAAGAAGCAAAATTCCGTATCACTTTCAACCACCGAGCCGGAATATATTGCCGCCGGTGCCGCTTGTGCCCAGGTTCTTTGGATGAGACACACACTGAAGGATTTTGGTATTCATTGTGATACTAGCCCTATCATGGTGGATAACCAAAGTGCTATTTGTCTTTCAAAGAATCCGGTGCACCATTCCCGATCAAAACACATAGATGTCCGACACCACTTTTTAGATGATCATGTTGCTAAAAAGGACATCATTTTAGTGTACGTTGAAACCCAAAAGCAAATCGCCGATATTTTCACGAAACCCCTAAAGGAGGACTCCTTTGTGCGGTTGCGTCGAGAATTGGGGATTATGGGTGAATCCGAGATATAGGGTTCATGTTTCATTCAATTGTCTTGCATGCTATTCGATTTCGCGATATTTCGTTCATGCTAGCTTTATTGAATTTTTGGGAATTTTATGTGATATGTTTGAATTTTTGCTCGAATTCTACTTTGAATGTCGTATTTAAGATTTCGACGTTTTATGGGGTAATTTAGATGACTAATGAGAGTGTTAAGATGTTTCATCCAAGTGGTTTGTGAAGAGAAATCAATTATCAATTTTAGGACTCTTCTAGTCGGTTTCAGTTCATTAGTCAACCGACTAGATGCTCATCTAGTCGGTCAGCTAGTGAACTCAGACCGACTAGATCAAGCTTTTATCTAACTCTTTTCATTTTCTTTCTTTAGTCGGTCACAGTACACTTACCGACCGACTAGATTGAAAACTAGTCGGTCAGTGTGTATACTGCGACCGACTAATTCTAGCCCTAGAAATCTCTGTTTACCTCTGTTTCGACTTAGTCGGTTCAAGCTCATTGACCGACCGACTAGATCGTAATCTAGTCGGTCAGTGCTTGAACTGTGACCGACTAAGTGGGTTAGGGCAAATGTGTCTTTTCGATTTCCAGACCGACTTAAACACATTTTCATCCGACTAATCTTCTTTCTAGTCGGTTGTTCTCTTCTCCAGCCCGCAAAAACCCAAACCCCCCTCGAGCCCCTTCGACTTCTGACGTCTCTCCCGTCGATTCCGGCCATCTTTCCGTCCATCCGCCGCCGCCGATCACTCTCCTAGGTATAACCCCCCTACCTATATCGTGTTTTATCTTTCTAGGGTTGATCTAGCTCGATTTCTCTCCTAGTTGATCTAGGGTTTCGGATTTTTCCGAAGTGAGTTAGGGTTTGTTGATTGTGCTTCTAGGGTTTGATCTCTAGGGTTTGTGTAGCTCGTAGCTTTGGTTGCTTGTACTCGTCGTGCCACGATCATGGCAAAGATGAGGATTCCTATCACCTCATCTGGGGCTTCCCCAATGTCTGTAGAGCCTTCTAACCCTAGGAATCCGCCTAAGCCCAAGCGTCGTGCTAAATCTACCCAAGCTTCTCCGTCTTCGCCTCCTCTGAAGAAGCAGAGGGCGGCGACGGTCAAACCCCGTAAATCTAAGTCTAAAAAGCCCATACTCCACTCACCCTCTACTCCTCCTGATTCTGATACTGAGTTTATCCCTGAGGATGAGTCTGGCCATAGGGAACCCACTCCTCCACTTCGTCCTAGGACTCGCCAGCCTAAGGGAAAGGGCCCAATGCCAGTGGGTGGTGTTGACATATCGTTGTGTCGCGACGACCCTATGTGTCTCGCGGCCTACAACCGTATTGAACACTGCTCGATGCTATTGGAGCACTATGTTCAGTTTTCTGATTTCCTTGGCTTAGCTGATCTTCTCTCCTATAGTGGCCTACTTGATTATCTTCGCTATGACCCCAAGGCGAATCCCAGACCATATCCTCGCCTGGTAAAATTGTTCTATGCCAATCGTGTTCGGGGCCTGTACGATGAGAGTCACTCCATCGAGACTACTGTCTTGGGAACTCCTATAGTTCTCATGGCAGAAATCTTGGGGGAGATTCTTGGCTGTTCGTCGTCTGGTCTCCTTCCTTCTGACATTTCAGTCGATGATATCGCCTCCTTGGATCAGTCCGTTCTTTCTGACATCTTCCATGTGATCCCTCCTGCCTTTATTGGAGTTCCTTCGAAGTCTTTCAAACCTAATGCATGGGTGCTGAATCTCATTCTGAAGTCGTGCTTGCTTCCCAAGTACGGCTCATCTTCACTTCCTTCCCAGCCATTTTTGAAGCTGATTTACGCTCTTTTCTTGGGTTGCGAGATTAATTGGGCTCGCGTTATACTCGATAAGATGGACTCTTTCGAGTGTATACGCAAGACCAATAAATCTGCGCATATTCCATATCCGTGTCTGTTGACCCTGGTTTTTCGTCATTTCCGAGTCCCTCTCCCTCCTGACGATGAGCGTCCCTTGGGTCCCCCTCTGAACGCGACGGACGTTAAGAAATCTCTAGCGGCGCTTCGTCACGTGCAGAGGTCGACCGCATCTGCTTCCCAGGCCACTCCCTCAGCTGCTGCAGCCCCCACTCCTCCTGCTACATTAGATGATGTCGTACGCCTTCTTCGTCGGTACGAGTCGCGTTTGGCTCGTACCGAGGAGGTCGTCTGCCGTATGGCTCAGATGATGGGCATTGATCTTCCTCCTTCAGTTTCTGAGGCCGAGGAGATGGACGATGAGGAGATTGACGATCTTGTCACTTCCTTGGCTCGTGGCGATGAGGCCACTGCCACTACTGCTGCTGCTGCTACCACTTCTGCTCCTGGAGTTGGCACCACTTCCGGTGCTCCAGAGCCTTCTGCTTCAGTAGTTCAGACTTCTGAGGCTGCTGTTGTCCCTGTTGACGAGCCTGCTCCTGTCTTTCCTTCTGTTGAGACCCCTGCTGTTGCGACCCCAGCTGTTGAGCCCGTCGTTTCCTCACCTGCCCCGACGATCCCGTCTGTTGAGATGCCTCTCCTCCCTGCAGAGCCTGAGTCCACTCCGTCGACTGGACCCACGGAGACTGCAGATCCAGCCACTTCCTCGTGATCGTCTGTTCCGAGGACTCTCCACTACTCTTTGGATGATATATCTTGTTGAGAGTATTTTAGGTTAGGATGGAGTTTAAGGGTTGTTTTGATGTATTTTTTGAGTTTTCTGGATGTCGGTGTTGGATATTTTGATGTACTTTGGATGATGTTGATGTTGGTATTATATTTTGATGTGGATGATGATGTTGTACTTTTTGATGTTTATATAGATGATGTGTCGTACTTGATATGATGTACTTCTTGTATTCGATATCTTTTTGGATGTACTCATGATGTTTCTATCTATATATACATCGATGTTCATGTTGTGATATTTACTTCGTCGTGCACATTAATTCTCATTCAATGTCCATGCTATGTAAAATCGTCGCCCGACGATTGAAAAACTTGGTTAAATAGATTGAAATTCTATAATTGTATAGAATTGTTTTCCATGCACAAATCTAACCAAGAATATTGAATATTGAAGAGTATGTTTCTTTATTCAAGAAATGAACAATTATTTGGTATTTTTGATGATTTTGATTATCGCTTTTTGATAATGGACAATTTGGCACACCTTGATTTGATTTCATCATTTTTCCCTCGGTGTCAATTAGGTCCATCGTCATTGTCTACGACTCACGATGTTGGATTTTCCATTTCCTAGTTGTTATCGTTGTATGCCCCCCATTTTTGGGATAATGCCAAAGGGGGAGAGATAATGATAATAAATAGCGCAAATGAAAATTTAACTCAATTTCCAAGAATCTAGTTTGATATGTTAGATTCAGGGGGAGTTAAGATATATATAAGGATTTTCAAAATCCGATATTTCAAAATTCGATTCTCTTTATTTATCTTACTCGTCTGATTGATGCAATTCATATATATTCATTTTAGAATTAACGTGTCATCAATGCAGGGGGAGTAAGTATTTTACATTTGAATCATTATTTTTGATTATTATTTATGTTGGTTTGTCATCACCAAAAAGGGGGAGAATGTTGAATATTGGACTCCCCGGATTTGGTTTTGATGATGAGCAAACATAAATAATTCATGAACTAACAATTTGTGAGCGCAGTATTGGAGATCGTCGCAAATTCACGAGAACAATCAAAGCGACATCTCAAGACTTCTCAAAGCTCGTATTCATGCCTAAAGCTTCGTTGAAGCTCTTGCGCCGTTTTGGAAGTTATGAAGAATCAATCGAAGCTCTCGAAGACCGTTTATTAAGGTTTTATTTATAGTCTTTTAAGCTTCGATCAATAGAATGTTAAGCCTTGAGTATATCTTACGTTTCTATCTTCATAACGCTCATATCGTAGCTCTAGGATCTTAGTACAAGTTCATTCTAACTTCCTCGAAGCGTCGCGCTTCGATTCGGACTTGTTTGTGCATGTTAGTTGGTACAAGAAGAAGTACTGACCGACGAGATGGTGATCTAGTCGGTCAGCAACTCTTCTTGGACCGACTAGTTTGATTCCTTAATTTCTTGGACTTTACTGTTTACAGTTAGTCGGTCTACGTTGACTCACCGACCGACTAGTTTGTGAACTAGTCGGTCAGTCATGCTTCTTTGACCGACTAGTTGTGACTTACTGTTCATTCTAAATTTCTCCTAAGCTACTGTTTATCGTTAGTCGGTCTAAGAACATTTGGTGACCGACTAGTTGACAATCTAGTCGGTCAACTTTTGTTCTTGGACCGACTAAGTCAATTTGTATTCAGACTATTTCATTATGCCTCTTAGTCGGTCTACGTTCACTGACTGACCGACTAGTTGTGAAACTAGTCGGTCAGAAAGTCTTCTTGGACCGACTAGATTTCTAGGTCTGAAATTCTATCTCTTCTCAGTTCCTCACTTAGTCGGTCCATGTTGTTTGACTGACCGACTAGTTGATGAACTAGTCGGTCAGTGATTGTTCTTTGACCGACTAATTGCCCCAGATTTCTATCCGTTGGGATTTGACCTAACTTGTTTTTATGGGACCCTATAAATACGAACCTAGGTCATTTCTATCTAGGTTAGAGCTGCCATTAAGAGATTCATTGAGTTCAAAAGAGATAGCCATTCTCACTCATTTCTAAAGCTCTCTTCCTCACAAGAAACCCATTCTCTCTCATTTCTAGATCTAGAATCCATCTTGAGAGAAGTTTGTTCTTGGTGAGCCCTTCAAGCTCTAGCTTGAATCAAGTCTCCAAATCTCTCCTAGGCACCTATTGCTGGTCATTTCCTTGGTGCTAGGACTTTGTGACTTCATCTTCCTCAAATCCTTCCTTTCACCTATTTGGTAAGAAAAACTCAAGGTATAGGATTTTGTGGTAAGTTTGCTTATTTCAATATAAACTCATTTATATTGCTTGTTGATTCTCTCGGTTGTGAGAGAAGGTTGTGATCCCGGGTTGTGGGATTCACTATTGCCATTGTTGTATGATTTGATCTTGTGAAGGTTTTTCACAAGATATTCATAGTGGAAATCTTGGGTTAGGGTTTCTAACCTAAGTATCCGGAGGGGATCTGGGTGGTTGGGACGTAGGATCACCGGGAACAAGTCGGGGAGACTTGGGTGGATCCGAACCCATTAACATCATTTGTTTGCATTGTTACTTTTGTTGTTGTCATTCAATTTAAGCTTCCGCAAATTGATTTGGTAGTTGTTTGCACTATAATTTGGAATTATACTCCTTGTTATTTTTAAAGTACTATTCACCCCCCCCCCCCCTCTAGCACTTGTGCAGTAGCTTGTAGGGCATTACATATTGTTCCAAAATCGGTTAATCATTGCTATAACAAATCTCATCTCTCCCTGAGCCTACCCACAAACAAAATCCTACAACAATAATAGCTAGTCCCAAAACTATAACAACCATAACATAACATTTCTAAATGGAGAGAGAGAGAAGAGAAAGAGAAACTTAAAACCAGTTACACATTTTTAAAACATTTGGAAAAACGTGTGGAGTCGTGATAATGGATGAGGAAAGGATAATTGATTTGTGATCTTGTGAGCTAATTTCAAAAAAACTTTAAAGGTTTGGTTTAAAAAGAAAAAAAAAGTTTAGATACGATCACATGCAGTCACAGATAAGCTATTCTATAATCGCGAAAAACTACGTCTAAGGAAATTGCCTGCTATGACCCTATTCATATACGTATGAATACCTTCATTCAGACAACTTCAAATATATCATGGTTAACACTGAGTACACATTCAAGACACAAAAAAGGCAATCATCGGGATCCAAAAGAACACACACTCATACAGGTCTACGCACTCTACCTATACTCATGCATCACAACGACATTACCTACCAAAGGGCCTACTCCTAAACCGGAGATAACATGGACCACTACAAGGACTAAAGTCTACACAACCTAAGGAAAAACAGAAGACATGAGTGTAACGAAATGAATCGGAAGGAACGAGTTCAAATAAGGCGGGATAAGGAGATGGTTGATTGGATGGGACAAAAATATTTCTCAAAATAATTAGATAGATGAAAGGAGAATTACGTGTAAAATATGATATCATGTACTTTTATACTTATAAAGATATGTAGGGAAAAGTGAGCAGATGGTAAAATTATTACGATTTGGAAAAGAGTTAGATGAAGGAATAAAAGTAGGGTGGGAAATGATTGTTTTGCAAATGAAGATATGTTTATACAAAGATTTTGAAATGTGAGCACGATGAACATAGAACTGATTAAAAAAATTGCAGTTCTCTTTAGTTTAGAAAATATTCTAAAAATGCGTGCGGTAAGTGATTAGCAATAAAATTTTGTAGTTTAGAAAAGTAATATATATATATATTGGATTATAGAATTGATAATAAGGTTTTAAAACTGAAACACGAAAGATGCCGATTTGAAAATAGGTACGAGGTAGTAAAATAATTTTACGTACAGGGAGGTTTCAAGATCAGTGAAAGAATTTTAAATCAACCGAAAAACAAGAAATTTTGAAATATATAATATAGGGGTTTTCAAAGAAGTTAAGCTGAGCGAAAAAACTTAATAGGAATTTCGAAAATACTTTTAAAGGCAGCAGACTTGGCAAGGGAAAAGACTCGAAGGATCAACGATACTCGTCAGGAACGATTACGTGAATCGGGAGAAAGGAAAAATGGTCGCGTGGAGAATACGCGTAAGATATGAATCGCGAAGAGCTACGATGGAACTCTACGACCGATAACACAAAAGTGTGATGATCAGGGAGACGCTAGAAGTCAGGGGTTCTAATTGTCGGATCGTCTAAAGATCAGGATAACTCAGCTCTAAGACTTCCTAATAAGCTAGGCTATAATCAGGATCTAAGGGAAGGTTCCTAAGAGAATCAAGGTTACGTTCTGCTGGGCTCGAAGTCAATGGACCCAAGCGAACGACTAAAAAGAAGGGCTCTAGAAATCTAACACTGTCAGAGTCAAGTGGGGGCTATAAAGGTATTCTAGGATGAGGGTGACGAATTCTTAACCAAGGCGGCTGACTATCAAACTGGGACGTCTACCTAAGTCTTCCGACCATCTAAGACTGGGTAAATCTAATTTAGACATGTACATGGATATTAAATGAATGCGGTACTCTTATTGTTCCGAACTTTTGCATGACCTGCATGGGCCACCACTAAAACCTGTCACGCCCCGCTTCCCAAAACGACGGAGGCGAAGCGTGACACGGCCCGCTTAGGCCAGAGCTGAGAAGCTCTGACCCAATAAGCGTCTGTAAGGGTACCATTTTAAACGATTCAGGTTCTTGCATTAATAAAGTTCGAAACCACAGAAAGTACAGAAAGGAAGTTGCATTCATTAAATAGAGATATAATATCCAACAAGTACAAAATCTAAAGGAAAGCCTAAGCATGGCAACAAAAGATTTAAAGGCAAACCTAAAAGTAGTAACCTCTGAAAGTGTCGTCTAAAAAGACCTCTAGGTCTGGTCCTCGTCGGGCGTGTACTCTGGGTCGACGTCCTCGGCTCCTCGTGCTCCAGTGAGTCTGCCTCGTCCACGAACTCTGGCTGACACCTGACGTACAGCACCCAAGAAAAAGGAACGGTACGTCAGGTAAAGTCTACAAGAGGGGTTAGACTTTACTGCAAGTGCACCAAACTTTAAACAACGGTTTACTGGTTGATTAACATGCTGAGGTTCTTTTACACAACAGTTTACTGGTTGATTAGCATGCTGTTGTTATAATAGGGTAACACAACAGGAAGTAACGTAGCAGGAAAGTAAAATGGGACAAGTAGTAGTCGTAGCGTGTGCTACCAACTACGGGACTAACCTACAGGTGTCAAGACAAGTCAGGACGTGACGGGACAAGACGAGACAGGACAAGTGAGACACGAAAGGGTTCACGCCTTACGGTTCGAGGGGGATCAGACCCTCTTGCCGTGCGCACGCTCAACCCAACCCCAAACCCAGAAACTCAGGACAAGAATTACAGGGATCATTTCCGCTAGGGAAACATCCGAAACGCCCGAAGGCTTTTTGTGTAACAGGGATCACTTCCGCTAGGAAAGCATCCGAAACGCCCGTAGGCTTTTTGGTAACAGGGATCACTTCCGCGGAGGAAAGCATCCGAAACGCCCGTAGGCTTTTTGTGTAACAGGGATCACTTTCGCTAGGAAAGCATCCGAAACGCCCGAGGGCTTTTTGGTAACAGGGATCACTTCCACGGAGGAAAGCATCCGAAACGCCCGTAGGATTTTTGGTAACATGGATCACTTCCGCGGAGGAAAGCATCCGAAACGCCCGAATGCTTTTTGTGTAACAGGACACGACATGAAAAGTGTAGGGAGTTGTTATTCTAGGGTGTCCACACACACGCACACACATGATAGCCCTACAGTATCAAAAGTTGTTGTTGTCAGGCTCAGACTTCATCGTCAAGTCTGAGCCGTCAGGAGTCATCCCGGACGCTATCATTTCACGTCCGGTTCTATTTGTTCACAGTTAACAATTGTAACCAACTAGGGCCTAAGCACGGCCAAAAGTGCAAGTGGATACACTTGCCTGCGATGGCGAGTGTGTCGTCCGTCCGGAGCGTCCCGTCCAAGCGTCGCGTCTGCGGTAGTCCGTCTGAAACAGGGTCACGGCAACGGTGTCAGGTCGCGTTTTTCAATAAGTCCTATTAGGGTCTGTTTCTAGATTGTCGGGACTACCCTATTCGTCAAAGTCACATTTTTTTGGTGTTTCGTTCAACCTAGATCGACTTCTACCCTATGTGCACAGTTCAAAAGTCCAGTTGTCGAATCTACTGTTTCACAACGTTTTAAGGGTGCAGAAAATAAATTTAGTTACAGTGGTCCGATTTTAGTTAGGTTTTCAGTTTGCTACAGTGTGGGTTTCGCTACGAGTTAGGGGGACTAACCTGGAGTGAGGAACGCGTGCTATTCTGACGTCGGGTCTGGAAATGATGGCGGTGCTCGCATCCCCGACTGCGGGTAGCGCAGTAAGGGTCGTCTCGGGATCGCCTCAGGATCGTAATGGCTACGAGTAGCACAGCCGAGATGTCAGGCTACAGGTACGGTATTGAGATCACTTCGGTTGCGGGTCCCGGCAACGAAACGTCTATGGCAACGAGCTAGGGGACGTCGGCGAGCGGAAAAAGTGAGGGAACATCGGGATCCAGGCGGCGCGAGGGGAACTTGGAGGTCGGAGGGGGTGCCGCCGGTGGTGAGGAGATGCGGTGGTGCTCGGCGATTAAAGGCGGGCGGCAGCCTCGCCGTGCAGCGAGCCGCGGAACTTGCTGCAGCGCGGCGCCGCGGGGGTCTGTGGCGGAGAGACGATCGCGGGGGAATCGCGATGTGGCGGGGCGATCACGGCGGCGCGAGGCTGAGAACGGGGGTATGGTCAGACGTGGGGAGAGGCGCTGAGGGGGGGGTGCGATCTCAGGGGGAATTTATTTGGTGGCGGCCGTGAGGAAAAAGACCTAACTCTAGGTGATAACGCAGGGGGAAGGGGTTATTTTAAAAGAAAAGTATAGGAGCCCATGCTTTGTGCGGCTCGTGAGATGCTAAGGGGGGTTTAGATACATTGTGATCTTTATTCAAAAAGATTTGACTTGTGACAAAATTTTTACAGATCCTATATGTTAACATTTCCAATAGGTTAGTAAGAGGATCCTATAAAATATTATAGTTTTGAGTACGTTAAAAGAAAGGTTAACAGCATCTTTGATTTTGAAGAGAATTGATGTTTAGTGTAAAGAAAATATACAGACTTGAAATAAATAAAAAAATAACAACAAACAAAAATTTTATTTAAAAAAATGAACTAGTGAAATATGCGGCTTGGTTTCTCGACGTCCAAAAATTACAACGAAAATACTAGGATGATCGCGCCACCGAGAGGATCGTGAAAACGGGGTTCAATCACGCATCCGAGCTACGGTAAAAACAATAAAATCAATTAGGAAAAAAATTACGCCTGCGAAACAAGATACGCGTTAAAATACGTACGGTCGGAAAGCGGCCGTTACACCACCTGCCCGTACTTCTGCTTCCATTCAAGAACTTCGTCATGCGCCCGTATCTTTGCAGATTACAGATCAATCAACTTCTCCTCGAACTCCCTCTCCTTTTTTCGCATCTCCTCTGCCCGGGCTTGGTCCTTGAGCCCCCTCTCTCTCAAAGTGTTGCGTTCTCGTTCCAAAATTGTCACCTGATGATTGAGAATTAGGCAGTCTCCTTGGTACCTGCTGGCTTTTTGCCTTGTGACGAGCTTCGCCAGCACGAACTTCGACTCGAGCAGAGCACAGCTCTGTTTCTCCTCCTCTAGCATGAGCTCGATCTCTGAATTCTGGCCCTGAGGCCATGGCCTTCTTCCATGGTGTTTTCAGTCTCAAGCGCCATGGAGGAACTGAGAAAAAACAATGGAGCTCGATCTCATTTATTCTCTTCGATTTCAACAGAATCATCTTTAAAGTCCTCAATTACCTCCACAAGCCTCAATAATCTAACCTCCAACGTTGTGTTCTTCTCCTTTAATCCACGAACCTTATCCACGACCTTCTTCTTTTCATCAAAAAACTGCAGCGCACGGGCCTCCACCTGCCCGTACTTTTGCTTCCATTCAAGAACTTCGCCATGCTCTCGTGTCTTTCCAGTTTGCAGATCAATCAACTTCTCCTCGAACTCCCTCTCCTTTTTTTTGCATCTCCTCCGCCCGAGCTTGGTCCTTGAGCCCCCCCTCTCTCAAAGTGTTGCATTCTCGCTCCAAAATTTCCACCTGATGATTGAGAATTAGGCAGTCTCCTTGGTACCTGCTGGCTTCTTGCCTTGTGACGAGCTTCACCAGCACGAACTCTTACTCGAGCAGAGCACTGCTCTGTTTCTCCTCCTCTAGCATGAGCTCGATCTCTGAATTCTGGCCCTGAGTCTGTGGCCTTCTTCCATGTTGTTTTCAGTCTCAAGTGCCATGTAGGAACCGAGAAAAAATAGTGCAAAAAGAAAGAGCAGTGCAGAGAGAGCACCGCAAAGAGAACTGAGGAAGAGTGTTGCAAAAAGAGAGTGCAAAGGGAACTGTTAGTCTTCACTGTTGATTTCTTCCAACTTGTTAATTTTTGTACATAATTCAACAGAGACAAACTCTATGTTAGTCCTATACAACGCTAGCGTGCGCTATTTGCAGCATTTATTTTACCGATCTCTTGCATGCGCTGTTCGCAGGTGATGCCGGTGTTTGCAGGGTTCCAGTAAAAGCGGACGGAGAGCTTGAAGGAGCCTTGAGGCCAGCAGGGTGACACAATGAAGAACCAGAGGCTTTCGTTTTGCCAGTGGCCACCTCTTTAAGTTTCTTTTCCCTTTGAACTAGCGGGACTTCATCATAAGAGTCATTGTCGTGTGCCTGTTCTTTCCCTTCCAGACGAGAATTTTCCTCAACAAGCCTTGATGTTGGAGTCTCCAGATCCTCGCATTTATCCTGAGCTTGTGTCTTATCCTTGGACTCCCTCTCCATCTTCTCCTTCTCAATGAAACCTGCAAAGTCTCCTGCAATATTCGACGCTCGAGCCTCTGCCTCCCCATGCTTATTCATCCAATTGCTAACACCCTCTATCATTGTCACAGCATGCCCAAGATCTCATTTATTCTCTTCGATTTCAACAGAATCTTCTTTAAAGTCCTTAATTACCTCCACAAGCCTCAATAATCTAACCTCCAACGCCGCGTTCTTCTCCTTTAATCCACGAACCTCATCCCCGACCTGCTTCTTTTCGTCAAAAAACTGCAGCGCACGAGCCTCCACCTGCCCGAACTTCTACTTCCATTCAAGAACTTCATCATGCGCCCGTGTCTTTGCACATTGCAGATCAATTAACTTCTCCTCAAACTACCTCTCCTTTTTTCGCATCTCCTCCGCCCGAGCTTGGTCCTTAAGCCACCTCTCTCTCAGAGTGTTGCGTTCTCGCTCCAAAATTATCACCTGATGTCTGAGAATTAGACAGTTTCCTTGGTACCTGCTGGCTTCTTGGCTTACGACGAGCTTCGCCAGCACGAACTTCGACTCGAGCAGGGCTCGGCTCTGTTTCTCCTCCTCTAGCATATGCTCGAGCTCTACAATTCTGGTCCTGAGGCCATGGTCTTCTTCCATGTTGTTTTTAGTCTCAAGCGCCATGAAGGAACCGAGAAAAAACAGTGCAAAGAGAAAAAGCATTACAGAGAGAGCACCGCAAAGTGAACTGAGAAAGAGTGGTGCAAAAAGAGAAGTGCAAAGGGAACTGTGAGTCTTCAATGTTGATTTCTTCCAACTTGTTAATTTTTGTACACAATTCAACAGAGACAAACTATACGTTAGTCCTATACAATGCTAGCGTGTGCTGTTTGTAGAATTTATCTTACAGATCTCTTGCATGCACTGTTTGCAGGTGGTGCCGGAGTTTGTAGTGTTCCAGGAAAAGCGGACGGTGAGCTTGAAGGAGCATTGATGCCAGCAGGGTGACTCAATGAAGAACTATAGGCTTTTGTTTTGCCAGTAGCCGCCTCTTTAAGTTTCTTTTGCCTTTGAACAAGCGGAACTTCATCATAAGAGTCATTGTTGTGTGTCTTTCTTTCCCTTCCAGATGAGTATTTTCCTCAACAAGCCTTGATGTTGGAGGCTCCAGATCATCGCACTTAACCGGAGCTTGCATCTTATCCTTGGACTCCCTCTTCATCCTCTCCTTCTCAATGAGACCTACAAAGTCTCCTGCAATAATCGACGCTCGAGACTCTGCCTCTCCATGCTTATTCATCCATTCGCGAACAACCTCTATCATTGTCACAGCATGCCCAAGATCTCGTTTATTCTCTTTGATTTCAACAGAATCTTCTTTAAGTTCATCAATTACCTCCACAAGCCTCAATAATCTAACCTCCAACGCCGGGTTCTTCTCATTTAATCTACGAACCTCATCCACTCCCTTCTTCTTTTCATCAAAAAACTACAGCGCATGAGCCTCCACCTGCCCGTACTTCTGCTTCCATTCAAGAACTTTGTCCTGCACCCAAGTCTTTTTCCATTGCAGATCAATCAACTTCTCCTCGAACTCCCTCTCCTTTTTTGCATCTCCTCCGCTCGAGCTTGGTCCTTGAGCCACCTCTCTCTCAGAGTGTTGCGTTCTCGCTACAAAATTGTCACCTGAGAATTAGACAGTCTCCTTGGTACCTGCTGGCTTCTTGGCTTGCGACGAGCTTCGCATGTACGAACTCCGACTCAAGCAGAGCACGGCTCTGTTTCTCCTCCTCTAGCATGTGCTCGAGCTCTGCAATTGTAACGACCACTTTTCGTTATACGTTGTTCGTGCACGTGCTTTTGGCCGTGCACGTGTTTATTTTAGACTTTGTTTGTTTGTGAACACTTTAGTGTGATATGCCGTTATGAACGTCTCTGAGAGTATTAAATAGTGGCACTAATTTGGAACGACGTTTCTCAAGTCATTTTCCCACAATTTAATCTTACTCGATGAGACGTTGCGATTCTCACTTTTGACGGGAGACGTTTCTATTTTTAGTTTCGTCGTCCGATGTCGAAATTGAGATCTGTCTCCTTAGTTAGCTCACTTTCGTCATCACGATCACCACGATATTTATTTTATAATTTTTGGAGTTTATTTGACCACTTTTATATTTTTAACAAGGTTTATAATATTTTTAATAATTAATTTTTATATTAATTTCGGCCAAAGAAAATTTATTTGAGTTTAAAACGTTTTAAATAATTTTTGAGCCAATTTCCAGCTCATTTGGGCCCCACCTAAGCCTTGGGTGAGTTGGAGTTGGTGAGATTTGAATTTTAAATTATTTTAAACTCCTAATCCCATTAGGATTAGCCCTAGACCTAGTCAACCCATCTACACTATATAAACAACCTCTAGGAAGACCTATTTTCGCAAGAAAATAACCCTAGCCGCTCCCAAAACCCAAATTTGACGTTGCGACGAATCGTCGCAACGTTGCGACGAACTTCCCCCGTATCGACCGAGGAAACAGGCCCATTTTCCCCGCACCGACCGCTACCCCGCCTGCACCAAGCTTCGCACAGCCGCCCCGCATTGCCCCGCTCGCATCCCCGTGTCCGACCGAGAGAATCTCTCGGTCAGACCGAGAGAATTTCCCCCTCCGCTCCGCACCCGCACCGCTGCAAGCCCCCGCTCTGTCGCTCCGCACCGCTCCGTGCCCGACCGACGCTCTCGCCCGCATCGCCCGCTCTCCGCAACGTTGCAACGGTTGCAACGTTGCAGCGCCCAAGCCCCCGTATCCAAGGCGCCCGACCGATGGCCTCCCCCGATCCGACCGAGAGGACCAAGCCCCCGCCGCACTGCGACTGACCAAGCGCTGCACAAGCCCCGTTCCCTCGCACCGACCGATGGAATCCCCTGCACCGAGGCTGTACGACCGAGAGCCAAACGTCGCAACCCCGCACCCGTCGCACCACTTGCCACCGTGGGCCCCCCAAGTTCTCCAGAGGTATTGTGGGTCCCCCTTAGGTCCCTAGGACTACTGTGGGCCCCACCTTGGTGCTTTCTCTCCGACGATTTACCGCGTACAATGTTGCGACACGTTGTAGCCCGTCGTCGCACGTGCTAGCTTTGGAATCTGGAATCGTTGCTCCGGTTGATGCTCTGAACTTTCCAGCGAGGAATCTATATTGGAATCAGGACTTGGAGCGCGTTCTCTTATTCCAACCCCCGGCGTCGCTACCCGACGCCGGTGTAGCTTTCGCGTCGTGTTGAGGTAACGCTTTGCACCCCTAGGACCCCTAACCCATTGCCTGTTAATCAAGACTAAAATTGATGTTTTTAAAATGTTTTAAATGTTTTAAATTCACTAATTAAGATTAATAATATGGACTTTAGGCCGGTGGACTTGTGCACGTAGGATAATTGTGATTCTGGACTCTCTTGGACGGTGTTTATCAGACGTTGTACATGCAGGCAAGTGAAACTTGCCAACTCTTGTGTAGGGCCATGTTTTTAGGCCACTTCCTTGCTTTTAGCGTAAAAGAGACTAGTCAGTGAAATGATAGCTGGCTAGACCACTACTTGATCTAGTTTGACAACGAAACTAGATCCGTCACCTTAATTGATCTAGCTTGACAACGAAGCTAGATCCAACTCTTTAACTTGTTGATCATGCATACCAAACTGTCATGTTTACTTTCCTTACCTGTACGCTTTACTACTTACCATGCCATGTCATCCATGCATTGAATATTGCATTCGTAGCACACGCTACATACTTGTACTTGCTTGTCCAGGGCTAGGTGCACCCCTATGCCATCATGAAAAACACTTCCTGGCTCGTGATCCAGAAGCGAGCATTACCGTTCGGGGGTAAGGCCATGGCTCGATACACGTGGGAGGGGTAAGAGTTAAGCGGCCAATCAGCTGGGAGTCTGCCTGATCAGCAACTGCAGCTGTAAGGCGTAAACTCTGGGTTTGGGGCGGAGTTAAGCAGCCACTCAGTGTGAAAGAAAGTCATTTCAACAGTAAGGCGTAAACTTTGCACATGACATGAAAACGTGACTAGAGAAATCCTTGTAAATGTTTATAGTCTTGCCACACTTGCCATGCCATGCTACTTTACTTGTTGTTTTCTTTACCTGCTGCACTCATACTTTAACTGCCATGTCATTGCATACTTTTAAAACTGCTAGGTTGTCTTGCTTTACTTTCAGTTTCCTTGCACAAGTCTCTTGTAGACTTGCTGACATGTGCCCCTTGCTCTTTTGGGTGTCACATGTTAGACCCTGAGCCAGAGACCGTTGCTGAGTACGTGATGTTTTGCTGACGCTGAGTCTAAGTCCATCTTTGCCCAGGAGGAGTTTTGTGGACACCGGAGACCAGTCTTAGTGACTGTTGAGTTGCTTTTGCTTTAGGTTGCTGTTCGTTGTCAGTGCTTGCACCATTACTTTGTTTTCGTACTTTGTACTTTTGTTGGCCATGCTGTGGCCTCTTTTAGACTCTTTTATTTTTAGCCTGGTGGCTTTTCTGCGATGTTGAAATTTATTATGGATATTCTGAGATTTATTCTTTGTCTCTTTTCCTTATTATTATCTTTGTTTCGTTTCGCGTTGCAAGGACCTGCAGTTTAAATTTGATTGACGCTTATCGGACTTACAGCTTTGTAGCTTCAAGTCTGAGCGGACCTCCTCACGCTTCGCCTCTACGTTTTTGGGAAGCGGGGCGTGACAGGTTTTGTTGGTGGCCCATGCAGGTCCATCTTGCAATTGCGAATTATCGGAACAACGGTAATAACGGAATGTCCATCAAATAAATTACAACCTCCAAGTCATTAAGCTATGAGTCTAATTTTTGATCGTTTTTCTATGTCACTAGGTGGTAGGAAGACTTAGTTAGACGTCTGTGCTTGCTAGTTAGGGGTCCCTGATTGTTAGTTAGACTCCCTGCTAGGAATTGATTTAATCGTCTTAGGAGTTACCTTAGTGGTTTTTGCCCAGCTCTGACCATATTAGACTTCTAGGATTCCTTTTGTCGTTCGTTTGGGTTCATCAATTTCGGACCAAGATGAACGCATTTCATTACCGTCTAGCCCCTTAAAGAGTCTTAGCGCTTAGCTTCTTAATACTTAGTTGGTCGACCGTAGGAGTCTCCCCGTAGACCTTCCTGATTCATATCCTAGGCGTATGCATGTGTGACCATCCGACCATTTTCCTTGCCTCGATTCACTAGATCGCCTCTTGACGATCGTCATCAATTTTCGAACCTCTCCGTTACAAATCTTAAATCTCCTGAAAGTATTTTTCGACTTCCTCCTTTTCGAAGTTTAACCTTGTTCCAAATTTTAATATACTTATACTTCATCCTCCTTCGTTGATTTAAAATTTTAAAACTTCTGTCGGAATTTTTGAACACTAGCTTATAATATTTTTCCAGCATATATTGTTCGTACTTATGTAAATGCGTTGTCCCTTCATATATTAATTTCATTCTGAACCATACTTTTGCCTTGCCCAATTCGATTTATAATTTTCCTTCTTATTTGTGTTATTCGAATGATACGTCGTGTTTACTTTAATATACTTTCAAGTCACATGGAATTTCAGCTTTTAGCCAGTCGGTTTTATGCTCATCGTTTTCGCTATTTCAAAATTTTAAAAATTACTATTCCTGGCCCAGACTTCCCATAGTTTGGTTTTAAAGCTTTACTACAGTTTTTGATAATTTCACTACTAAGTCATTATTATCTTTCCGTTCACCATACATACTTTTAGAATAATTTCTAAACTAAATTGAATTTCAATTATTTTTATATACGTACCAGGCTCGTTGTTCTTGTATGCTAAGAGCTTTGTGTAAACCAGTTTTATTTTTGGCTCATCCTGGTTCCCCTAAAAAGTAGTTCCAATATTGATCATTTTAAATTTTCTTTCCCTGGTTTAAAGACTTTGAAAGCGTTAAAAACGAGCTTCAATTCTTCAGTTACTTTAATTTCATTCTTTAAATTTCCAAAAAAATTTTAAATTACTGCCGTATAATATTTTCTTAAAAAAATTACGTCTTTAATGTTCGTGTGAATGATTTACTTCCTCTTCTTAATGATTTGCGATAAGCCACTAAACCATTTTCTCTTATTATGAATATTCGACTCAAACTTATTTTGAACAACTCGTTTTATCGACCTCCAAAAAATTTATACAGACGAGGATTCCAACTTTTGAAGTACAACAGTTTTCAATTTTGCGTGTTTTAGCTTGTGTTACTTCATTTCTCAATCCTATACAAGTATCACTACATCTCCCTTTCCCTCAACCTAAACATCACCATTGAGTCAATGTTCGTCTAACCAAGCTGTCTCCTCGTACTCGTCCTATCTGAACTCGTGCTTATCGATCCTTCCCTCGTCACGCTTTCGACCTCGACCTCCCTCTATTGCTTAGGCTTTAGTGCTCGTCAATGTCTGTGTCAACTCTAAGTTGTTAGTAGGCCCTTGGACCTTGTGAGGTAGTCGTTGTGCATGTACCTAAGTTACGTACGTGGGCTTGAATGAGTATACCCCCCATAGTATATTGATGCTTGCCTATTGTGTGATATATATATATATACTCAGAGTTATTCGTGATATTATGAAGTTGTTTGTGTGTTAGTATTTATAGATTTGTGTGTGATTAGCTATACCATAATAGGGATGCCGGTGTATATAAGAGTTAGTGTTGGAATATCTAATGGAGTGTATGTAGTTAGAGATACTTGTAATGGTTGAAATAAAATGATTGGTAAAGCTATGTGTATGTTAGGTGTGATAATAATAAGTGTATGTATGGTTAAGGGAGTAGGCCTACTATATGACATGTATGTTAGTACGTGTGAGTATGTGCTCGTACGTGGATATGAAATGTGCTTATATGTAAGTAGTTATGTTTCGTTGCATGAGTATATAGGTGATATACATATGGTAGTAGGATTATAATTTTGATTGGTATTGCTTGCTTTTAAGGGATGTTGCATGCATGCATACTGTGAGGTATACACGACTATTGCACATCTTAATTATGTATGTGTGGATGTGTTAGTATGCTAATTATAGGTAGTAGGCTATGGTGTGAATATATACATTACTTATGTGTGACTATACGGTGAATGTTTGTACTAGGGAGGGTATTATAAATATGTGGGTGCTGATGTCTGTAATGTTATTATTATGGTATATAAATTGATTTAACTATGTGGGTGTTATCTGACTAAATATTAAGTGTGATTGACTTATGGTATGTATATGGTAGTATTGGTAGACGTATAAATATTGGAGTGGTATTGGTATAGGTATAAATGTCGTGTTACGTATGTAGAATATTCTGATGTGTGTATTGAGTCTCACTCAAGCTTGAGTGGGTATACTCTAAGTATATTGTTATGTATGTCTGTGGTTTGCATATAACAATGTTTGATGTATGAATATTGATAGGCGTGTTGTGCCTGGTCGTGCTACGCACATGAATGTGGGTCGCTACACCAGTATATAGTTATAAGTGTCGGTCTTGTGGTATAGTTATTTACTAAGGACTTGCCTGCGTGAACATATGTGTACTAGCTAAACTAGATGTGTAGTTGTGCTAAGCATATAGTGGTATGATGGGTATATATATGTAAGTGAAATGATAGCGTGTATGGGTGTGCACCATGCACGGGTAAGTATGTGCTTAGTTACAGTTATTGTTGACTATGGTATATGTGGCGTGTCGTAAATACAGTTATAAGACCATATGTGATGTGAATACATGGTGAACTATTTGCATGCATTTGAATGACTATATATTGTGAAACTATAGTGGTGGTGAATAAATATATTAGATATAGTAAACTTGACTTAATAATGGTATGGGTGACTACTTATGTTGATGTGCTTAGTATTTGATGTATACTAGCAAATATTAGGGAGTAGTATACCCATGTTGTTTGTGCATAGGTAGCTATCTATACGTAGAGCAATGATTGTATTTGCTAAGTGTGAGACTATCCTTATATGAGTATCTGAAATATTGTTTTGTGTTTAGGTAAGTAGTAGTTATATAAGGGATGTATGCGTATATATATGATTGAAATACATGTATGAAATTGACTGACTATAATAGGTATAAGTGTATAACGTACGTGAATGTATATATATACGTGTTGGTAGTGTTAATGTTTGACTACCTAGTGCGTATATAAGCACTTGTAATGACTATACCTGGGGCCTCTTTTAGACTCTTTTATTTTTAGCCTGGTGGCTTTTCTGCGATGTTGAAATTTATTATGGATATTCTGAGATTTATTCTTTGTCTCTTTTCCTTATTATTATCTTTGTTTCGTTTCGCGTTGCAAGGACCTGCAGTTTAAATTTGATTGACGCTTATCGGACTTGCAGCTTTGTAGCTTCAAGTCTGAGCGGACCTCCTCACGCTTCGCCTCCACGTTTTTGGGAAGCAGGGCGTGACAGGAATTCTGGCCCTGAGGCCATGGTCTTCTTCCATGTTATTTTCAGTCTCAAGCGACATGGAGGAACCGTGAAAAAACAGTGCAAACAGAAAGAGCAGTGCAGAGAGAGCACGGCAAGAGAACTGAGGAAGAGCAGTGCAAAACGAGAAGTGCAAAGGGAACAGTGAGTCTTCACTGCTAATTTCTTCCAACTTGTTAATTTTTGTACACAATTCAACAGAGACAAACTCTACGTTAGTCCTATATAACGCTTGCGTGCGCTGTTTGCAGGATTTATTTTACCGATCTTTTGCTTGCACTGTTTGCAGGTGGTGGCAGAGTTTGTAGGGTTCCAAGAAAAGCGGACGGTGAACTTGAAAGAGCCTTAAGGCCAGCAGGGTGACTCCATGAAGAACCAGAGGCTTTCGCTTTGCCAGTATCCGCCTCTTTAAGTTTCTTTCGCCTTTAAACAAGCAGAAGTTCATCATCAGAGTCATTATCGAGCGCTTGTTCTTTCCTATCCAGATGAGAATTTTCCTCAACAAGCCTTGATGTTGGAGGCTCCAGATTATCGCACTTAACCTGAGCTTGCGTCTTATCCTTGGACTCCCTCTTCATCCTCTCCTTCTCAATGAGACCTGCAAAGTCTCATGCAATATTCAACGCTCAAGCCTCTGCCTCCCGATGCTTATTCATCCATTCGCGAACACCCTCTATCATATTCACAGCATGCCCAAGATCTCATTTATTCTCTTCGATTCCAACAGAATCTTCTTTAAATTCCGCAATTACCTCCACAAGCCTCAATAATCTAACCTCCAACGCCGTGTTTTTCTCCTTTAATCCACGAACCCCATCCACGGCCTTCTTCTTTTCATCAAAAAACTGCATCGCATGACGTGCGTTTATATTTTTTATATTCACACACGTCTTCTTTGTGATTTTCCGTTGTTTTCCATCGTTCCGTACCCTTTCTCTTGTGATTTTTAGTTTTCTTTCACTTCTTTGTGTTTTTGTGTAAATGCAGGAGATTGCCAGCATTGGAAATGTATAAAGAAGATATCATGAGTCCCCAGAGCAACGGGAGGAGTCACGCGCTATCCAGAGGGCCAAACGTCGAAGATTACTATATTTCAGCCCTCAACCGATCGAGTGGACACAGCCACCCGATCGATTGATACACGTGTATCCGACCCGGACAGGAGCTGAAGAGAAGAGCTGCTCACCCGATCGGTTCAATGATCGAGTGAGATCGACAGAGCTTTCGGTCTTTTTGAGCTTAATTCTAACTGATCTGGTGATATCTCACCCGATCGGTTCATCTGAAGCTGAAGATCAACAATTCACGACCCGGTCACACCACCCGCTCACCTCAGCGCCCGGTTGAAGCTTCTGAAGCCCGATGGCCAAAGCGACAAGCAGCTCACCCGATTAGTTGATGCTTCAACCGATCGGTGGCCTTTTCTTCCCCTTTCACGCACCTCTGCTCATTCATTGAATATCTGCTATCATTCCAGAGGGAGTTTGGGTGATCTCTTATTTTTCTAGCGTCGGCAATGTCGTTAGCTTTCCAACGATAGGTCGCATGCCCAAATCTGATTTTTCTAAATTTTTCTAGAATTTTCTGAGCGCGGCGGGGTGCTGAAATTGGCTGCTTTCTGAAATTTCACTTCAACCGATCGGTTGGGAGTCCAACCAATCAGGTTGTAGTCATTTTCAGAAAGTTTGACAGTTTTGCTTGGTTTTCTGGACCCGAACTATTGGGTTTTTGGGGGGGCTTATAAATACAAGTAAGGGCACGACTTGGAGGAGATCTTCTCCCATTTTTTCAGCAGTTTTCTCCCCATTTCTTGGGAGCTTTAGGTTAGGTTAGATTAGGTTTTCTACTTCAATAAATCTTGTAAAGGATTGAAGATTCAATGGCAAGATAAGTATTTCTTTTCCAATTTCCATTGTTTTGTGTTATTTTCATTTTGCTCGATGATGAATGTTTGTTTGGATTTATTGATTGCTATCATGTTCTTCATCATTGAGTACTGTTTGATGAACCCTAATACGGGTTAGGGTAGGATTGATGCTTGAAAATTTACATTTGACTTGATTGCATAGTATGTGTTCGATGGAATGTGTCATAGGGGATTTCTAGCAATCTGAGTCCAATTCGTACAGTAACACACTAGATGTGTTGGGGATTGGGGTCCGGTGTCTTGTCCAGTCAAGATCCGCTTTGATGTATTGTTAGAAATCACATTCGACCTATTTGGCCATTAGGGTTACGTGGGAGTGTTTCATTGTCATTGGCGGGAGAAAGACCGCCTCTGACCGTCGGGCCAAGGGGGAATAAACTTGGCGATTAACTCCCTAGCCACAGCTCACGCCCCTAGCGTTGACATCGAGTCCTCGCACGTGGGAACGGCTTGGATGAAATGTTGGGAGTTATCATTGTGGCCTTAATGCTCCCAGTTGCAGAAGGTGTTAATGGACATGGGAATGCCCACCATCCGAAACCGGGTAGACCTAGCGTACTGGGCATCGACCGGAATATCGGGCCCATGGGACGCTAGGTACCACCTTTAGGGGCAATGTCTCACCCTGGGTCAAGTCGAATGCCAAGTGTCATGAGTGCTCTAGCCCATGTTAGCGGGGATTCATTTCGTGTCTTTTTCATTTCTTCCCTTTATTTCTACACTTCCACCCATATCATCCACGTAGCTAGCACACAACCTAGGCGAGGCTAGTAGCCATTCAAGCCATCCACCTCCCTGAGTTCGATAAACCCGCACCCTACACTAACCGTGCACTTGCGGTAAAACGACACCGCGCCCAAACCGTAAACGAGGCACCGGTCAAGTTTTTGGCTCCGTTGTCGTGGATGCATTCGGTTTGCTATTAGCTTAGCTTGGGTTCGTTAGACTACGCAAAAAAATACAATAACCAAGAAATTTTTCCCCCACCATTATTTTATCTTTTTGTTATTCTCTTGTACTATTGACGCTCCTCTCTAGTTTTCTTATTTTTGTTGTCCAGGTATCTTTGGTATAACCATGTGGAGATCAAAGTTCGATGCTCAGATGGGAGGCTATGATTCATATTCAGTTGTGGTTTGTGAGATTTGTGGGATGGCAGGGCACGTGTATTATGATTGCCCATTAACGCTTGAGAGCCTCCCCCCACACTAAGGCCAAACATTTTCCCACAACCTTAGCCCAAACACCTCCCATCCATTTCCTCAACCTTATATCCCTCCACCAACACAAGAAGAATCAATCCTCGTGTCTCTCCTTGAAAGTGTCATGTTTAACCTAGGCCAAATATTACAAAACTTGATGGTACCAATCACAGAGCCTACACCGAGGAGAGGGGATGAAGGAGAGGATATACCCACTTTCATGGTTGAGACCACCATCTCATCGGCCAACATAGACACATATCATGCCGATACCCCATTTTTCCAACACTACCACTTGGATGACGAAGCATTTTTTGATGATGATAGTGAGGATGGGGAGATTTCTCTAGGATCTGAGGGAGATACTTCTCATTTTGATTTGGATACCCCACATGAGTCTTACGAGAGCACCGAGGGGACCACAGAGCTTATGCATACCGCCGAGGAGGATGTGCGTGAGGACGAGAACACCACGACCACATACGAGGGGTCCGCTCCACATCCACCTCCGCAGCCATCTCTGTCGCAGCTTCTTCCATGGTGTGTGGTCAACCACGAGGATGTCATTCAGGACATCGAGCAGATGGTGGAGTATGAGCATATCATCAAGGAGAATGTGCATGAGGGCTTGGATACGATGGTCCACTTCATGGAGCCCGAGTCACATCTACCTCTACCGTCACTCTCCACTTCTTCTACGGCTGAGCATCTACTTGAGCATATTGCCCCTATTCAGGGAGATTTTCATACTCACTCTCGCCTACTTTTGAGTCTCGCTTTTCACGTCCTATTTATTTAGACTTATATGTTTTTGACACACCATATCTCTCGCGAGACACATGATCTATTTCCCTCGAGGTATGTTATGGTGCGTCACTACCTGGAGAGCCACTTCTAATGGAGAGCGAGAATTTGGTCGTCGCTAGTACAGAGGATAGCGACCCATTCTCAGGGATTATTCGTCACCCTTTTATTATTTTTCCATCTTATGTTGACGATTATCTCTGGGATACATATATTTTGGGAAACAATTTCTAGCCATGGACTAATGCACCTCGTCCGTTGCAGGTCACAGGTTGACATCTACGAGGGATGCTTGGAGGTGCATTGCTGGGGTCCATTGGCACACGTGGCACAGCGCTTCTGGCAGAGCCACAGAAGGAGCAGTTAGAGCAGCTACCTACCCCACTTCAGATTCTGGATCCGCATATGCTCAGGTGTATCCTAATCCAGTAGTGTAGAAATTTACCGCTTTCTAGTTTAGATTAGAATAATCTCGTCTCCTCTCATTAGCGAGGGGAGCCTATCTAGGGGTTGCTTTTGCATCATAATAACCCATCATGTCGTGCCCTTCTATCATTTCACCCGCATCCTCTACCGAGGTGGACGAGGACAGTTCCTCTCCTGCATTTTGATTTCTTTTTCTTTTTCGAACTTCCCCCTAGCATATTTCTGCATCACCATGATCATATCATATTGCTATCATTGTCATGAACAGCTTGGGGGAAATCGATTTTCATGTGTGCTGTCGTGTGCTTTCGTTGTTGTGTGCATGTCTATATGTGTCGTGCAGATGTGCTTTTTCTATCTTTTATTTTCTTTGTTTCTTTTTCCTCCTTTTTATTTTTCAGTTTCTTTCGTGTTCTTTTCATGTTTTCCATTTTCTTGTGTCTGTGCGTACCCCCCCCCCCCCCCCCATTTTCATTGCCCTCACGTATTTACTACTATTGCATTGAGGACAATGCAAGTTTCAGCTTGGGGGAGTCGCACTTCGTGCGTCAGTTGTGTCTTTTTCTTCGTTTTTGAGTCGTTTTTCTTCGTGTTTTTCTTTTTCTTCTCTTCTTTTTATCTCCTTCTCCTAGAGATGACCCCATATGATGAATTGCCACAGAATCACACACACACGCGCCTAGCATATCCACGATTATCACATTCACTAACTCTAGGAAGCCGAGTCCTCTTGCATTTCATGCATCGTGGGTTCACTTTGTTTTTGTGTGAGTCGTGTGTCGTGACTAGCTTATAGTGTGCTTCTACTTTGTGATTTTGATTTATATACATGTCCTGGGATGACCCCTAGATTATCATGCTTCGATTTGAATATGTGGTATTTGCTTCTACTATCTGCTTCTATATGCATGGAATATATTTATATCGTATACTTCAATTCGCATGTGTCGGGATTCCACAAATAGGACTAGGATAACCCATTTAGCCTATGCTCTGATTAGCAAGAAAAATCTCCTTTGCCCAAGTGTTTAGAATCCGATTTCTTTTTTTTATTTTACTTGGTGCAAATCCCCTCGTCGTGTACCGTTCTCCCACTTGGGAGAGTACACATGTATATATCCCAAAATCCAAAAATCCAAAAAAAAGAGAGAAAAGAAAAACCCAAAAAAAAAAGAAAAGAAAAGAGAAAATAAAAAATATGTATAGCCAAAAATCCAAAAAAATACAAATACCCAAAACCCAAAAAAATTCCAGTGTGAATATTTTCCTACCTGCCGAGAATAAAGGGAAGGTGAGAATTTGCACCGAGTGTTCTACACCACACCTTCTCAACCTCCATTGTTTTCGAAAACACTTGGAATAGGATCTTTCTAGCGGTTACCTAGGCGATAGTGTGGTGATTTCCTAGCCCCTAGCTGTGGAGTCCCCGACACATGATACGCTTCTATTCTTATATTCTTCTCATGCATGCTTGAGCTATTTATTCACCGCTTATTTCAAATCGAATCGATATTTGGGTCTTTTCCTGGATTTTTGTATATGGAGCTTTATTGCACAATGTAGATAGTGACACCGTCTGCTAGCTCACAACCACACTCACTCGCGCTTCACCACGTGGGCCCACGACACTTGTTTGGACACATATTCCTTGGTTTAGTGGTGTGTTTTGTCGTATGCTTGTTTAGTGTGGCGTGTTTGATTTTGTTGGCTCTGACGGGCGATTTAGGATTTTGTTTTCTCTTTCTCTCTCTCTCTATTTTTTCCCTCCGAGCCCCTACTCTCACTCTTCTTCCTCGAGGACGAGGAAGGGTTCAGCTTGGGGGATTTTGAAGTGCGTTTATATTTTATATATTCACGCACATCTTCTTTGTGATTTTCCATTGTTTTCCGTCGTTCCGTACCCTTTCTCTTGTGATTTTTAGTTTTCTTTCACTTCTTTGTGTTTTTGTATAAATGCAAGAGATTGCCAGCATTGGGGATGTATAAAGAAGATATCATGAGTCCCCAGAGCAACGGGAGGAGTTACGCGCGATCCAGAGGACCAAACGTCGAAGATTACTATATTTTAACCCTCAACCGATCGGGTGGACACAGCCACCCGATCGGTTGATACACGCGTATCCGACCCAGATAGGAGCTGAAGAGAAGAGCAGCTCACCCGATCGGTTCAGTGATCGGGTGAGATCGACAGAGCTCTCTGCCTTTTTGAGCTTAATTCCAACCGATCGGATGATATCTCACCCGATCGGTTCATCTGAAGCTGAAGATCAACAATTCACGACCCGTTCACGCCACCCGCTCACCTCAGCGCTCGGTTGAAGCTTCTGAATCCGATGGCCAAAGTGACAAGCAGCTCACCCGATCGGTTGATGCTTCAACCGATCGGTGGCCTTTTCTTCACCTTTCGTACACCACTGCTAATTCATTGAAGATCTGATATCATTTCAGAGGGATTTTGGGTGATCTCTTATTTTTCTAGCATCGGCATCGTCGTTAGCTTTCCAATGATAGGTCGCATGCCTAAATCCGATTTTTCTACATTTTCCTGGAATTTTCTGAGAGCAGCGGGGTGCCGAAATTGGCTGCTTTCTGAAATTTCACTTCAACCGATCGGTTGGGAGTCCAACTGATTGGTTGGAGTCATTTTCAGAAATTTTGAGTTTCTGTTTTTACCCACCCGATCGGTTGACACTTCAACCGATCTGGTGGGCCTGTTTTGGCAGTTTTGATGGGTTTTCTGGACCCGAACCATTGGGTTTTTGGGGGGCCTATAAATACAAGTAAGGGCACGACTTGGAGGAGATCTTCTCCCATTTTTTCAGCAGTTTTCTCCCCATTTCTTGGGAGCTTTAGTTTAGGTTAGATTAGGTTTTCTACTTCAATAAATCTTGTAAAGGATTGAAGATTCAATGGCAAGATAAGTATTTCTTTTCCAATTTCCACTGTTTTGTGTTATTTTCATTTTGCTCGATGATGAAAGTTTGTTTGGATTTATTGATTGCTATCATGTTCTTCATCATTGAGTAGTGTTTGATGAACCCTAATACGGGTTAGGGTAGGATTGATGTTTGGAAATTTACATTTGACTTGATTGTATAGTATGTGTTTGATGGAATGTGTCAATGGGGATTTCTAGCAATCTGAGTCCAATTTGTACGGCAACACACTAGATGTGTTGGGGATTGGGGCCCGGTGTCTTATCCAGTCAAGATCCGCTTTGAAGTATTGCTAGAAATCACATTCGACCTATTTGGCCATTAGGGTTACGCGGGGGTGTTTCATTGTCATTGGCGGGAGAAAGACCGCCTCTGACCGTCGGGCCAAGGGGAATAAACTTGGCGGTTGACTCCCTAGCCACAGCTCACACTCCTAGCGTTGACATCGAGTCCTCGCACGTGGGAACGGCTTGGATGAAATGTTGGAAGTTATCATTGTGGCCTTACTACTCCCAGTTGCGGAAGGTGTTAATGGACATAGGAATACCCACCGTCTGAAACCGGATAGACCTACTGTACTGGGCATCGATCAGAATATCGGGCCCATGGGACGCTAGGTACCACCTTTAGGGGCAATGTCTCACCCTGGGTCAAGTCGAATGCCAAGTGTCATGAGTGCTCTAGCCCGTGTTAGCGGGGATTCATTTCGTGTCTTTTCATTTCTTCCCTTTATTTCTACACTTCCACCCATATCATCTGTGTAGCTAGCACACAACCTAGGCGAGGCTAGTAGCCATTCAAGCCATCCACCTCCATGAGTTCGATAAACCCGCACCCTACACTAACCGTGTACTTGCGGTAAAACGACACCGCGCCCAAACCGTAAATGGGGCACCGGTCATCGCACGAGCCTCCACCAGCCCATACTTCTGCTTCCATTCAAGAACTTCGTCATGCGCCCTGTGTCTTTACCAGTGTTCTAAAAATCGGCCTGGGCGGCCGCCTGGGCGGCGCCTAGGCGCTAGGAGGCCAGTAAACGCCCCGAGTATGGCCTGGGCGGTCAATCTGGGTGTTTTTGGGATTAATCGGCCGCCTAAGCGTTCTGGGCGGTGTCTGGGCGCTCTGGGCGGTTCCTAGGCGGTTCCTGGGCAGTTCCTAGGCGGTTCCTGGGCGGTGTCTGGGCGTTTTTTGATAAATGGCTTAATTGCACAAAAGTATCTTTTAAATTTTAGTTTGTTGCACACAAATACTCTAAAGTAGGTAAACTGGATTTGATTTAGTATGTATTAAATATTTGATATATTTTAAATAATATATATATATTTATATATAAACATAAATATATTATATAAAAAAATTAAAAAAAATTAAACATGCAAATCCGCCTAGGCCGATTAATCCCCGATTAATCCCTGATTAATGCTCTGGACGCTAGGCGCTAGCAATCCGAACGCCTAGCGCCTAGCGTTTTTTACAACATTGGTCTTTACCCATTGCAGATCAATCAACTTCTCCTCGAACTCCCTCTCCTTTTTTCGCATCTCGCACAAGCTTGGTCCTTGAGCCCCCTCTCTCTCAGAGTGTTGCGTCTCACTACAAAATTATCACCTGATGTCTGAGAATTAGACAATCCCCTTGGTACCTGCTGGCTTCTTGGCTTGTGACGAGCTTCGCCAGCACGAACTCCGACTCAAGCAGAGCACGGATCTGTTTCCCCTCCTCTAGCATGTGCTCGAGCTGCAATTCTGGCCCTGAGGCCATGGTCTTCTTCCATGTTGTTTTCAGTCTCAAGTGACATGGAGGAACCATGAAAAAACAGTGCAAACAGAAAGAGCAGTGCAGAGAGAGCACGGCAAGAGAACTGAGGAAGAGCAGTGCAAAAAGAGCAGTGCAAAGGGAACAGTGAGTCTTCACAGCTGATTTCTTCCAACTTGTTAATTTTTGTACACAATTCAACAGAGACAAACTCTTCGTTAGTCCTATACAACGCTTGCGTGCGCTGTTTGCAGGATTTATTTTACCGATCTCTTGCATGCCCTTTTTGCAGGTGGTGTCAGAATTTGCAGCGTTACAGGAAAAGCAGACGGTGAGCTTGATGGAGCCTTGAGGCCAGCAGGGTGACTCCATGAAGAACCAGAGGCTTTCGCTTTGCCAGTAGCTGCCTATTAAATTTTCTTTCGCCTTTTAACAAGCGGAACTTCATCATCAGAGTCATTGTCATATGCCTGTTCTTTCCCTTCCAGACGAGAATTTTCCTCAACAAGCCTTGATTTTGGAGGCTCCAGATCCTCGCACTTAACCTGAGCTTGTGTCTTATCCTTAGACTCCCTCTCCATCCTTTCCTTCTCAATGAGACCTGCTAAGTCTCTTGCAATATTCGACGCTCGAGCCTCTGCCTCCCCATGCTTATTCATCCATTCGCGAACACCCTCTATCATTGTCACAGCATGCCCAAGACCTCGTTTATTCTCTTCGATTTCAACAGAATCTTCTTTAAAGTCCTCAATTACCTCCACAAGCCTCAATAATCTAACCTCCAATGCCGCGTTCTTCTCCTTTAATCCACGAACCTCATCCATGACCTTCTTCTTTTCATCAAAAAATTTGAAGCACACGAGCCTCCACCTGCCTGTACTTCTGCTTCCATTCAAGAACTTCGTCCTGCGCCCGTGTCTTTGCACATTGCAGATCAATAAACTTCTCCTCGAACTCCCTCTCCTTTTTCCGCATCTCCTCCGCCCGAGCTTGGTCCTTGAGCCCCCTCTCTCTCAGAGTGTTGCATTCTAGCTCCAAAATTGTCACCTCATGTCTGAGAATTAGACAGTCTCCTTGGAACCTGCTAGCTTCTTGGCCTGCGACTAGCTTCGCCAGCTCGAACTCCGGCTCGAGCAGAGCAGGACTCTGTTTCTCCTGCTCTAGCATGTGCTCGAACTTTGTAATTCTGGCCCTGAGGCCATGGTCTTCTTCCATATTTTCAGTCTCAAGCTCCATGGAGGAACCGTGACAAAACAGTGCAAAGAGAAAGAGCAGTGCAGAGAGAGCACGGCAAAGAGAACTGAGGAAGAGCAGTGTAAAAAGAGCAGTGCAAAGGGTACTATGAGTCTTCACTGCTGATTTCTTCCAACTTGTTAATTTTAGTACACAATTCAACAGAGACAAACTCTACGTTAGTCTTACATAACGCTTGCGTGCGCTGTTTGCAGTATTTATTTTACCGATCTCTTGCATGCGCTGTTTGCAGGTGGTGCAAGCTTGCTGGATTCTAGGAAAAGCAGACGGTGAGCTTGAAGGAGCCTTGAGGCCAGCAGGGTGGCTCAATGAAGAACCAGAGGCTTTCGTTTTTCCAGTAACCGCCTCTTTAAGTTTCTTTCGCCTATGAACAAGCGGAACTTCATCATCAGAGTCATTGTCGTGTGCCTCTTTTTTCCCTTCCAGACGAAAATTTTCCTCAACAAGCCAATATGTTGGAGGATCCAGATCCTTGCACTTAAACTGAGCTTGCGTCTTATCCTTGGACTCCCTCTCCATCCTCTCCTTCTCAATGAGACCTGCAAAGTCTCCTGCAATATTCGACGCTCGAGCCTCTGCCTCCCAATGCTTATTCATCCATTCGCGAACACCCTCTATCATTGTCATAGCATGCCCAAGATCTCGTTTATTCTCTTCGATTTCAACAGAATCTTCTTTAAAGTCCTCAATTACCTCCACAAGTCTCAATTATCTAACCTCCAATGCCGCGTTCTTCTCCTTTAATCCACGAACCTCATCCATGACCTTCTTCTTTTCATTAAAAAACTGCAGTGCACGAGCCTCCACCTGCCCGTACTTCTGCTTCCATTCAAGAACTTCGTCATGCGCCCGTGTCTTTCAAGATTACAGATCAATCAACTTCTCCTTGAACTCCCTCTCCTTTTTTCGCATCTCCTCCGCCCGAGCTTGTTCCTTGAGCCACCTCTCTCTCAGAGTGTTGCATTCTCATTCCAAAATTATCACCTGATGTCTGAGAATTAGACATTCTCCTTGGTACCTGCTGGCTTCTTGGCTTGTGACGAGCTTCGTCAGAACGAACTTCGACTCTAGCAGAGCTCGGCTCTGTTTCTCCTCCTCTAGCATGTGCTCGATCGCAGCAATTCTGGCCCTCAGGCCATGGCCTTCTTCCATGTTGTTTTCAGTCTCAAGCGCCATGGAGGAACCGAGAAAAAATAGTGTAGAGAGAAATAACAGTGTAGAGAGAGCACGTCAAAGAGAACTGAGGAAGAGCAGTGCAAAAAGAGCAGTGCAAAGGGAACTGTGAGTCTTCACTGCTGATTTCTTCCAAATTGATAATTTTTATGCACAATTCAACATAGACAAACTCAACGTTGGTCCTATACAACGCTTACATGCGTTGTATGCAGCATTTATTTTACCGATCTCTTGCATGCGATGTTTGCAGGTGGTACCGAAGTTTGCGGATGATGAGCTTGAAGGAGCCCTGAGGCCAGCAGGGTGACTTAATGAAGAACCAGAGGCTTTCGTTTTGCCAGTAGCTGCCTCTTTAAGTTTCTTTCGCCTTTGAACAAGCGGAACTTCATCATCAGAGTCATTGCCATGTGTCTATTCTTTCCCTTCCAGACGAGAATTTTCCACAACAATCCTAAATGTTAGAGGCTCCAGATCCTCGCACTTAACCTTAGCTTGCGTATTATCCTAGGACTCCCCCTCCATCCTCTCCTCCTCAATGAGACCTGCAAAGTCTCCTGCAATATTCGTCGCCCGAGCCTCTGCCTCCCGATGCTTATTCATCCATTCGCGAGCATCCTCTATCATTGTCACAGCATGCCCAAGATCTTGTTTATTCTCTTCGATTTCAACAGAATCTTCGTTGAATTCCTTAATTACCACCGCAAGCCTCAATAATCTAACCACCAACGCCGCGTTCTTCTCCTTTAATCCATGAACCTCATCCACGACCTTCTTCTTTTCATCAAAAAACTGCAGTGCACGAGCCTCCACCTGCCCATTCTTCGGCTTCCATTCAAGAACTTCGTCATGCGCCCGTGTCTTTGCACATTGCAGATCAATCAACTTCTCCTCGAACTCCCTCTCCTTTTTCCGCATCTCCTTTGCCCGATCTTGGTCTTTGAGCCCCTCTCTCTCAGAGTGTTGCGTTCTCGCTCCAAAATTCTCACCTGATGTCTGAGAATTAGACAGTCTCCTTGGTACATGTTGGCTTCTTGGCTTGCGTCGAGCTTCGCCAGCACGAACTTCGACTCGAGCAGAGCACGGCTCTGTTTCTCCTCCTCTAGCATGTGCTCGAGCTCTGTAATTCTGGCCCTGAGGCCATGGTTTTCTTCCCTGTAGTTTTCAGTCCCAGGCGCCATGGAGGAACCGAGAAGAAACAGTGCAAAGAGAAAGAGCAGTGCAGAGAGAGAGCACGGCAAAGAGAACTGAGGAAGAGCAGTGCAAAGGGAACTGTGAGTCTTCACTGCTGATTTCTTCGAACTTGTTAATTTTTGTACACAATTCAACAGAGACAAACTCTACGTTAGTCCTATACAATGCATGAATGCACTGTTTGCAGCAATTATTTTACCGATCTCTTGCATGCGCTGTTTGCAGGTGGTGCAAGCTTGCTGGATTCTAGGAAAAGCAGACGGTGAGCTTGAAGGAGCCTTGAGGCCAGCAGGGTGGCTCAATGAAGAACCAGAGGCTTTCGTTTTTCCAGTAACCGCCTCTTTAAGTTTCTTTCGCCTATGAACAAGCGGAACTTCATCATCAGAGTCATTGTCGTGTGCCTCTTTTTTCCCTTCCAGACGAAAATTTTCCTCAACAAGCCAATATGTTGGAGGATCCAGATCCTTGCACTTAAACTGAGCTTGCGTCTTATCCTTGGACTCCCTCTCCATCCTCTCCTTCTCAATGAGACCTGCAAAGTCTCCTGCAATATTCGACGCTCGAGCCTCTGCCTCCCAATGCTTATTCATCCATTCGCGAACACCCTCTATCATTGTCATAGCATGCCCAAGATCTCGTTTATTCTCTTCGATTTCAACAGAATCTTCTTTAAAGTCCTCAATTACCTCCACAAGTCTCAATTATCTAACCTCCAATGCCGCGTTCTTCTCCTTTAATCCACGAACCTCATCCATGACCTTCTTCTTTTCATCAAAAAACTGCAGTGCACGAGCCTCCACCTGCCCGTACTTCTGCTTTCATTCAAGAACTTCGTCATGGGCCCGTGTCTTTTCACACTGCAGATCAATCAACTTCTCCTCGAACTCCCTCTCCTTTTTCTGCATCTCCTCCGCCCAAGCTTTGTCCTTGAGCCCCCCTCTCTCAAAGTGTTGCGTTCTCGCTCAAAAATTGTCACCTGATTTCTGAGAATTAGACAGACTCCTTGGTACCGACTGGCTTCTTGGCTTGCGACGAGCTTCGCCAGCACGAACTCCGACTCGAGCAGAGCACTACTCTGTTTCTCATCCTCTAGCATATGCTCGAGCTCTGCAATTCTAGCCATGAGGCCATGGTCTTCTGCCATGTTGTTTTCAGTCTCAAGCGCCATGGAGGAACCGAGAAAAAACCGTGCAAAGAGAAGGAGCAGTGCTGAGAGATGACGTCCCCCGCGTTTGCGCGTCAGATGTGTGCAATATATAATTGGGGGCGTGAGATTTAAATATTTATAACTGCAAGCGCACGGTGTTGTAGTATGGCTTGGGGGTCGAACTCAGGGAGGCGTGGTTGTGCTTATGTCAAGAAGGATCGGATTCACCCCATGGGTGAGCTAGCCCGAATCGGATGATGGGTTGTCACAGAAAATAGAATGCGAAGGATAAACAATATAAAGAGAAAACCCGGGACTTCGGTTTCCACCCTATCGTGCGATTCTCGCCGATACGGCCTACGGGAAGGATAACGATCGGAATTGGGGTCTAATGGTGAGACGTTGCCTCTAAGAGTGGTACCAGCGTCCCATGGGCCCGATATTCCGGTCGGTGCCCAGGATGATACATCGGACTTCCCGGGTTCGGTCAGTGTGCATTCCCATGTCCATTAACACTGACCGACTCCGGGAGCACTTAGCTCGCAACGATAACTCCCAACATCTCATCCTGCCGCTCCCGCGCGCTAGGATTCGACGTCTACGCTAAGGACATGAGCTATGGCTAGGGAGTCAACCGCCAAGTTTATTCCCCCTTGGCCCAACGGTCAAAGGCGTGTTGGATCCGGATCGTAGCCTAGAGGGGGGGTGAATAGGCTAATAAAAATTCTCGTGCAACCCACGAGAAATCCCACACAGTTATAAGCACAGACAGGGCAATAAAATAGCAATCACAGAATACGCACAGATATACCCTGGTTCGGTCGTCCCCACGACCTACTCCAGCCCCGAAAGCAACTACTAGATAGATATGTAATCAAGTACAGCTACACAGTGAGTCAAGATCCCAAATCTACTCTCACCTAGCTCGTACGCACACCACGTGCTCTACACTCTCAATCTAGTCAGAAGCTCTCCCTCCGTGACGACTCCCAAAGTCGTCAGGTCCCCAAAAAGTAACACAGATGGTAAAGTTTTCCCTATAGAGATCGCTACACCAATACAAAGATAAAAAGATAGAGTTTTAGAAATTCTCAGTAATGGTGTGTTGTCTCTGTCGTTTAGCGCATGTCAGATCTCATCTGATGTGGATGTAGATGTCACGTCTCACGTCTCGTCTGCAACTCAGGTTGCAGCACTCTTTGATGTTGCGTCCTCCCTACACTTTTGCAGCAGTATAGTCAATGCTCTTGGAATTTTGAAGTGGGGTTTTTGCGTGTGCCTCACTTTCTCAGTTTGTGCGACCTGTCATCAAAACAACAAAACACATAAGGATGCAGATTAAACAATGCTTTGAAATTTAAAAAGAGTTAAAAATAGTACTCCCTGTGCTTTGAGCCTTTCAACGTAAAGAGAACAACTTTTGTCTCAGGAAATAGGTCACGGCATCTTTTGGAGATTTAATAAGGCATCCAAAAAAAATTCGGCAGCCTGTAGTTTTTGCACACACGAGATTTTTGCCCAAATAAAGTTCGGCCCACTGCAAAATTTTTGCACTTACAAAAAAAATCGTCACACACAAAAATCTCTTGTACAAAAACTTTGGACACGAAAATGTTCTGCACAAAAAGAAATTAGGGAGGCCTTGGACAATTGATTGAAATAAAAAGGCATGTGATCTTGGGGAGTAGGAATTTGATAATGCCCTTGGAAATGACGCAGGCAAGAGGTAGCAAACAAAAAAGAATCAACCTGCAACTCTTTTTTATGCCCACTTATTATATGGCCAGCATTTGTTCTCTTTGAGTTTTGAAACATGCGGCCAAATAAAAAAAGGATGCCAAAGAAAAATTCGGTTGCCTTATTATAAAAAGGAGTGTGCGCAAGATTTCCAAGATGATGCGTAAAAAAAAGAATGCGGATGCTCTTAAAAATTTGATTTTGAAAAACAGAAGCAGTGCGCCTCTCCGAGTTATTGTGGAAAAAAAACTTACGCTTCAAACTTTTTTATATGATGATCTCTTGGAGAACTTAATTCGGTAGACCCTATAGCTTCAAGGTTTTGGAGAGGACAAAAAGGTGATGGCTCTCAAGTTGCGGCCCCTCTCAAAGAGATGTGCACTCCCCAATCTGTTTTGATGAAGAGCAGGGGGTTTATATAGAGTCCGGCCCTCTAGGGTTTTGGTCCCCCCTTTTTTTAAATAGGCAGGTGAAAAAATATTAGTGCTAGGGGCTATTTTTAACATGGGCTTTTTTTTTGCAAAGAGCACATGAATTGAAACAACAAAAAATCGGCAGCATCCTTCGAGAATTGCAAAGCCCAAAGAAAACATAGCCTTGAACAATGACCCATCATAATAAGTACTTATATAAGTATATAAATAAAACTTGGTACTTCCCTGTTCTCCTTTACACATTGACCAATTCCCTTCGTGAGTTGATCATACGTTCGCCGTTCCTGAAACACTCAACACACACGATAAATAGTTTGCACACGTTTGTCATCATCAAACTAAAGGTCCTAGATCGTTGCATCCAATAATCTCCCCCTTTTGATGATGACAAACCCATAAAGGATTTGTACAAATAAGTGTGCGTGTTGACGTATGACCAAGGATGTAATGCAATATGATATATTCAATGAGATGAGATCAAGGTTGTAAAAAACGCTAGGCGCTAGGCGTTCGAATTGCTAGCGCCTAGCGCCCAGAGCATTAATCGGGGATTAATCGGTGATTAATCGGCCTAATCGGATTTGCATTTTTTAATTATTTTATTTATTTTTATATAATATATTTATGTTTATATATAAATATATATATATTATTTAAAATTCATCAAATATTTAATACATACTAAATCAAATCCAGTTTACCTACTTTAGAGTATTTGTGTGCAACAAAATAAAATTTAAAAGATACTCTTGTGCAATTAAGCCATTTACCAAAACACCCAGGAACCGCCCAGGAACCGCCTAGGAACCGCCCAGAGCGCCCAGACACCGCCCAGAACGCTTAGGCGGCCGATTAATCCCAAAAACGCCCAGATTGACCGCCCAGGCCATACTTGGAGCGTTTACTGGCCGCCTAGCGCCTAGGCACCGCCTAGCGCCTAGGCACCGCCTAGGCGGCCGCCCAGGCCGATTTTTAGAACACTGGATGAGATCAAACATTACTAGCATGCACAATATAACAATATAAATTAGCATGCTCCCCCTTTTTCCAAGCTCCCCATATTCATGTATTTTCAATGCTCCCCCTTCAACCATATTTTGTGCCAACACTAATACCACAAAGCTTTCAACACTTTTCTCCCCCTTTGTCATCATCAAAAGTGTATTCATGAAGATTAAAACATACCACATGCAAAAAGAGAGCATTATTATCTATAACTAGCATTTTGTATGTCGTCATTCTATAATTAGCACTTCAAATCCAACGATAATAATAATTAGAATTCAACACCATCGTGTAAGTGCAATTATTAAATATAGAAGTACAAAGGGAGATACTTTTACAAATTCAACCAAATCAATCCATCATTTTCCAAATAACTTCATATCACCTAGGATTGATTTTTCCCACCTCATTAAAAATGAGTTCAAGGTATCACATCCCAAAACATAGCCTAAAAGGACTCTTAGATGTGGGAGTGACATTGCTTGACGAGTACAAACACCAACGCTAAAGATTACCCGTAAAGCTTATGTTGGATACTCGTGGGTAGTGTATTTGCCATGAATTGTATCCATTTTTCATACGGAGCAATTTTCAGTTTTTTTTCACATTCATTTCCTTTGTTTTGTGCTCAATTTTTATTCATGGCAAATCACATCATATCCCTTAGATTTTTCAGTTAATAATCATCCGTCATTCACTTTCCAATATTCATAAATAGTATCTCCAAAAGTACGATATAGTTTAACATTCGTGGAAGTGAAAGTAGGTGTAGAAATCATATTATTAAAGCATTGAACTTGACATGGCTATTAAGAAATAAAACATACGCATGTAGCCATGAATAATAATACTACAATTTCTACAAGGATATGATCATCATTCATTTATATCACTAGAATAACGCAAAGAGGAAGATATGCAATAAGCTCATTTTTTTTGCTTTTGTCTTTTTCATTTTTTTTTTGTTTTTATAATGAACTAAGAAACACACTAAAAACAATCAACCAAACAAAAACAAAAAAACAAAGAAAATCCAAGCACACAAAAATGTTTAAGAAAAAAAATGATATGAAGGTATGCATTAAGTTCAAATAATGAGATATACCTTCGCGTCGTTATTTGACTAAGGAGCTAAAATAATGAGACTCTCAATTTATTGCTCCTCGCCATTTCCTTCTCACCTACAAAAGATGTGTTGTGTGTGACCTTGGAACCCAACAAGGTCCACTCACGTTAGTCATCAAAGATTTAGGAACCCATATTTGTTTGAACTTAATGTTTTTGTTCCTATATTTGCAATGATATGAAGTATGACCAACACATCCACATGTAAAGCACTTAGCATGAAAATTTCCAACCTTTGTTGTTTCAATGTGAACTTTTCTATATTTTGATTTTCCAATATTTTTAAGATCATATCATAGTCCTCGCCTATTATTGCCATAAAGTTGATTTCCAAGAATGATATCCAAATTTTGTTTTCCTATGGAAAATCTTTTTAATGACAATTCTAGGGTGGTGAATTTGGATTTCAAGATATCATTTTCATTCACAAGCAAAGTGCATTTATTAATGAAAGCTTGCTTGTTTTCCTCTTCTTTCTTTTCAAAATCCCTCATTTTTTCTTTAAGTTCAAGATTTAGCATGTTAATCTTTTCAGAAAGCAATTCATTTTCAACTTCAAGCTTTATCTTATCTAGCTTATTCATGCTAATATCATTTAATAAAGAGGGACATGAAAGACAATCAATTTTTTCAGGCAAGCTAGCTTTCTCTTTTTCTAACATGGCAATGGTAGATTTGCATGCAACAAGCTCTTGTTTAAGATTTTTCATTTCTATGGACATGTCATACTCAGTTTGTTGCATATCAAAATTATCATTTCTATAACATTCCACATCAGCTTCTAGCTCATCAATTCTATGTTGCATTCCTTTACAGATTTCTAAAAGTTCGGCTTTAGTGGGAGATTCTACCTCATTGTGTTTGGCCATCAATGCCAAGCCGGAGTAGATTTCAACTTCCTCCTCCTCATCCTCGGCTTCGCTATCCATGTCCCACGTCAGGACTTTTGTTTTTCCTTTTGCAACTTGAGTTGTGTGTTGTTGTGGGCAATCTTTTATGTGGTGCCCTTTCTTCCTGCATTTAAAGCATTCACTTCTATTAATAGCTTTCTGATCATAGGAATTTCTAACAAAATTAGAATTATTAGAACGAATAAACCTTTTTCCCATCTCAGCTCTTCCTTGATCAGTCTGAATGTATCTCCTGAAATTTCTGACCATTAAAGCTTGCTCTTCATCAAGATCGTCGTCGTTAGCTTGAAGAGCTAATGGTGTGGAAGCTTTGGTCTTCTCTTCAGGTTTCTCTCTGGCTTCTATACTCTGCAACTCAAGCTCGTGTAACATTAGGTTGCCTATCAAGTCCTCCACTTTCATTATTGATAAGTCCTTAGCTTCTTGAATAGCGGTGACTTTAGGCCTGAACGAGCTTGGTAGCGTCCTTAAGATCTTTCGTACCTGTTCATGGCTAGAGTATGGCTTACCGAGTGAACTGGATTTGTAGACGATGTCCGTGAACCTCGCAAACATCTCTTTCACAGATTCTGTTGGTAGCATGCAGAAGCTCTCGTATTATGTGCTCAGCAATGCAAGTCTGGATTCCTTCACTTGCGATGTTCCCTCGTGTGTCACCTCCAGAGTATGCCAGATTTCCTGCGCAGTTAGACAATGTGAGATACGATTAAACTCAGATTTATCAAGAGAGCATATAAGCGCATTCATAGCTTTACCATTAAGAGTATAGAGTTTTTTATCAGTTAAATCCCACTTGTCTTTAGGCTTAATCATGACAGTGTCTTCAATTTTAATAGTGGGTAGACTATAACCATTTTCAACAATATCCCACACATCATAATCTACAGACACTAAATAGATTTTCATTCTAGCCTTCCAATATGCAAAGTCTACACCGTTAAACTTAGGTGGACGGGCTATAGACTGACCTTCAGCAAAAGCACAATCAGATATATTCATGGTCATCTAAAAATCTAGACTAGATCCTCTAACCTGGCTCTGATACCACTTGTTGGATCCGGATCGTAGCCTAGAGGGGGGGTGAATAGGCTAATAAAAATTCTCGTGCAACCCACGAGAAATCCCACACAGTTATAAGCATAGACAGGGCAATAAAATAGCAATCACAGAATACACACAGATATACCCTGGTTCGGTCGTCCCCACGACCTACTCCAGCCCCGAAAGCAACTACTAGATAGATATGTAATCAAGTACAGCTACACAGTAAGTCAAGATCCCAAATCTACTCTCACCTAGCTCGTACGCACACCACGTGCTCTACACTCTCAATCTAGTCAGAAGCTCTCCCTCCGTGACGACTCCCAAAGTCGTCAGGTCCCCAAAAAGTAACACAGATGGTAAAGTTTTCCCTATAGAGATCGCTACACCAATACAAAGATAAATAAATAGAGTTTTAGAAATTCTCGGTAATGGTGTGTTGTCTCTGTCGTTCAGCGCGTGTCAGATCTCATCTGATGTGGATGTAGATGTCACGTCTCACGTCTCGTCTGCAACTCAGGTTACGGCACTCTTTGATGTTGCGTCCTCCCTACACTTTTGCAGCAATATAGTCAATGCTCTTGGAATTTTGTAGTGGGGTTTTTGCGTGCGCCTCTCTTTCTCAGTTTGTGCGGCCTGTCATCAAAACAACAAAACACATAAGGATGCAGATTAAACAATGCTTTGAAATTTGAAAAGAGTTAAAAATAGTACTCCCTGTGCTTTGAGCCTTTCAACGTAAAGAGAACAACTTTTGTCTCAGAAAATAGGTCACGGCATCTTTTGGAGATTTAATAAGGCATCCAAAAAAAATTCGGCAGCCTGTAGTTTTTGCACACACGAGATTTTTGCCCAAACAAAATTCGGCCCACTGCAAAATTTTTACACTTACAAAAAAAATCGTCACACACAAAAATCTCTTGTACAAAAACTTTGGACACGAAAATGTTCTGCACAAAAAGAAATTAGGGAGGCCTTGGACAATTGATTGAAATAAAAAGGCCTGTGATCTTGGGGAGTATGAATTTGATAATGCCCTTGGAAATGACGCAGGCAAGAGGTAGCAAACAAAAAAGAATCAACCTGCAACTCTTTTTTATGCCCACTTATTAAATGGCCAGCATTTGTTCTCTTTGAGTTTTGAAACATGCAGCCAAATAAAAAAAGGATGCCAAAGAAAAATTCGGTTGCCTTATTATAAAAAGGAGTGTGCGCAAGATTTCCAAGATGATGCGTAAAAAAAGAATGCGGATGCTCTTAAAAAATTTGATTTTGAAAAACAGAAGCAGTGCGCCTCTCCGAGTTATTGTGGAAAAAAAAACTTACGCTTCAAACTTTTTTATATTATGATCTCTTGGAGAACTTAATTCGGTAGACCCTATAGCTTCAAGGTTTTGGAGAGGACAAAAAGGTGATGGCTCTCAAGTTGCGGCCCCTCTCAAAGAGATGTGCACTCCCCAATCTGTTTTGATGAAGAGCAGGGGGTTTATATAGAGTCCGGCCCTCTAGGGTTTTGGTCCCCCCTTTTTTTAAATAGGCAGGTGAAAAAATATTAGTGCTAGTGGCTATTTTTAACATGGGCTTTTTTTTTGCAAATAGCACATGAATTGAAACAACAAAAAATCGGCAGCAGCCTTCGAGAATTGCAAAGCCCAAAGAAAACATAGCCTTGAACAATGACCCAGCATAATAAGTACTTATATAAGTATATAAATAAAACTTGGTACTTCCCTGTTCTCCTTTACACATTGACCAATTCCCTTCGTGAGTTGATCATACGTTCGCCGTTCCTGAAACACTCAACACACACGATAAATAGTTTGCACACGTTTGTCATCATCAAACTAAAGGTCCTAGATCGTTGCATCCAATAAGGCGGTCTTTTTCCCGCCGATGACAATAAAACACCCCGTGTAACCGGTAGATTCCTAATCCCTATCGATTTCCTAGTCCTATGGACGCATCGGGTAGAACCCACGAAGGGGTTTCCAACAAAATCCCAGATTAGGGAACTACTCACACATATTTACTAAAATGCGATCTAAATCAAAATCGACCGTTAAAAACATGATCAAGCGATTGAAAAGCAGTAAGAGCAATGCAAATAATACTATATTAAAGTTTGGTAAAGATCAGACAACTTACAAATATCTAGAAAATTACAGCCGTCAAGAGAGAGAAAAAACAGCAAAAAATAACAACTCTTGTTTCTGGAAAACCTTGGGGTCATATATATAGAAAACGATATCACACAATCGGTTGAAAAGTCAACCGATCGGGTGATCTGCTTCGTTCTTCGGCAGCTCGGCATGGGACTTCACCCGGTCATACGGCACGGTTGGTTGAGGGTTGAAGCTGACCGGTTGGATCTTCGCGCCGTCGGGTGAACCGATCGGTTGAGCTCTACGTGTCTTGGCTTCGGAGAATTGGCTACAGATGAACCGATCGGGTGAAGGTCACCCGATCGGTTGGCATTAAGTATCAAATTCCAGAGAGTTGGGACGTGTGAACCGGTCTCTGAACCGACCGGTTGACTTTCTGACCGCTCCAGCTTGTGTCCGGGTGGTGCACGCGTGCATCACCCGATCGGTTGGAAGTGACCAACCGGTCGGGTGAGGGGCTGAAAGATGCTATCTTCATCGTTTGACCCCCTGGATCACGCGTGACTCCTCCCGTTGCTTCGGGGACTTATAATATCTTCGTTATATATCCCCTATGGGGGCAATCTCCTGAAAACATACAAAAACAAAGAGAAGTAAAAGAAAATGAGAAAACACGAGAAAACGGACACGAGACGGCGAAAAACAACGGAAAAACACAAAAGAAGACGTGCATGAATATATGAAATATAAACGCACGTCAAAATCCCCCAAGCTGAACCCTTCCTCGTCCTCGAGGAAGACGAGTGAGAGTAGGAGCTCAGAGGGAGAAAATAGAGAGGAAGAGAGAAAAGGAGAAAACAAAAATTCTAAATCACCCGTCAGAGCCAGCAAAATCAAAAACGACACACCAAGCAAGCAAACGCAAAATCATGTCACTAAACCAAAGGAAACAAGTCCAGACAAGTGCCGTGGGCCCACGCGGTGTAGCGCGAGTGAGTATGGTTCTGTGCTAGCAAACGGTGTCACTATCTACATTGTGCAATAGGCTCCATATACACAAATCCAAGAAATGACCCAAATATCGATTCGATTTAGAAGTAGCGGTGAATATATAGCTCAAGCATGCACGAGAAGAGTATGAGAATAGAAACGCATCATGTGTCAAGGAATCCACAGCTAGGGGCTCGGACATCACCACACTATCACCTAGATAATAGCTAGAAATTCCCTATTCCAAGTGTTTTTGAAAGCGATGGGGGTTGAGATGATGTGGAGTAGAAAACTCGGTGCAAATTCTCGCCTTCCCTTTATTCTCGATAAGTAGGAAAATATTCACACTCATATATTTTTTTTGGTTTTGGATATATGTATTTTTTTTTGGCTTTTTGGCTATACAATTTTCTCTTTTCTTTTCTTTTTGGGTTTTTCTTTTCTTTTCTCTTTTTTTTTGAATTTTTGGGTTTTTGGCTATACACATGTGTACTCTCCCAAGTGGGAGAATGGTACACGACGAGGGGATTTGCACCAAGTAAAGTAAAAAAGAAGTCGGATTCTAAACACTTGGACAAATGGAGAAATTTCGCTAATCAGAGCATAGGCTAAAATAGGTTACCCTAGTCCTAACTGTGGAATCCCGACACATGCGAAATGAAGCATACGATATATATATTCATGCATACAGAAGCAGATAGGAGAAGCAAATACCGCATATTCAAATCGAAGCATGATAATCTAGGGCTTATTCCTGGACATGTATATAAAATAAAATCACAAAGTAGAAGCACACCAAACAGCTAGGCACGACTCACGACTCACAAAAAAGCTAAGTGGACCCACGATGCATGAAATGCAAGAGGACTCGATATCCTAGGGTTAGTGAATGTGATTATCGATGCCATGCTAGGTGTGTGTGATTTTGTGGCAATTCATTATAGGGTTCATCTCTAGGAGAAGGAGATGGAAAAGAAGAAAAGAAAAATAAAAACACGTTGAAAAGGACTCAAAAACGAAAAAGAAAGACTCAAATGACGCACAAAGTGCGACTCCCCCAAGCTGAAGTTTGCATTACCCTCAATGCAATAAGAGTGAGTATGGAGGGCAATGAAAGTGGGGGGGATACGCACAGACACACAAAGAAATGAAAAAAAAACAAGAAAATCACATATACGAAACTGAAAATAAAGAAAAATCACACCACATGACATAAAAATAGAAAAATGAAGACAGAAAATGGCACGACTCAATATATAAAACAAGCACACACAGAAAACAGCATACGACGACACACAGAAAAAATTGACTTCCCCCAAGCTAGACATGACAATGCTAGCAAGATGATATTATATTAAAGTTTGGTAAAGATCAGACAACTTACAAATATCTAGAAAATTACAGCCGTCAAGATAGAGAAAAAGCAGCAAAAAATAACAACTCTTGTTTCTAGAAAACCTTGGGGTCGTATATATAGAAAACGATATCACCCGATCGGTTGAAAAGTCAACCGATCGGGTGATCTGCTTCGTTCTTCGGTAGCTCAGCATGGGACTTCACCCGGTCATACGGCACGGTCGGTTGAGGGTTAAAGCTGACCGGTTGGATCTTCGCGCCGTCGGGTGAACCAGTCGGTTGAGCTCTCCGTGTCTTGTCTTCGGAGAATTGGCTACAGATGAACCGATCGGGTGAAGGTCACCCGATCGGTTGGCATTCAGCATCAAATTCCAGAGAGTTGGGATGTGTGAACCGGTCTCTGAACCGACCGGTTGACTTTCTGACCGCTCCAGCTTGTGTCCGGGTGGTGCACGCGTGCATCACCCGATCGGTGGGAAGTGACCAACCGGTCGGGTGAAGGGCTGAAAGATGCTATCTTCGTCGTTTGACCCCCTGGATCACGCGTGACTCCTCTCGTTGCTCCGGAGACTTATGATCTCTTCGTTATATGTCCCCTATGCGGGCAATCTCCTGAAAACACACAAAAACAAAGAGAAGTGAAAGAAAACGATAAAACACGAGAAAACGGACACGAGACGGTGAAAAACAACTGAAAAACATAAAAGAAAACGTGCGTGAATATATGAAATATAAACGCACGTCAAGAGAGCACAACAAAGAGAACTGAGGAAGAGCAGTGCAAAAAGAGCAGTGCAAAGGGAACTGTGAGTCTTCACTGCTGATTTCTTCCAACTTGTTAATTTTTGTACAAAATTAAACAGAGACAAACTCTAAGTTAGTCATATACAACGCTTGTGTGTGCTTTTGCAGCATTTATTTTACCGATCTCTTGCATGCGCTGTTTGCAGGTGGTGCCGGAGTTTGCAGGGTTCCAGGAAAAAGCAGACGATGAGCTTGAAGGAGCCTTGACGCCAGCTGGGTGACTCAATGAAGAAACAGAAGCTTTCATTTTGCCAGTAGCCGTCGCTTTAAATTTCTTTCGCCTTTTAACAAGCGAAACTTCATCATCAGAGTCATTGCCGTTTGCCTGTTCTTTCACTTCCAGACGAGAATTTTCCTCAACAAGCCTTGATGTTGGGGGCTCCAGATCCTCGCACATAACCTGAGCGTGCGTCTTATTATTGGACTCCCTCTCCATCCTCTCCTTCTCAATGAGACCTGCAATATTCGACGCTCGAGCCTCTGCCTCCCCATGCTTATTCATCCATTCGCGAACACCCTCTATCATTGTCACAGCATGCCCAAGATCTCGTTTATTCTCTTTGATTTCAACAGAATCTTCTTTAAATTCCTCAATTAACTCCACAAGCCTCAATAATCTAACCTCCAACGCCGTTTTCTTCTCCTTTAATCCACGAACGTCATCCACGACCTTCTTCTTTCATCAAAAAACTGCAGCGCACGAGCCTCCACATGCTCGTACTTCTGCTTCCATTCAAGAACTTCGTCCTGCGCCCGTGTCTTTGCACATTACAGATCAATCAACTTCTCCTCGAACTCCCTCTCCTTTTTCCGCATCTCCTCCGCCGAGCTTGGTCCTTGTGCCCCCTCTCTCTCAGAGTGTTGCGTTCTTGCTCCAAAATTGTCAACTGATGTCTGAGAATTAGACAGTCTCCTTGGTACCTGCTGGCTTCTTGGTTGCGACGAGCTTCTCCAGCACGAACTCCGACTCGAGCAGAGCACAGCTCTGTTTCTCCTCCTCTAGCATGTGCTCGAGCTTTGGAATTCTGGCCCTGAGGCCATGGTCTTCTTCCTTGTTGTTTTCAGTCTCAAGCGCAATGGAGGAACAGAGAAAAAACACTGCAAAGAGAAAGAGTCGTGCAGAGAGAACACGGCAAAGAGAACTGAGGAAGAGCAGTGCAAAGGGAACTGTGAGTCTTCACTACTGATTTTTGGTCCACATGGTACAGTTTTTTTGTTCTTGATGTGACTTGCTGCAAATCAATGTGATGTCTTACGTATTAAATACCCTATGTGCTTTGTGTGTTACAGCCAACAGGCGTCCCGCAAAAGGAAATGCATTTATGTATATATGCACAGATTTTTGGACCTTTTTTAATACGCCGTAAATAAAATTTTTGGACATTTAACATACATGTGAAGAGAATGGACCTTCTTTTTGGACCTTCTGCTTTTTTCGTTTTTATTTTATTTTATTTTATTTTATTTTATTTTATTTTATTTTTTATTTTATTTTATTTTATTTTTTTGTTTTTTTATTTTATTTTTTTTACTTACCCAAAAAAAGTAGAGAAGGGACCTCGTTTTAAGAAATTTTTCTTTAAAACTTTTTTTGAAGCATTAATTTTTCTTTAAAATTACTTACCCAAAACGGTGTACTTGAAGTAGACTTGAGGCCAGCAGGGTGACTCAATAAAGAACAAGAGGCTTTCGTTTTGCCAGTAGCAGCCTCTTTAAGTTTCTTTCGCCTTTGAACAAGCGAAACTTCATCATCAGAGTCATTACCGTGTGTCTGTTCTTTGCCTTCCAGACGAGAATTTTCTTCAACAAGCCTGGATGTTGGAGGCTCCAGATCCTCGCACTTAACCTGAGCTTGCGTCTTATCCTTGGACTCCCTCTCCATCCTCTCCTTCTCAATGAGAGCTGCAAAGTCTCCAGCAATATTCGACGCTCGAGCCTCTGCCTCCCCTTGCTTATTCATCCATTCGCGAACACCCTCTATTATTGTCACAGCATGCCCAAGATCTCATTTATTCTCTTCGATTTCAACAGAATCTTCTTTATGTTCCTCAATTACCTCCACAAGCCTCAATAATCTAACCTCCAACGTCGCGTTCTTCTCCTTTAATCCACGAACCTCATCCACGAACTTCTTCTTTTCATCAAAAAACTGCAGCGCACGAGCCTCCACCTGCCCGTACTTCTGCTTCCATTCAAGAACTTCGTCATGCACCCGTGTCTTTGCACATTGCAGATCAATCAACTTCTCGTCGAACTCCCTCTCCTTTTTCTGCATCTCCTCTGCCCGAACGTGGTCCTTGAGCCCCCTCTCTCTCAGAGTGTTGCGTTCTCGCTCCAAAATTGTCACCTGATGTCTGAGAGTTAGACAGTCTCAATGATACCTGATGGCTTCTTGGCTTGCGACGAGCTTCGCCAGCACGAACTCCGACTCGAGCAGAGCACGGCTCTGTTTCTTCTCCTCTATCATGTGCTCGAGCTCTGCAATTCTGGTCATGAGGCCATGGTCTTCTTCCATGGTTTTTTCTGTCTCAAGCGCCATGGAGGAACCAAGAAAAAATAGTCCAAAGAGAAAGAGCAGTGCAGAGAGAGCACGGCAAATAGAACTGAGGAAGAGCATTGCAAAAAGAGCAGTGCAAAGGGAACTGTGAGTCTTCACTACATATTTCTTCCAACTTGTTAATTTTTGTACACAATTCAACAGAGACAAACTCTACGTTAGTCCTATACAACGATAGCGTGCGCTGTTTGCAACATTTATTTTACCGATCTCTTGCATGCGATGTTTGCAGGTGGTGCCGGAGTTTGCAGGGTTCCAGGAAAAGCAGACGGTGAGCTTGAAGGAGCCTTGAGGCCAGCAGTGTGACTCAATGAAGAACCAGAGGCTTTCGTTTTGCCGGTAGCGACCTCTTTAAGTTTCTTTCGCATTTGAACAAGTGGAACTTCAAAATCAGATTCATTGCCGTGTGACTGTCCTTTCCCTCCCAGACGAGAATTTTCCTCAACAAGCCTTGATGTTGGAGGCTCTAGATCCTTGCACTTAACCTGAGCTTGCGTCTTATCCTTGGACTCCCTCTCCATCCTCTCCTTCTCAATGAGACCTGCAAAGTCTCCTGCAATATTCGACGCTCAAGCATCTGCCTCCCCATGCTTATTCATCCATTCACAAACACCCTCTATCATTGTCACAGCATGCCCAACATCTCGTTTATTCTCTTCGATTTCAACAGAAGCTTCTTTAAATTCCTCAATTACCTCCACAAGCCTCAAAAATCGAACCTCCCACGCCGCGTTCTTCTCCTTTAATCCATGAACATCATCCACGACCTTCTTCTTTTCATCAAAAAAACTGCAGCGCACGAGCCTCCACCTGCCCGTACTTCTGCTTCCATTCAAGAACTTCGTCATGCACCCGTTTCTTTGCACATTGCAGATCAATCAAATTCTCCTCGAACTCCCTCTCCTTTTTTCGCATCTCCTCTGCCCGAACTTGGTCCTTGAGCCCCCTCTCTCTCAGAGTGTTGCGTTCTCGCTCCAAAATTGTCAACTGATGTCTGAGAATTAGACAGTCTCCTTGGTACATGCTGGCTTCTTGGCTTGCGACGAGCTTCTCCAGCACGAACTCCGACTCGAGCAGAGCACGGCTCTGTTTCCTCTCCTCTAGCATGTGCTCGAGCTCTGTAATTCTAGCCCTGAGGCCATGGTCTTCTTCCATGTTGTTTTCAGTCTCAAGCGCCATGGAGGAACCAAGAAAGAACAGTGCAAAGAGAAAGAGCAGTGTAGAGAGAGCACAGCAAATAGTGTTGAGTATTGGTGTTCCATACCAATCTTATTTTGATGATGATCACAACATTATGTTGTCGCTAATGAATCTTATGTTTTAGTCTCTCAGTTTATTTCAAGGGTATCTTTCTTGGAGACTAATCACTTGGTGTAAGGATGGACATCATGTGAAGAAGGGCAAATGTTTGGACTCAAGGAGTGCCAAAGCTTGGAGATGATGAAGAGCAATCAAGGCATGAAGATTGAAGACTTAGACTCTTTTTGAAAGCATTGTAATCCATGTCATTTACTTTATTGCTTTCTCTCTTCTTTTTGAGTCTAGGGTTGATGTAATGCCTTGCTAGATGGTTTACTCATTCATGCTCATGCATTTAACCATCATAGTGAACCTTAGGATTATCATAGAATCCAACCCAATAGGTTCACTCTTTCTGTCAGTCGTCTGTTGAGGGAAACACAGTCGACTGAGTGATTTCCAGTCGCCTGTAGATCCTTCTACAGTCGCCTGATATGCACTGCTCAAGTCAACATTTCTATTGACTTAAACTTAAGCTTTACGCATAGTCGCCTGTCAATCAGTTCCCAGTCGCCTGTACATTTACAGTCGCCTGAGATTTGGTCAACAGTCACCTGTCTAGCGTAATTGCAATCTCTGCATCTCTCTGTCTTCTCTCCATACTTTACAGTAGTCGACTGATGAAGAATATACAGTCGCCTGACTATTTGACAGTCGACTGTAATATTAACACCAGTCGCCTGTGTGAAGAATTGGAGAAAGAGTGCAGCTCTCTGTTTCGATCCATCCCCTGCAGCAGTCGTCTGCTGAAGGATTAACAGGCGCCTGTCCTGTTTGTCAGTCGACTGTATTGACTTCGTCAGTCGACTGTCCTGGCTCAGATTATAGCCGTTGGATATTTTCTAGCCGTTGATCAGTCGACTGTCTTATGATCATCAGTCGACTGTTCCTGTCGTTTTCACCCAGTTTCTAGCCGTTGCAGATTTGTTTTTCTGGCTGTGTCTTTGGGTTTTTGGGCTTGATATAGGATTCCTATATATATGAGTGTGATGCCATTCTTGAGAACTCTTGACAACATTTGATAAACTCTTGACTCTATAGAAAAATCTCAAGAGATCAATAAGCCACTCTCAAGCTCCCTCATTTCCCTCTATTGAGCATTCATCTGTCTTCATGCATTGAAGTCCAGCTCAAGGGAAATCATCCAAGTGCTCTCAAGCATATTCCAACACTTGGAGATCCTCTTCCATGCCTTGCATTCATTCATGAGTAAGCATCTCAAGGCATAGGTAAGAGTATTTACTTTACAAGGTGTAAATTGTTTTCCTATTTCTCTTTGTGGGATTAGGACTTTCTCTCTTTGTGGGAGGTTGTCTCATTGTGGGACTTAGGATACTCTCTTTGTGGGAGTAACTCTCTTTGTGGGAGTTTAGTGTCCTAGTGTAGCACTAACCCTAATTCTCTGAGTGGGAGTTAGTGATTCTCTGTGTGGGAATCTTGATCCTTGTGTAGGATTGGTTGGGTCCTTGTGTAGGGCATAAATCCTCTTTGTGGGGTATCTATTTGTGGGATTTGTATTCACTTCTCTATGTGGGAATATAGTGAATATTGGTGTGGCTGGATGTACCCAAGTTTGGGGAACCAGTGTAATTCTTTGTGTTTGCGTTTGGATTGATTGTGCCATTTAATTTCTTCTTGCATTTATAATTCCGCATTTGCAAGTTAAATTTTATTTGGACAATTTTATTGTCATTACACTATTCACCCCCCCCCCCCCCCCTCTAGTGTGTGTTGTTAGTATTGCAAGGGTTAGATGATCCCTACAAATAGAACTGAGGAAGAGCAGTGCAAAAAGAGCAGTGCAAAGGGAACTGTGAGTCTTCACTGCTGATTTCTTCCAACTTGTTAATTTTTGTACACAATTCAACAGAGAAACTCTATGTTAGTCCTATACAACGCTTGTGTGCGCTGTTTGCAGCATTTATTTTACCGATCTCTAGCATGCGCTGTTTGCATGTGGTGCCGGAGTTTGCAGGGTTCCAGGAAATGCAGACGGTGAGCTTTAAGGAGCCTTGAGGCCAGCAGGGTGACTCAATGAAGAACCAGAGGCTTTCGTTTTTGCCAGTAGCCAACTCTTTAAGTTTCTTTCGCCTTTGAACAAGCGGAACTTCATCATCAGAGTCATTGTCGTGTGCCTGTTCTTTGTTGGGGTTTTGGCGGACCCCCAGAGCTCGGATCCGTATCCGTCCTAAGTCGGACGGACCACGGAGGCACATAGGCGCAGCGGAAAAACAGAAATCTTAATTTCTACACTAGCTAAACAATTTAGCTAGGCTCTGGGGAACCAGAACCCAGCCCGATCTATGCCGACTTGGAGTGGGTCTGACCACTCCAAGAAGGATCTACACTAAGCGACTAATTAAAATTACGCTAAAACGCTTAACCACATACCCGGAATCTTGGCCCTGGAGCAGGCAAGATGTACCGCACCGTCTTGAGAAGCTCATCGTAGCCGAGCCGCGTTGACCCGATCTCCCTGAGCCGCCTCGCACCCTCGCACCGATCCGCCCGAGCCGCTTTCGCCTCCGAGCCGATCACACGCGGTAGAAAGTTTCACTTGAGAAGAAACACGCGTCTTAGACGTCCGGATCGGATCCAAACCCCTTTCGTAGTCGTGCTAGGACTACTCCAGAGAATAGGAAAGTAGAGAGAGAGATTTAGTCGCGGACCGAGCTTGCTCAATAATTTGGAGCTACCCGATCGTTGACTGGTGTGTTTTTCAACGAGGAGAGTGCACCCCTATTTATATAGGGAGTGAGCACTCAACATCTCGTTGCGGGCAATGTGGGACAATTCCCATGAAGAGAAAAACAATTAAGCCATTTGGCTTAATTTCAATTTTAAAGTTAGCCTTTCACAAAGTCAAACTTTAACGAATTAATTCTCCTCACATACTAAACTTCAGACACCAAACAAGCTATCAATCAGAAGAGCTTGGAATGGTGAACGCGTAGGAACTGACGGCGACGAATTTCGACTTCGTTTGACCCCTCAAACAATTGCTCAAAGTTTAGCAATTTCTCAAAATTCGTAGCCGTCATTAGGGTTTCAAAAAACCCTAATTGACTTAAGTTGCGGGCGCGCCCGCTAGACTTAGCGGGCGCGCCCGCCCAAGGGGGGAAGGGCGGGCCACCCGCCCGCTGCTGCAGCGGGCCGGCGCCCGCTGCAAGCAGCGGGCGCTGGCCCGCTGCACAAGCGGGTGCGGGCCCGCTGTGCAGCGGGCCGCGCCCGCTAATGCAGCGGGCCGCGCCCGCTGCTGCAGCGGGCCGCGCCCGCTAATGCAGCGGGCCATGCGCCCAGTTTTGCCCTTGCACATGGGCCTCTTGGCCCGGTGGGTCTAACCCACTTCCCCTTGAACTCTTTCTGCGTTTCTGGGCTCGTTTGAGCTCCGATTTGGACACGGTTTGAACCTGTGTTTAGACCGGGACGATCCCGTCATCCAGGTAACCCTTTCCAACAAGTTTGTTCCTACTAAATTCGTCGTAACTAATTTACAACACGTTTAGTTAAAGTTAGCATCTAATGCAACGTTATGTCCCTATTGCTATTGCGACTAACTTTCACAACTTAACTTGTGAATATCATCAAATGACATTTCTCTCTATTCTATATTCCTATTACTAAGACACGAGTACTACTCGGTGTGAGACCCTACAGCCTGACCTTACTACAGGTTGGGGCTCGAAACCCCTAGACGACGGTCACTACGAGCAGTAGCTGTCGTCCCTGTTTCAGAGTCATCATAACGTGATCGACCCTTTGACAAAAGTATCATAGGGTTTGCATTGGCTGTGTCAGTGATGAATTCTGTTAGCTAAAATCCCTTCGTCAAGACTGTGTTTGATGTTGGCCTAGGGTATGGTTTTCTGTCAACCCCATTAGACAACATTGGTCAGTATACGGCGGTCTTTATTGTATACACGTTGTACTACTTGCAACGTACCCCGGCCGAGGATTAACATAAAGACCGTACTGAGCCTATAACACTAACTTCCCTTTAATGGAAGTGACGAATCCCATCTTAGTCACTTACTCACCTAGAGAGCTTCTGGTGCAACCCAACCTAAGATCTTTCATCAGGACTGGTCCTCGAAGCTAGATCATGGGTCTAAGCTACACCGTCCGTTCACAGGTTTATACAGATGACTTCAGGTCTTAAGGATCAACTAACCTATCATCACCCTAGAGTTATTGAAGACAGATCATTAAAGTTAACCATTTAATAACTCTAACTTGGTCGTTCAGTGAACTCATTCTCCAATGAGCACCTGTGTCTCGTCTCCGACTTCAGCAAGTCGAATGACTATGAGATCATCATTACCCGAAGGTAAGACGAAGACACAGTGATCTATCCGATGTGTCGATATCCAGTTCTCGACACATCTATGATCACGAACCGTTTTAGACTTACGTTTCTATTCGGTCCCTTACTTACTCATAATCGAGATCTCATCTAGATATGTAAGGACCTAACTCTAAGTCTATGGATATTATCCAAGTATATTAATACAAACGATTTTATACTTAGAATAATACGTACCATATACGGTATGAACAAGACGTATAATCAAGATAAATTGCCTTATGGGCATATATCTTCCTACATCTCCCACTTGCACTTAGGCTATTTATCTCGGTATCTCATGCCGTTATAGCATATCAGTCACTTTGACATTTGATATGGCAAACCTAAGAATGGTTCTACTAATAAGTATCTACAACGAACTTTAATGGATTGAAATTACATCTCTTGATCACACAGGGTTGATCCTTTGGAAAAATGATCTGGATCAATTTTCCTAACTTTGTATAGCTAACAGTTAGCTTATACTATTTAGATGTGGGGTCTTACATTTCCGTAAGTCAGTTCTAGCTCACTCCACTTTATTGTGTCAATATGTCAAGTACACATTTGACGCCCTAAGTCTCTATATATACTATTAAATCAAAACAATTTTGACTTAATGATTTATATAGAAGATTCATTAAAGTGAAAAATCCTTTTTACTTAGTCCGAAAAACGGAACTAAGTATATGAGCTCGCTCCCACTGACTTTAAGAATTACCTGGTCAAATTTCTTTAACATAATATCTAAATCATATTTAGGTTTATGTGCAAAATATAACCATTTGGTAAGTGCCTTAGATGGAATGCACAAGTGTCAGATTCGGTTTGACGAATGAGTCAAGTCAAGATCGTTTTAAGGAAACTTGACATTGACTCGTTCAATCAAAACGTCCTATACTGTACTTATTCCTTTAACCACATTTAGTATTAACTCTTTTAATAACTAAATGCAGTTAATCACGAGTTAATATTGATATGCGTATTTATTGTGATTGCACACAATTTATACGCCCCCTGGAACCTATACTTAACTACTGATTGACTTCAGACATTTAGTCAGCTTCAAAATCAATATTATCGAAGCTATACATCATTATTCGAAAATATACGCAACCATCACAGAAAAGTCACATCCACAGAATTTGAGCCAATTCAATTTCAATTGCAACAATCGAGACATTCATTCCAAAACAACGGGTTCATAAAAGGAACCTTAATTTGTTTATCAAAAATAAACTTTGAGTGCAAAGCACTCATTCATTGTTTTCGATCTTTAAGGATGATACATTTTATTCAAATAAGAAAAATATCATCTCCATCACGATCAGCGTCTCCAGAAGTCTTTGAGCGGTCCCAGCAGCAACTGTTGCTTTAATTGCCGACCGATCTCCGTGCTTCTCTAATCTCCAGTTCTTATCAGCCACCTGTATACAGTACAAAGATGTCTATAAGTGTCTCATACTATATGAATGGAAATGATTGCATTTAATTGAATTTTAATTTGTACCTGAGGTAGAGGCATCAGTATGCCCCTTCTTCTTCTCTGCAAGATAGATCTTGCAGTTCCTCTTCCAGTGGCCAATCTTGTGGCAATGGAAGCACTCAGATTTCGACGGGGCCCCTTTGTTCTTTTTCTTCCCATTCTTAGCCTTCGCAGGTTGTGGGACCTGCCTCTTCTTCCCTTTGCCTTTCGGCTGGTCGGAAGTAGCAGAGCCAACAACCAGTGCAGCCGGCTTCTTATGAATCTCCTCAAACTGCCGGAGCATATTGAGGAGACCCGGAAGATCCGTCTCAAGGCTGTTCATTATAAAGCCAGTTATAAAAGGCTTGAAATCAGGAGTCAAAGACTTTAGGATAAGGTCCGTGGACATCTCATTGTCCAGGATAAATCCTAACTGGGCGGCGTCCTCTACGTACCCGATCATCTTGATAACATGATCCTGTACGGGTTCCGTCCCCATCTTGGTGCCCCAGAGGTTGCTAGTGGCCTCGAACTTGGCAGCTCTTGATCGCTTGCCATACAACTCTTGTGCGTTGAGGAGCATGCTTTGAACATCCATATGTTCATGCTTCCTCTGCAACTCGTTGGTCATCGAAGCCAGAGTAAGGCACCTGGCCTTCTCTGCATCCCTCTGGTACAATTTGTAGGCTTCCTTTTCCTCGTGGGTCGAATCTTCATCCGGCTTATCTGGAGCGTCCTCGAACAGTACGTATCCTATTCCGGCTAGGGAAAGGACCAACTTGATGTTCCTAAGCCAGTCTTTGTAGTTCGTTCCATCCAGCACGTTCTTCTCAACCATGTATCTAAGTCCCGAATCCATTCTGTATTTTATAGATACTTTAGTTAGTATATGTTCGTAGTATAGTTTTAATGGTTTTAATAAAACTATATTCTCCCACTAAATTTATTTAAAGCCATAATAATAAACAATTTATTATAAAATAATATTTGTGAGAGAGGGATCCGACTACCGTGAGTCTGACAACCTTGAGTGTATCTCAACAAGTTGTCCGACTCTGCAGTCGGTAGACGAACTCGTCGTCAATCATATTTACTATGATTCCCTATCGATTTTTACCCCTAGTCATTTGTGATCATGAGTGTGCTCATCCGGATCACAATGGCTAGCCTAGTCGGACCCTTGTTTTCGTGTCTAGCCTGACTTGCCCCTTTGCTCGGTGTATGCACGACGCGCCGGTTTGGGTCAGGTCTTAGACTACATTCTTGGTTAGACTTACGCCGAAGCTCGAGGGATGAGACAACGGTTTCAGTCAGGTTAAGATGTCAATCAAGAAATCGGTTTCTATAAGATTGACATGTCACGGCTTGAGTGTAGCTCAACAACCGGAACATGTTTCTTACAGTTGCCAACTCCTAAAACAAGGAGGGCTACGATTTATCTTGAACAAGATTATTATCGTATTGACTTAGGTATAGTCGATGGACTTACATAGTCATGAATCGACTCCTTGCGGTCCAGCGGACGCAGCCAGGGAATTGACTAAGCCAGGACCACTTGTTACCCAGTCTAGCTAGGTTGGTCCAAAAACTTTAGCCAAGCACATTGACCAACATCATGATCCATTGAAGGAGTTGTCATCAATCTTATGTTTTCCAAACAACTAAATGGCTTTTATTTAAAAGAACTAGTTAATCCTTATCAACTAGTGGATCCTAAAATTCAAAATTTTTCAGATTGGTTGAACATCTTTTATTAAGTCCTTATCAACTATAAGGTTCTACGTTCAACTTACTACCCAAATCTTATTAGGTTTTTAATAAAACAATTCAACATTTTTGTCTTTTGTGAAAATCATTATTTAAACATTTTAATGAAATGATTTCCAAACAAAGGGACTACCCTAATCAGGTATTAGGTTCAATGTTGTTTTGTTTTATCAAACATAACATGTCACTATCATGTTTTAATGGCTAACCTAACAAGGTTTGTGTATACATTATACAACATGAAATGAAGCAACTAACTTTATCGGCATAAAAGAAAGTTTCATTTTTAGTGACATATAAAAGGTATTTGCAAGTTTTAAAAATTATCTATATAATACAAACATGCAAATCTAAATTTTAACACTTAAAATTAAAGATTAAAATTTAAAGCCTTCATAAAAAAAATTTTATCGCATAAAACTAGGTCGTACAAAATTATCTAATAATTTTAAACCTAGGCCTTTAAAATTTTTAACCTTATTTCTAAAATTAAAATATCACATAAAAATTTTAGAAACATCTATGTAGTAAAAGAAATTAATTTATATTACATCTCATGAAATAAAATTATTTCTATTATTTACATATTTAAAATAATTTTAAAACTCTTTTAAAACTTTTAGAAATCTTTTAGAAGCTTTCAAATAAAGTTTTAAAGATCTCTAACTAAAGAAAAAAATTTTAAATTTCAAAAATAAAATTTTTCTATAAAGTTTACATAAAGTAAATAACTATTTTAAAATTTATCCAGTTATAATTTTTAAAATTTATCGCATAAAGTAAATAGTCCAAAATAAAATTTTCGTGTTGCATAAACAATTTTTTTAAAAAACACGCAACAATTTTAAAAAACTATTTAACTTTAAGCAAAATAGTTTGTACATGAAAGCTAAGCATTTTTTTTAACTATTTTAAAAAGTCGCTATAGTAGATCTATAGCATAACCGTGGCTCTGATACCACTGTTGGGGTTTTGGCGGACCCCCAGAGCTCGGATCCGTATCCGTCCTAAGTCGGACGGACCACGGAGGCACATAGGCGCAGCGGAAAAACAGAAATCTTAATTTCTACACTAGCTAAACAATTTAGCTAGGCTCTAGGGAACCAGAACCCAGCCCGATCTATGCCGACTTGGAGTGGGTCTGACCACTCCAAGAAGGATCTACACTAAGCGACTAATTAAAATTACGCTAAAACGCTTAACCACATACCCGGAATCTTGGCCCTGGAGCAGGCAAGATGTACCGCACCGTCTTGAGAAGCTCATCGTAGCCGAGCCGCGTTGACCCGATCTCCCTGAGCCGCCTCGCACCCTCGCACCGATCCGCCCGAGCCGCTTTCGCCTCCGAGCCGATCACACGCGGTAGAAAGTTTCACTTGAGAAGAAACACGCGTCTTAGACGTCCGGATCGGATCCAAACCCCTTTCGTAGTCGTGCTAGGACTACTCCAGAGAATAGGAAAGTAGAGAGAGAGATTTAGTCGCGGACCGAGCTTGCTCAATAATTTGGAGCTACCCGATCGTTGACTGGTGTGTTTTTCAACGAGGAGAGTGCACCCCTATTTATATAGGGAGTGAGCACTCAACATCTCGTTGCGGGCAATGTGGGACAATTCCCATGAAGAGAAAAACAATTAAGCCATTTGGCTTAATTTCAATTTTAAAGTTAGCCTTTCACAAAGTCAAACTTTAACGAATTAATTCTCCTCACATACTAAACTTCAGACACCAAACAAGCTATCAATCAGAAGAGCTTGGAATGGTGAACGCGTAGGAACTGACGGCGACGAATTTCGACTTCGTTTGACCCCTCAAACAATTGCTCAAAGTTTAGCAATTTCTCAAAATTCGTAGCCGTCATTAGGGTTTCAAAAAACCCTAATTGACTTAAGTTGCGGGCGCGCCCGCTAGACTTAGCGGGCGCGCCCGCCCAAGGGGGGAAGGGCGGGCCACCCGCCCGCTGCTGCAGCGGGCCGGGCCCGCTGCAAGCAGCGGGCTGCACCCGCTTGCAGCGGGCGCCCGCCCGCTGCATCAGCGGGCGCTGGCCCGCTGTGCAGCGGGCCACGCCCGCTAATAAAGTGGGCGCCCGCCCGCTGCACACAGCGGGCCATGCCCGCTGCTGCAGCGGGCCGCGCCCGTTTTGCCCTTGCACATGGGCCTCTTGGCCCGGTGGGTCTAACCCACTTCCCCTTGAACTCTTTCTGCGTTTCTGGGCTCGTTTGAGCTCCGATTTGGACACGGTTTGAAACTGTGTTTAGACCGGGACGATCCCGTCATCCAGGTAACCCTTTCCAACAAGTTTGTTCCTACTAAATTCGTCGTAACTAATTTACAACACGTTTAGTTAAAGTTAGCATCTAATGCAACGTTATGTCCCTATTGCTATTGCGACTAACTTTCACAACTTAACTTGTGAATATCATCAAATGAAATTTCTCTCTATTCTATATTCCTATTACTAAGACACGAGTACTACTCGGTGTGAGACCCTACAGCCTGACCTTACTACAGGTTGGGGCTCGAAACCCCTAGACGACGGTCACTACGAGCAGTAGCTGTCGTCCCTGTTTCAGAGTCATCATAACGTGATCGACCCTTTGACAAAAGTATCATAGGGTTTGCATTGGCTGTGTCAGTGATGAATTCTGTTAGCTAAAATCCCTTCGTCAAGACTGTGTTTGATGTTGGCCTAGGGTATGGTTTTCTGTCAACCCCATTAGACAACATTGGTCAGTATACGGCGGTCTTTATTGTATACACGTTGTACTACTTGCAACGTACCCCGGCCGAGGATTAACATAAAGACCGTACTGAGCCTATAACACTAACTTCCCTTTAATGGAAGTGACGAATCCCATCTTAGTCACTTACTCACCTAGAGAGCTTCTGGTGCAACCCAACCTAAGATCTTTCATCAGGACTGGTCCTCGAAGCTAGATCATGGGTCTAAGCTACACCGTCCGTTCACAGGTTTATACAGATGACTTCAGGTCTTAAGGATCAACTAACCTATCATCACCCTAGAGTTATTGAAGACAGATCATTAAAGTTAACCATTTAATAACTCTAACTTGGTCGTTCAGTGAACTCATTCTCCAATGAGCACCTGTGTCTCGTCTCCGACTTCAGCAAGTCGAATGACTATGAGATCATCATTACCCGAAGGTAAGACGAAGACACAGTGATCTATCCGATGTGTCGATATCCAGTTCTCGACACATCTATGATCACGAACCGTTTTAGACTTACGTTTCTATTCGGTCTCTTACTTACTCATAATCGAGATCTCATCTAGATATGTAAGGACCTAACTCTAAGTCTATGGATATTATCCAAGTATATTAATACAAACGATTTTATACTTAGAATAATACGTACCATATACGGTATGAACAAGACGTATAATCAAGATAAATTGCCTTATGGGCATATATCTTCCTACATTCTTTCCCTCCTAGACAAAAATTTTCCTCAACAAGCCTTGATGTTGGAGGCTCCAGATCCTCGCATTTAACCTGAGCTTGCGTCTTATCCTTGGACTCCCTCTCCATCCTCTCCTTCTCAATGAGACCTGCAAATTCTCCTGTAATATTCGCCGCTCGAGCCTCTGCCTACCCTTGCTTATTCATCCATTCACGAACACCCTCTATCATTGTCACAGCATGCCCAAGATCTCGTTTTTTCTCTTCGATTTCAACAGAATCTTCTTTAAATTCCTCAATTACCTCTACAAGCCTCAATAATCTAACCTCCAACGCCGCGTTCTTCTCCTTTAATCCACGAACGTCATCCACGACCTTCTTCTTTCATAAAAAAACTGCAGCGCACGAGCCTCCACCTACCCGTACTACTGCTTCCATTCAAGAACTTCGTCCTACACACGTGTCTTCGCACATTACAGATCAATCAACTTCTCCTCGAACTCCCTCTCCTTTTTCCGCATCTCCTCTGCTGAGCTTGGTCCTTGAGCCCCCGCTCTCTCAGAGTGTTGCGTTCTCGCTCCAAAATTGTCAACTAATGTCTAAGAATTAGACAGTCTCCTTGGTACCTGCTGGCTTCTTGGCGTGCGACAAGCTTCTCCAGCACAAACTTCGACTCAAGCAGAGCACGGCTCTGTTTCTCCTCCTCTATCATGTGCTCGATCTCTGCAATTTTGGCCCTGAGGCCATGGTCTTCTTCCTTGTTGTTTTCAGTCTCAAGCGCCGTGGAGGAACTGAGAAAAAACAGTGCAAAGAGAGAGCAGTGCAGAGAGAACACGGCAAAGAGAACTGAGGAAGAGTAGTGCAAAGGTAACTGTGAGTCTTCACTGCTGATTTTTGGTCCACAGGGTACACCTTTTTTGTTTTTGATGTGACTTGCTGCAAATCAATGTGATGTCTAACGTATTAAATACCCTCTGTGCTTTGTGTGTAACAGCTGTTTCGGCTATTTTTCGCAGAACACATTAATTGTATGGAAGGAGGGGGGTCAACGCGGTCAAAGAGGGGACGCGCAGGACCCCCGAGTCGTCGTGGCTGTCGCTTCGAGACGGAGATGACCGGTGGGGTCGACCGATGGCGCGTTCGCTCGAGCGAAAAGGCGTGGATCCGTTCTTTGGCGGGCCGAGGGGTAGCCTCGGCGAGATGACAGCCTCCGGGATCGGTTGAAGGCAGAGTCGCTCGCAGCGGGGCGCGTGGATCCTCGCGTCGGCTCGGCGAGGGGTAGCCTCGGCAGATCAACGTCCTCGTGACGGAGGAGACGAACGAGGTCGGGGACGAGGGCGCTCGGCTCCGGCTGGAAGGACGCCGAGGGGTAGCCTCGGCGTCGCTGGAACTCCTGGACCTGAATAGACGAGAGAGCTCGTCAGGGGGGTCGGACCTTGGTTCCGACCGAAGCCCCTCCGATGCCAAAGTCAGATCTGGCCTGATAAGTTCTCGGTGGGATCGAGTATGGCTCGTGGAGAGACCGATACTCGAGTCCTCGGGCCGAGCTTTGGAGGAGAGATATTCAAGGTGGAAGAAGGTGTAAGATGGGAGTATGAGGTACCTCCGTTGTAGGTCGTGGAGATCCCGTCCCCTGTGGATGATGACCACCCTTCCCTCATATAGACGAATCCTCCTCATAATGTGCCATGACGTGACATCATGGTCGCCATTCATGGGGTCGTGCAAATGGGGAAGTGTTGGCCCCCTCTAATTGCGCCCACTTGATGACGCCATGAAGGTGGAGTCATGGCCATGAGTGATTGCCATAATTGGCGGTCCATGATGGCGGGGGAGTGATGGCCATTAAGTCTGGCCATGAAGTCGAGCCTTGATGGCTAGATGGCCATTTAAGTCGGTGAGAGTGATGGCACTTGGCGGTTGCCATATTTGGTGAATGTTTCCTTGACTTGGGCCCCGATTTCCTCCACTGAGAAAGTGGGCCTTCGTCATGGGTGGAGAAGCGCGGCCCGCCCGTGAGATTCTTGGGCCGAGGCCCCAAGGTCGTAATAGTCGGGTTGACCAGTCGTAGTTGACTTGGCTCTTCCGGGCCCGGCCAAATTAGTCCCGTTAACATGCCCCCATCTTCTGAGCTCTACCATTGTTGAGGTGGAGGTCGGGAGATGTAGTATAATGGGGAAGAAGTTGTACTCTCTGCAAAACTTTGGTCCGTCTCGCGGAGCTTGGCTAGGGACGATAGATCGTCAGCCTGGGATTCGTTCGGTTGCGGGGGGAGTCGCCCATCGACTACGGCCGACGAATGAGATTTGTTCGGTGGCGAGGGGAGTTGCCCCTCGACTTACGGCCGACGAAGGTGATTCATTCGGTTGCGAGGGGAGTTGCCCCTCGGCTTACGGCCGACGAAGGAGATCCGTTCGGTGGCAAGGGGAGTTGCCCCTCGGCTTACGGCCGACGAAGATGATTCGTTCGGTGGCAAGGGGAGTTGCCCCTCGGCTTACGGCCGACGAAGGAGATCCGTTCGGTGGCGAGGGGAGTTGTCCCTCGGCTTACGGCGGACGAAGGAGATCCGTTCGGTGGCGAGGGGAGTTGCCCCTCGGCTTACGGCCGACGAAGGAGTGCTCGGCCTGCTGGGGGGTTGCCCCCAGCCCTTTGACCGATCTGTTCGTTCGGTTGCGAAGGGAGTTGCCCCTCGACTTATGGCCGACGAAAAGGGTGAAGTCCTTGTGAAGCCTTTCGAAGATTCCATGGTGGCGCTTTGCCACTGCTTCGTCCAGCTCGGTGGATGCAGGAGTTGTTCGGCAAGCGGGGAAGAGGACAGTTTGACCTTTTTGCTGAGTTGGTTTCGGACTCGGGCTGGACTGGTCAGCCTCCTCTGGGGTCGGCCTCGGCCTCGGCCTGAACTGGTCAGCCTCGGCCTCGGCCTGAACTGGTCGGCCTTGGCCTGAACTGGTCGGCCTCGGCCTCGGCCTGGACTGGTCGGCCTCCTCTGGGGTCGGCCTCGGCCTCGGCCTGAACTGGTCGGCCTCGTCTAGGGTCGGCCTCGGCCTGGACTGGTCAGCCTCCTCTGGGGTCGGCCTCGTCTAGGGTCGGCCTCGGCCTGGACTGGTCAGCCTCGGCCTCGGCCTGGACTGGTCGGCCTCCTCAGGGGTCGGCCTCGGCCTCAGCCTGAACTGGTCAGCCTCGGCCTCGGCCTGAACTGGTCGGCCTCGTCCGCGTCTTGAGGCCTGGACTGGTCAGCAACTAACCAAGCTCAGCGAGGGCAGCTCAAAGAGTTATCGGCAGCCCATACCGGCTCGGTAACTCCATTGGATGGGCTGGATCTGTGTGACGCTTGTCGAGCCCGGCGGAGGCCTGGAAGCTGGATAGATCCACTCGGAGGGCCCAAAGCTCATTGACGAGGCAACTCTGGCAAGGTCCGCAGCCTGCTTGCTTGGGTGGATCGACAGCGCCTTGAGGTTGGATCAACCGCCCCTCGAGCGTCGACAAGCGCGTCTTGGTTTGAAGAGCTCGGATATTGGACGAGTTGATCCCAAATTGTGTGATCAATTTGCCAATTGCAAATGGACTGGTCGATGGATCGATCAATCCGCATATCGGTGAATCCCTTCCCATGCTGCCAAGGTTGTCGTTGATGTACCGGATCCCCCACTCGATGCGCCTCTGTCTGACCTCCACACCATAGACTCGGTTTACTGGGCTCGGCGTCCAGTGGTCCTCCTCGGCGAGTCGGTATCCTTGGTGAGTCCGTAGGGACCAGATCGGCCTCCTCAGGTGGTTTGAACTCAGGCATTGCCATGGCTTTGGGGGCCTCCTTCACCGCCGATTCCACCGGTATCGCCACTGGCGGCATCACCTTCGTGATCCAGGCTCAGCCTGATCTCATTGTGGTTCCCTTGGTCCTAGGGCTGGAATTGCATCTGCTCCGTGGGATTTAAACATTTGGTGATTTTCCCAAAGTCTACTCCATTAATTAAGAAATAAACAACAATTTACTAAGTCACTATTGATAGGTGTCGGCGAGGCCGATTGAGCCAAGGCGATCCTCGTACGACCCATGACTGCTGTGGATCGTGCCTCGATGGGGCTGATTAAGCAACGACGAGCTTCGTACGACCCACTGCAGCTTTGGATCGAGCCATAGAGACCTTGTCTAGCCCACGGGAATGGATCGCCGTGGTTTCTCGTGCGAGCCTGTGTTCGTCGATCGGCAGTGGATTGGGCTTGGAATCATACGATGGATCGATGGTGGGTCGGGCGGTGTTTGCCTTGGCTCGATCAAACCACGCGTGGACTCGAATCCATGCTGCCGGTCGTTCGCCTAGCTTCAATCGAGCTTCATGGAACTCAAATCCGTGTCGCCGGTGCTCCTCTTGCTTCGATTGGCTGGAAATCAGATCTGGGTTGTCGAGCTTGCACTCTCGGTTGACAGGCTTGGGCATTGGATTGACGAGATCCGAGGCGTCGGGTCAACGAGTTTGGAAAGTTGACAAGGATCGGATGCAGCGGCGTCGACGACCCGGAGGAAGGTCGAGCATCTTTTCAACTTTGTATAGATCTGGCTGGCGTAACTCGGAAAGCCCGCGGTTGGAGATGGGAGCTTCGAATGTTGGAAAGCTCTAGTGGATCAACAGCCTTGGTGTCTCAGAAGTGAGGCACGGGCGGATAGGCTTGTTCGATTGCTCGACAGGGCGGCAGATTGATGTCATCGACACCCTCTGTTGGTTGGTCGGAGCACGTCTTCATCCCGGCGGCTCGGAGGGTAGGGAACAAACCCCTTGGTTTGTCAATGTACATACACATGAGCGTGCAGACGACATCAAACAGAAGCTTAGCCCGCTCTCGGCTCTGAATGTCGACGGCTGAATATCTTCGCTCGATCCAGTTCTGAACTGGAGCCGAGGGTAAAGGGACGATGCCAGAGGCTGACGCAGAGACTGAACGCCTCGGAGCTTTATGACCGATCTGGAGGTCGGTTGGGCTCGGGACACAAGCGAAAGCAAGGGGAAGAGGATGGTCAGAAAATGGACAAGGATAAGATGCAAGATACTTCACTTCTAAATCTCAAGTGACGAGATTACCTGAGAATGACGATGGATTTTGAAATCCGACCACCAAGTCGTCGTTCCGGGAGGCAAGATCAGTTGAGGTATGGAGGCCCCGATCGGTCTCCGGTGATGTACGTCGGTCTCATGAGAGGCTGACGTAGCTCGAACTCGGAGCTCGGAGTCTGGGCGGAGCTCTAAGTACTCGGCAACGAACGTTCCTCCGAGCTAAATTCGGAATGAAAGTGACCCCATAAGCGCCATGGCGGTCTCGTCCAATAGCAGGCTGGTGGGTTTAAGGCCCAAATTAGCGATCGCCAATTCTCGGAATCGGAGGCGATCGCGACGATCCGACTCAGGGGGAAGCTGGATCCACGGGAGCGAATTAGACCTTCAAGATTTTAATAAGCGGAACGAATCATTCTCGATGTGGTTGACGACATGGGTGTTGACTCGTTCCCACAGACGGCGCCAAATGTTTCGGCTATTTTTCGCAGAACACATTAATTGTATGGAAGGAGGGGGGTCAACGCGGTCAAAGAGGGGACGCGCGGGACCCCCGAGTCGTCGTGGCTGTCGCTTCGAGACGGAGATGACCGGTGGGGTCGACCGACGGCGCGTTCGCTCGAGCGAAAAGGCGCGGATCCGTTCTTTGGCGGGCCGAGGGGTAGCCTCGGCGAGATGACAGCCTCCGGGATCGGTTGAAGGCAGAGTCGCTCGCAGCGGGGCGCGCGGATCCTCGCGTCGGCTCGGCGAGGGGTAGCCTCGGCAGATCAACGTCCTCGTGACGGAGGAGACGAACGAGGTCGGGGACGAGGGCGCTCGGCTCCGGCTGGAAGGACGCCGAGGGGTAGCCTCGGCGTCGCTGGAACTCCTGGACCTGAATAGACAAGAGAGCTCGTCAGGGGGGTCGGACCTTGGTTCCGACCGAAGCCCCTCCGATGCAAAAGTCAGATCTGGCCTGATAAGTTCTCGGTGGGATCGAGTATGGCTCGCGGAGAGACCGATACTCGAGTCCTCGGGCCGAGCTTTGGAGGAGAGATATTCAAGGTGGAAGAAGGTGTAAGATGGGAGTATGAGGTACCTCCGTTGTAGGTCGTGGAGATCCCGTCCCCTGTGGATGATGACCACCCTTCCCTCATATAGACGAATCCTCCTCATAATGTGCCATGACGTGACATCATGGCCGCCATTCATGGGGTCGTGCAAATGGGGAAGTGTTGGCCCCCTCTAATTGCGCCCACTTGATGACGCCATGAAGGTGGAGTCATGGCCATGAGTGATTGCCATAATTGGCGGTCCATGATGGCGGGGGAGTGATGGCCATTAAGTCTGGCCATGAAGTCGAGCCTTGATGGCTAGATGGCCATTTAAGTCGGTGAGAGTGATGGCACTTGGCGGTTGCCATATTTGGTGAATGTTTCCTTGACTTGGGCCCCGATTTCCTCCACTGAGAAAGTGGGCCTTCGTCATGGGTGGAGAAGCGCGGCCCGCCCGTGAGATTCTTGGGCCGAGGCCCCAAGGTCGTAATAGTCGGGTTGACCAGTCGTAGTTGACTTGGCTCTTCCGGGCCCGGCCAAATTAGTCCCGTTAACAACAGCGAACAGGCGTCCCGCAAAAGGAAATGCATTTATTCATATATGCACAGATTTTTGGACCTTTTTTTATACGCCGTAAATTCAATTTTTGGACATTTAACATACATGTGAAGAGAATGCACCTTCTTTTTGGACCTTCTGTTTTTTTTTTGTTTTTTTCTTTATTATTTTCTTTAATTTTTTATTTTATTTTATTTTTTTTGGTTTTTTTATTTTCTTTTTTCTACTTACCCAAAAAGAAGAAGAGAAAGGACCTCGTTTTAAGTAATTTTTCTTTAAAAAAAATTTTTGAAGCATTAAATTTTCTTTAAAATTACTTACCCAAAACGGTGAGCTTGAAGGGGCCTTTAGGCCAGCAGGGTGACTCAAGGAAGAACCAGAGGCTTTCGTGTTGCCAGTAGCCGCCTCTTTAAGTTTCTTTCGCCTATGAACAAGTAGAACTTCATCATCAGAGTCATTGCCGTGTGCCGGTTCTTTCCCTTCCACACGAGGCTTTTTCTCAACAAGCCTTGATGTTGGAGGCTCCAGATCCTCACACTTAACCGGAGCTTGCGTCTTATCCTTGGACTCCCTCTCCATCTTCCCCTTCTCAATGAGACCTGCAAAGTATCCTGCAATATTCGACGCTCGAGCCTCTGCCTCCACATGCATATTCATCCATTCGCGAACACCCCTATCATTGTCACAGCAGGCCCAAGATCTCGTTTATTCTCTTCGATTTCAACAGAATCTTCTTTAAATTCCTCAATTACCTCCACAAGCCTCAATAATCTAACCTCCAACACCGCGTTCTTCTCCTTTAATCCACGAACATCGTCCACGACCTTCTTCTTTCATCAAAAAACTCCAGCGCATGAGCCTCCACCTGCCCGTACTTCTGCTTCCATTCAAGAACTTCATCCTGCGCCCGTGTCATTGCACATTACAGATCAATCAACTTCTCCGCGAACTCCCTCTCCTTTTTCCGCATCTCTTCCGCCAAGCTTGGTCCTTGAGCCCCCTCTCTCTCAGAGTGTTGCGTTCTCGCTCCAAAATTGTCAACTGATGTCTGAGAATTAGACTGTCTCCTTGGTACATGCTGGCTTCATGGCTTGAGATGAGCTTCTCCAGCACGAACTCCGACTCGAGCAGAGCACGGCTCTGTTTCTCCTCCTCTATCATGTGCTCGAGCTCTGTAATTCTGGCCCTGTGGCCATGGTCTTCTTCCTTGTTGTTTTCAGTCTCAAGCGCCATGGAGGAACTGAGAAAAAACAGTGCAAAGAGAAAGAGCCGTGCAGAGAGAACATGGTAAAGAGAACTGAGGAAGAGCAGTGCAAAGGGAACTGTGAGACTTCACTGCTGATTTTTGCTCCACACGGTACACTTTTTTGTTCTTGATGTGACTTGCTGCAAATCAATGTGATGTCTTACGTATTAAATGCCCTCTGTGCTTTGTGTGTAACAACCAATAGGCGTCCCGCAAAAGGAAATGCATTTATGCATATATGCACAGATTTTGGACCTTTTTTTATACGTCGTAAATAAAATTTTTCGACATTTAACATACATGTGAAGAGAATGGACCTTCTTTTTGGACCTTCTGTTTTTTTTCTTTTTTTTTCTTTTTTATTTTATTTTATTTTATTTTATTTTATTTTATTTTATCTTATTTTATTTTATTTTTTTATTTTTTTTACTTACCCAAAAAAAAGAAGAGAAGGGACCTCGTTTTAAGTAATTTTTCTTTGGAACTTTTTTTGAAGCATTAATTTTTCTTTAAAATTACTTACCCAAAACGGTGAGCTTGAAGGAGCCTTGAGGCCAGCAAGGCGACTCAATGAAGAACTAGAGGCTTTCGTTTTGCCAGTGGCAGCCTCTTTAAGTCTCTTTCGCCTTTGAACAAGCAGAACTTCATCATCAGAGTCATTGGCCGTGTGCCTGTTCTTTCCCTTCCAGACGAGAATTTTCCTCAACAAGCCTTGATGTTGGAGGCCCCAGATCCTCGTACTTAACCTGAGCTTGAGTCTTATCATTGGACTCCCTCTCCATCCTCTCCTTCTCAATGAGACCTGCAAAGTCTCCTACAATATTTGACGCTTTAGCCTCTGACTCCCCTTGCTTATTCATCCATTCGCGAACACCCTCTATCATTGTCACAGCATGCCCAAGATCTCGTTTATTCTCATCGATTTCAACAGAATCTTCTTTAAATGCCTCAATTACCTCCACAAGCCTCAATAATCTAACCTCCAATGTCGCGTTCTTCTCATTTAATCCACGAAACTCATCCACGACCTTCTTCTTTTCATCAAAAAACTGCAGCGCATTGGCCTCCACCTGCCCGTACTTCTGCTTCCATTCAAGAACTTCGTCATGCTCCCGTGTCTTGGCACATTACAGATCAATCAACTTCTCCGCGAACTCCCTCTCCTTTTTCTGCATCTCCTCCGCCGAGCTTGGTCCTTGAGCCCCCTCTCTCTCAGAGTGTTGCGTTCTCGTTCCAAAATTGTCAACTGATGTCTGAGAATTAGACAGTCTCCTCGGTACCTGATGGCTTCTTGGCTTGCGACGAGCTTCTCCAGCAGGAACTCCGACTCGAGAAGAGCACGGCTCTCTTTCTTCTCCTCTAGCATGTGCTCGAGCTCTGCAATTCTGGCCCTGAGGCCATGGTCTTCTTCTTTGTTGTTTTCAGTCTCAAGCGTCATGGAGGAACTGAGAAAAAACCGTGCAAAGAGAAAGAGCAGTGCAGAGAGAACATGGTAAAGAGAACTGAGGAAGAGCAGTGCAAAGGGAACTGTGAGTCTTCACTGCTCATTTTTGGTCCACACCGTGCACTTTTTTTCTTCTTGATGTGACTTGCTACAAATCAATGTGATGTCTTACGTATTAAATGTCCTTTGTGCTTTGTGTGTAACAACCAACAGGCATCCCGCAAAAGGAAATGCATTTATGCATATATGCACAGATTTATGGACCTTTTTTTATACGCCGTAAATAAAATTTTTGGACATTTAACATACATGTGAAGAGAGTGGACCTTCTTTTTGGACCTTCGGTTTTTATTTCTTTTTTTTCATTTTTATTTTATTTTATTTTTTATTTTATTTTATTTTATTTTATTTTGTTTTGTTTTTATTTTTTATTTTATTTTTTTACTTACCCAAAAAAAGAAGAGAAGTGACCTCGATTTAAGTAATTTTTCTTTACAAATTTTTTTGAATCATTAATTTTTCATTAAAATTACTTACCCAAAACGGTAAGCTTGAAGGAGCCTTGAGGCCAGCAGGGTGACTCAATGAAGAACCAGAGGCTTTCGTTTTGCCAGTAGCAGCCTCTTTAAGTTTCTTTCGCCTTTGAACAAGCGGAACTTCATCATCAGAGTCATTGCTGTGTGCCTTTTCTTTCCCTTCCAGACAAGAATTTTCCTAAACAAGCCTTGATATTGGAGGCTCCAGATCCTCGCACTTAACCTGAGCTTGCGTCTTATCCTTGGACTCCCTCTCCATCCTCTCCTTCTCAATGAGACCTGCAAAGTCTCCTGCAATATTCGACGCTCGAGCCCCTGCCTCCCCTTGCTTATTCATCCATTCGCGAACACCCTCTTTCATTGTCACAGCATGCCCAAGATCTCGTTTATTCTCTTCTATTTCAACAGAATCTTCTTTAAATTCATCAATTACCTCCACAAGCCTCAATAATCTAACCTCCAACGTCGCGTTCTTCTCCTTTAATCCACGAACTTCATCCAGGTCCTTCTTCTTTTAATCAAAAAACTACAGCGCACGAGCCTCCACCTGCCCGTACTTCTGCTTCCATTCAAGAACTTCGTCATGCACCAGTGTCTTTGCACATTACAGATCAATCAACTTCTCCTCGAACTCCCTCTCCTTTTTTCGCATCTCCTCTGCCCAAACTTGGTCCTTGAGCCCCCTCTCTCTCAGAGTGTGGCGTTCTCGCTCCAAAATTGTCACCTGATGTCTGTGAATCAGACCGTCTCCTTGGTACATGCTGGCTTCTTGGCTTGCGACGAGCTTCTCCAGCACAATCTCCGACTCGAGCAGAGCACGGCTCTGTTTCTCTCCTCTATCATGTGCTCGAGCTCTGCAATTCTGGCCCTGAGGCCATGGTCTTCTTCCATGTTGTTTTCTGTCTCAAGCTCCATGGATGAACCGAGAAAAAACAGTGCAAAGAGAAAGAGCACTGCAGTGAGAACAAGGCAAATAGAACTGAGGAAGAGTAGTACAAAAAGAGCAGTGCAAAGGAAACTGTTAGTCTTCGCTACTGATTTCTTCCAGCTTGTTAATTTTTGTACACAATTCAATAGATATAAACTCTAGGTTAGTTATATACAATGCTTGTGCGCGCTGTTTGAAGCATTTATTTTACCGATCTCCTGCATGCGGTGTTTGCAGGTGGTGCCGGAGTTTGCAGGGTTCCAGGAAAAGCAGACGGTGAGCTTCAAGGATCCTTGAGGCCAGCAGGGTGACTCAATGAAGAACCAGAGACTTTCGTTTTGCCAGTAGCCACCTCTTTAAGTTTCTTTCGCCTTTGAACAAGGGGAACTTCAACATCAGAGTCATTGCCGTGTGCATGTTCTTTCCCACCCACACGAGAATTTTCCTCAACAAGCCTTGATGTTGGAGGCTCCAGATCCTTGCACTTAACCTGAGCTTGCGTCTTATCCTTGGACTCCCTCTCTATCCTCTCCTTCTCAATGAGAGCTGCAAAGTCTCCTGCAATATTCGACGCTCGAGACTCTGCCTCCCCATGCTTATTCATCCATTCATGAGCACCCTCTATCATTGTCACTGCATGCCCAAGATCTCGTTTATTCTCTTCCATTTCAACAGAATCTTCTTTAAATTCCTCAATTACCTCCACAAGCCTCAATAATCTAACCTCCAACGCCGCGTTCTTAATCCACGAACGTCATCCATGACCTTCTTCTTTCATCCAAAAACTGCAGCGCACGAGCCTCCACCAGCCCGTACTTCTACTTCCATTCAAGAACTTCCTCATGCGCCCGTGTCTTTGCACATTCAGATCAATCAACTTCTCCTCAAACTCCCTCTATTTTTTCCGCATCTCCTCCGCCGAGCTTGGTCCTTGAGCCCCCTCTCTCTCAGAGTGTTGCGTTCTCGCTCCAAAATTGTAAACTGATGTCTGAGAATTAGACAGTCTCCTTGGTACCTGCTGGCTTCTTGGCTTGCGACGAGCTTCTCCTGCACGAACTCCGACTCGAGCAGAGCACGGCTCTATTTCTCCTCCTCTACCATGTGCTCGAGCTCTGCAATTCTGGCCGTGAGGCCATGGTCTTCTTCCTTGTTGTTTTCAGTCTCAAACGCCATGGAGGAACTGAGAAAAAACAGTGCAAAGAGAAAGAGCAGTGCAGATAGAACATGGTAAAGAGTACTTTGGAAGAGCAGTGCAAAGGGAACTGTGAGTCTTCACTGCTGATTTTTGGTCCACACGGTACACTTTTTTTGTTCTTGATGTGACTTGCTGCACATCAATGTGATGTCTCGCGTATTAAATGCCCTCGGTGCTTTGTGTGTAACAACCAATAGGCGTCCCGCAAAAGGAAATGCATTTATGCATATAAGAACGGATTTTTGGGCCTTTTTTATACGCCGTAAATAAAATTTTTGGACATTTAACATACATGTGAAGAGAATGGACATTTAACATACAATCAACTTCTCCTCGAACTCCCTCTCCTTTTTTCGCATCTCCTCTGCCCAAGCTTGGTCCTTGATGTTGAATATTGGACTCCCGGGATTTGGTTTTGATGATGAGCAAACATAAATAATCCATGAACTAACAATTTGTGAGCGCAGTATTGGAGATCGTCGCCAATTTCACGAGAACATTCAAAGCGATATCTCAACACTTCCCAAACCTCGTATTCATGCCTAAAGCTTCGTTGAAGCTCTTGCGCCGTTTTGGAAGTTATGAAGATTCAATCGAAGCTCTCGAAGACCGTTTATTAAGGTTTTATTTATAGTCTTTTAGCTTCGATATATAGAATGTTAAGCCTTGAGTATATCTTACGTTTCTATCTTCATTACGCTCATTTCGTAGCTCTAGGATCCTTGCACAAGTTAATTCTAACTTCCTCGAAGCGTCGCGCTTCGATTCGGACTTGTATGTGCATGTTAGTTGGTATAAGAACAAGTACTGACCGACTAGATGGTGATCTAGTCGGTCGGCAACTGTTCTTGGACCGACTAGTTTGATTCCTTAATTTCTTGGACTTTACTGTTTACAGTTAGTCGGTCTACGTTGACTCACCGACCGACTAGTTTGTGAACTAGTCGGTCAGTGATGCTTCTTTGACCGACTAGTTGTGACTTACTGTTCATGCTAAATTTCTCCTAAGCTACTGTTTATCGTTAGTCGGTCTAAGAACGTTTGGTGACCGACTAGTTGAAAATTTAGTCGGTCAACTTTTGTTCTTGGACCGACTAAGTCAACTTGTGTTCAGACTATTTCATTTTGCCTCTTAGTCGGTCTACGTTCACTGACTGACCGACTAGTTGTGAAACTAGTCGGTCAGAAAGTCTTCTTGGACCGACTAGATTTCTAGGTCTGAAATTCTATCTCTTCTCAGATCTACTCTTAGTCGGTCCACGTTGTTTGACTGACCGACTAGTTGATGAACTAGTCGGTCAGTGATTGTTCTTTGACCGACTAATTCTCACAGATTTCTATCCGTTGGAGAATGACCTAACTTGTTTTTATGGGACCCTATAAATACGAACCTAGGTCATTTCTATCTAGGTTAGAGCTGCCATTAAGAGATTCATTGAGTTCTAAAGAGATAGCCATTCTCACTCAAATCAAAAGCTCTCTTCCTCACAAGAAACACATTCTCTCTCATTTCTAGATCTAGAATCCATCTAGAGAGAAGGTTGTTCTTGGTGAGCTCTTCAAGCTATTGCTTGATCCAAGTCTCCAAATCATTCCTAGGCACCGATTGCTGGTCATTTCCTTGGTGCTAGGTCTTGGTGACTTCATCTTCCTCAAATCCTTCATTTCACCATTTGGGTAAGAAAAACTCAAGGTATAGGATTTTGTGGTAAGATTGTTTATTTCATATTAAACTCTTTAATATTGCTTTGTGATTCTCTCGGTTGTGGGAGAAGGTTGTGATCCCGGGTTGTGGGATTCACGTTTGCTATTGCATGTATGATTTGATCTTGTGAAGGTTTTTCACAAGATATTCATAGTGGAAATCTTAGGTTAGGGTTTCTAACCTAAGTACCCGGAGGGGATCCAGGTGGTTGGGACGTAGGATCACCGGGAACAAGTCGGGGAGACTTGGGTAGATCCGAACCCATTAACATCGTGTGTTAGCATTGTTAATTTTGTGTTGTCATTCAATTTAAGCTTCCGCAAATTGATTTGGTAGTTGTTTGCAATTTAATTTGGAATTATACTCCTTATTATTTTAAAGTACTATTCACCCCCCCCCCCCCTCTAGTACTTGTGCAGTAGCTGGTAGGGCATTACATTTGGTATCAGAGCCAGATACTCAGCTATGTCTGCCAACGACAACAAGACCGTGCCTCCACCTTCCAACTATGACACCTTCAGGAACCGTGAAGGAGCATCTTCGGTGATGGAAGGACATTCCTCTACGAGGCCTCCATTCTTCAACGGTACCAACTATGGGTATTGGAAATGCCGGATGGAAACCTTCCTCCGGAGTGCATCCTTATGGAGGACTACAATGAAGGAATACATCGAACCCAAAGAAGAAGACTTTGAGAAATGGACTACCGCGGATGTCGTCGCGGAGGTAAGCAATGCCAAGGCAATGAACGCCTTGCAATGCGCATTGGAGCCCGAGGATATCAATAAGATATGCACATGTAAGAGTGCATATCAAATTTGGAACTCCCTCCTCATTCTTCATGAAGGGACGAGTAGGGTAAGAGACTCTAAACTCGTAGTCGTAAACAAAGATTACGAAATGTTTCATATGCAACAGGGCGAGAAGATGAAAGAATATTACGCTCGTTTTGTTGACATAATAAACGAGTTAGAGGCCCTCGGCAAGTCCTACACTCAAAAGGAGAAGTGCTCAAAGCTTATTGAAGGACTTCCCTCTTCTTGGGAAAAACGTACCTTCGCCATCGAGGAAGGTAATGACATGAACAAATATACCGTAGTTCAACTAATGGGTACTTTGATGTCATACGAGGTACGCAAAGATAGCAAGGTGAAGTTACAATAAAAGATGAAGTCCTATTTGAACCTAGATGCGCCTAAGAAAAAGGCGATTGCATTCAAGGCGGCTTCATCCACCTCTACCGATGATGAGGACTCGGAAGAAGAAATGGACATGGAATCCATTGCACTCATGGCAAATAAGTTCAATCGCTTCTTCCGAAAGGGTAACTTCAAACAAAAATCTAAGTTTACTTCTACTAACGCCTCTCCACCTTTGTGCTTTAAATGCAATAAGCCAGGACACATCAAAGCGGATTGTCCTCAAAACAAGCAAAAGGAGAAGTGGAAGGCGCCGAAGTTCGACAAGTCAAAGAAGTACAAAAAGGGGTACAAAAAGGGACTTGTCGGAACAACATTCACCGACTCCGAGGATTCCTCAAGCGGAGAGTCGGACGATGAGAACGTGGAGCAAGCGCACATGTGCTTCATGGCAAGAGAGGAGCACGATCAAGGATCCTCCTCTTCCGATGATAGCGATGTTGAAAGCGATGAGGTAACCATGGACGATCTTAGGAATGCTAACTCTCAACTTTGGTCAAAATACACTAAATTAGTAAATAGATATACTAAGGTAAAAGATGACCTAGCTAGCATTCAAACATCGCCTAAGACTATCATCACCAACAACGACACCGTTGTTGAAGAGTTAAGAAATGAGATTGTTAATCTCAAATCTAAACTTGAACATGTTAGCATTGAGGATGCGGAAGAACATAAGATAGCGGATTTAACTTCTCAAAACTCGACTTTGAGTATTGAGAACGAGAATCTTAAATCTCGTGTTTATGTGCTCACATCGTAAATATCCACTTTGGATATTTCTTTGCGTTCTCTCAAAGAGAAATATGAGGACACATTAGGCCGAATCAACAAATTCAACAAGGGTAAGGGCCACTTGGATAATATCCTAAAAGACTTACTTCCGGCCAAACACCACATTGGCTTGGGGTATATGATGGGAAATTCATCCAAGTCGGTCACTACTTTTGTAAGGCCAACTTCCGAAGCCTCAACGAGTGGGAGCAAACACTCTATTGGTAGTTCATCTACCAATGGTGCTTCCACCTCGTCCACACCCTCTTTTGGAAAGAAACCCACTTTGGGTGGACCTCCAAAGAAGGGGCATGCTTATATGTACACAAATACCATGCCACGTAGGAACACACATCCTACTCCACCATCTCACACATATGATGATTTCTATGATACACGTTCACGGGCACGTGCACACCATGTGAGACACCCTCACGCACGTGTTCCCACACATACATATGTTCACCCACCTCATCGTATGAATAATTCTCGTCATGCACCATTCCATCATGTCCCGTATGCCTATCCACGTCATGCATCACGTAGAAATCAACGTCGCATGCATGCACCCAATAGGATGATGGCTCCCAAAATTTTCACTATTTGGAGCCCAAAGGACACAAGCATGGACGAAAAACAAATGTATATGAATGCTTATTTTTCGAATGTTGTGCATAGTAGGAATTATGTGGGGAAGTCAAAGTCCAATTGGACTTGGCTTCCAAAGGTCTAACCTTTGAGGACCCAATGACCTTGGGTACCATGATATGGAAGTTTCTATCTTTAGGTACTCAAGGAAAAGAAAAAGAAGAGGAGCAACAAATTTAAATTTAGCTCCAAAGGGAATTGGATACTCGATAGCGGGTGTTCAAAACACATGACGGGTGACGCTCAATTGCTCTCCGGAGTGGTTCCCATTGCAAATGGAAATCGCGTCGTATTTGGAGGCAACGAGAGCGGAACCATCGTCGGTGTTGGTAAAGTGGGTAACCCTTCTAAACCCTTAATTAGTGATGTTTATCTAGTTGATGGTTTAAATCATAATCTTATTTCAATAAGCCAACTTTGTGACAAAGGTTACAAAGTTAGCTTTGCGAAAGGATTGTGTCATATTTCAAATGATAATAATAAATTATTATTTTCCGGCACACGCCATAAAGATATTTATATTTTGGATCTTCCTAAGTCATATGAACAATGTCTCGTTGCCAACACAAGTGAACAACACTTATGGCATCGACGCTTTGGACATGTGAACTTTGGAACACTTTATAAACTTTCGAAATTAAATTCCATTAAAGGTTTTCCGAAGCTCGTTTTCGAAAAGAAAAGTTTTTGTGATTCTTGTCAACGTGGCAAGCTTCCTAAATCTTCATTTAAACCTAAGAAAAGCATTTCTACGAAACGGCCACTAGAGCTATTACATCTAGATTTATTTGGGCCAACTAGAGTTGCTTCCTTAGGAAATGCAAGATATGGACTAGTCATCGTTGATGATTATTCAAGATTTACTTGGGTATTTTTCTTATGTAATAAAAATGAAGCTTTTGAAAACTTCACAATATTTGTGAAGAAAGTACAAAATCTCATCGGAACCACCATTGTCACTATTCGTAGTGATCATGGGGGTGAATTTGAGAATGAGTCTTTCTCAAATTTTTGTGATGATCTTGGAATTACTCACACGTTTTCTTTCCCTCGCGCACCTCCTCAAAATGGTGTTGTTGAGAGGAAGAATAGAACGCTTGTGGAGTGTGCTCGCACTATGCTCGAAGATAGTCAACTTGGTTATCAATTTTGGGCAGAAGCGGTACACACCGCTTGTTATGTGTTTAATAGAATACTTTTGAGGCCCGGCACCAAACAAACTTGCTATGAATTGTTGTTTGGTAGATTGCCTCAAGTTAAACATTTTTGTGTTTTCGGCGCAAAATGTTTTATTAAAAACACATATGATAATTTGGACAAGTTTGATCCGAGATCGGATGAGGGGATATTTGTTGGGTATTCCTCACGTAGCAAAGCCTACCGGATATACAACAAAAGATCATCTACGATCGAGGAATCACTTCATGTCTCTTTTAATGAGAATTTTACTACTTCTAGAATTTCAAATGATAATGATTCTATGGATGTTTTATGTGATTCATTTGAAAATTCTAAGTCTATTGATTCAATTGATTCTATTGAGACTAACCCGACTAATGAAGTTGTTGAGAATGTGCCTAGTGATCAAGGTATTCCCAAGCGGCTTCATACCGTTCGCGACCATCCCCATTAGCAAGTTATTGGCAATATTAATGATAGTGTCAAGACGAGATCTCAAGTCCACCACTTCGCCAATTGTGCCTTTGCCTCATCGATAGAGCCAAAGAATATCGTTGAAGCGTGCGAAGATAGTGCTTGGATCCTTGCCATGGAGGAGGAACTCATTCAATTCGAGAGGAATGAGGTATGGGAGCTTGTTCCTTTGCCATCGAAGAACCACACCGTCATAGGGACAAAGTGGATCTTCAAGAACAAAACCGACGAAAATCAAGTCGTCGTCCGGAACAAAGCTCGGTTAGTAGCTCAAGGCTATCGCCAAGAGGAAGGTATCGATTTCGAAGAATCCTTCGCTCCGGTAGCTAGATTAGAATCGATTAGACTTTTATTGTCTTATGCATGCCATAAAAATTTTAAGTTATTTCAAATGGATGTTAAAAGTGCATTTTTAAACGGAGATGTCGTTGAGGAAGTTTACGTTTCTCAACCTCCGGGCTTCATAAATGAAAAATTTCCAAATCATGTTTTTAAACTAAATAAAGCTCTTTATGGTTTGAGACAAGCTCCTCGAGCTTGGTATGATCGCCTAAAGAATTTTCTTTTGGATTTGAATTTTAAAATGGGCGAAGCCGATTCTACACTTTTTGTTAAGCATGCGAATAATGATATTTTATTAGTTCAAATTTATGTTGATGATATCATTTTCGGTGCTACTAACTTCACTCTTTGTGAAGAGTTTTCTAATGTTATGAAGGAACAATTTGAGATGAGCCACATGGGCGAACTCAAATATTTCTTAGGTCTTCAAATTCGCCAATTGAACGATGCAATCTTCATCCACCAAACGAAGTATACGGTGGAGTTGCTTAAGCGATTTGGAATGGAAAGTGCTTCCGGGAAAAAGACTCCAATGAGCACGACTACGCATCTTGACAAGGATACGGGCGGTAAGGATGTAGACATTCGTCTATATCGAGGTATGATAGGTAGTTTACTTTATCTTACCGCAAGTAGGCCCGATATTATGTTTGCTGTATGCATATGTGCTCGTTACCAGTCTCAACCTAAGGAGTCTCACTTAGTAGCGGTAAAGCGTATTTTCCGTTATCTAAGTTACACTTTAGATTTTGGATTACTTTATCCGAAATCTAGCACGTATGAGTTAGTCTCATACAGTGATGCCGATTATGCGGGATGCAAATCCGACAGGAAAAGTACTAGTGGCACTTGCCATTTTCTAGGAAATTCTCTTGTCTCTTGGTTTTCCAAGAAGCAAAATTCCGTATCACTTTCAACCAACGAGGCGGAATACATTGCCGCCGGTGCCGCTTGTGCCCAGGTTCTTTGGATGAGACACACTTTGAAGGATTTTGGTATTCACTGTGATACTAGCCCTATCATGGTGGATAACCAAAGTGCTATCTGTCTTTCAAAGAATCCGGTGCACCATTCCCGATCAAAACACATAGATGTCCGACACCATTTCTTAGATGATCATGTTGCTAAAAAGGACATCATTTTAGTGTACGTTGAAACCCAAAAGCAAATCGCCGATATTTTCACGAAACCCTTAAAGGAGGACTCCTTTGTGCGGTTGCGTCGAGAATTGGGGATTATGGGTGAATCCGAGATATAGGATTCATATTTCATTCAATTATCTTGCATGCTATTCGATTTCGCGATATTTCATTCATGCTAGATTAATTGAATTTTTGGGAATTATATGTGATATATTTGAATTTCTGATCGAATTCGTATTTGAAAGTCGTATTTAAGATTTCAACGTTTTATGGGGTAATTTAGATGAATAATGAGAGTTTTAAGTTGTTTCATCCAAGTGGTTTGTGAAGAAAAATCAATTATCAAATTTTGAACTCTTCTAGTCGGTCTAAGTTCATTTGTCAACCGACTAGATGCTCATCTAGTCGGTTAGCAAGTGAACTCAGACCGACTAGATCAAGCTTTTATATATCTCCTATCTTTTTCTTTCGTTAGTCGGTCATAGTACACTTACCGACCGACTAGATTGAAAACTAGTCGGTCAGTGAATATACTGCGACCGACTAATTCTTGCCCTAGAAATTCATCTGTGCCTCTGTTTCGACTTAGTCGGTTCAAGCTCATTGACCGACCGACTAGATCGTAATCTAGTCGGTCAGTGTTTGAACTGTGACCGACTAAGTGGGTTAGGGCATTTGTGTATTTTTGCTTCCAGACCGACTTAAACTCACTTTCATTCGACTAAAACTCACTTTTAGTCGGTTTGTCTCTCAGCTCAAGCCCGATAACTCCCAAAACCCGATCGAGCCCCTTCAAATTCTCGTCGACTCCGGCCATATCTCCGGCCATCCTCGCCGTCCGCCGCCGTCGCCTCCTCCTCCTAGGTATCTCCCTCCCTCTCCTAGGTCGATTTCTTGCCCTAGGGTGCGATTTCATCTTCTAGGTATTCTAGGGTTTCGGAATTTTTCATCTTAGGGCTTGTGTGTTAGGGTTTGTTTGTTGTGTGCTTAGGGTTTGTTGTTGATCCTCCGTAATTGCTTGCTTGTACTCTTCGTGCCACGACCATGGCTAAGACGAGGATTCCCATCGCCTCTTCCGGGGCTTCTCCTATGACCGTAGGGCCTTCCGACCCTAGGAATCCCCCTAAGCCTAAACGTCGTGCCAAGTCTACTCAAGCTTCCCCGTCTTCGCCTCCTCTGAAGAAGCAGAGGACGGCGACCGTCAAGCCCCGCAAATCCAAGACCAAAAAGCCCTTACTCCACTCACCGGCTACTCCTCCCGATTCCGACTCTGAATTTATCCCTGAGGATGAGCCTGCTAGGGAACCTACTCCTCCTCCGAAGACCCGTAAGGCTAAGGGTAAGGCTCCTATGCCAGTCGGCGGTGTAGACATATCGTTGTGCCGCGATGACCCTCAGTGTCTCGCAGCGTACAACCGTATAGAGCACTGTCCACTGTTGTTAGAGCATTACGTTCAGTTTTCTGATTTTCTCGGCCTTGCTGATCTTCTGTCCTATAGTGGTCTTCTTGATTATCTCCGCTATGATCCTAAGGCCAATCCCAAACCGTATCCTCGCCTTGTGAAATTGTTCTATGCCAATCGCGTTCGAGGCCAGTACGATGCCAGCCACTCCATTGAGACGACTGTCTTGGGAACTCCTATAGTTCTCACGGCAGAAATCTTGGGGGAGATTCTTGGTTGCTCGTCGTGTGGTCTCCTTCCTTCGGACATTTCGGTCGATGACATTTCTTCCTTGGATCAGTCAGTTCTTTCAGATATCTTCCAGGTTATCCCCTCCGCATTCATTGGTGTTCCATCGAAATCTTTCAAGCCGAATGCGTGGGTCCTTAACCTGATCTTGAATTCATGTCTTCTACCTAAGTATGGATCCTCTTCTCTTCCATCCCAGCCGTTCTTGAAATTGATCTACGCTCTTTTCTTGGGATGCGAGATTAATTAGGCTCGCGTGATACTCGATAAGATGGACTCTTTCGAGTGTATACGCAAGACCAATAAGTCTGCGCATATTCCATATCCTTGTCTGTTTGACCCTTGTGTTTCGTCATTTCCGAGTCCCTCTCCCTCCTGACGATGAGCGTCCCTTGGGTACTCCTCTGAACGCGACGGCCGTGAAGAAATCTCTAGCGGCGCTTCGTCACGTACAGAGGTCTACCACATCTGCGTCTCAGGCGACTCCATCTGCTGCTGGTGCCCCCTCTCGTCCTGCTACTTTGGATGATGTCGTACGGATACTTCGTCGGCACGAGTCTCGCTTGGCTCGTACCGAGGAGGTAGTTTGCCGTATGGCTCGTCAGATGGGCATTGATCTTCCTCCGTCCGTGTCTGAGGACGAGGAGATGGACGATGAGGAGCTTGACGAGCTTGTCACTTCTTTTGCCCATGGCGATGAGGCCACTGCTGCTGCTGCTGCTACATCTTCTGCTCCTGGTGTTGGCACCTCTACCGGTGCTCCAGAGCCCTCTGCTTCAGCACTTCAGACTTCTGAGCCTGCTGCCTCTCCTGCTGACACTCCTGTTGTGCCTGCTGATGTTGAGCCTGTTGCTGTTGCTTCCACACCTACCCCGACGATCCCGTCTGTTGAGACACCTCTACTCCCTGCAGAGCTTGAGTCCACTCCGTCGACTGGGCCCACGGAGACTGCAGATCCAGCCACTTCCTCGTGATTGTCAGTTTCGAGGACTCTCCACTACACTTTGGATGTTATATTTTTTAGTGAGAGTATTTTGGGTTTGGATGGGGTTTGAGAGTTGTTTTGATGTATTTTTGAGCTTTCAGGGTTTCGGTGTTGGTTGTTTTGATACACTTTGGATGATGTTGCTGATGGTTATTTTGTTGTATTTTGATGTAGACGATGATGATGTATCTTTTGATGTTTATATCCATGGTCGTTTGTATTTTGATGTACTCGTTGGGATATCTCTTTGGATGTACTCACGATGTTCTCATTTATATATATACATCGTCGTTCTCTTTGTCTTAATTCCTCGTGCACATTTAATATTCGTTCAATGCATATAATGTGTGAATACGTCGTTCGACGCATGAAAACTTGGTTAAATAGATTTAAATTCTAGAATTGTATAGAATTGTTTTCCATGCACAAATTTAACCAAGAATATTGAATATTGAAGAGTGTGTTTCTTTATTCAAGAAATGAATAATTATTTGGTATTTTTGATGATTTTGATTATTTTTTTGATAATGGACATTTTGGCACACCTTGATTTGATTTCCACATTTTTCCCTTGGTGTCAATTTGGTCCATCGTCATTGTCTACGACTCCCGATGTTGGATTTTCCATTTCCTAGTTGTTGTCGTTGTATGCCCCCCATTTTTGGGATAATGCCAAAGGGGGAGAGATAATGATAATAAATAGCACAAATGAAAATTTAACTTACTTTCCAAGAATCTAGTTTGATATGTTAGATTCAGGGGGAGTTAAGATACATATAAGGATTTTCAAAATCCGATATTTCGAAAATTGATTCTCTTTATTTATCTTACTCATCTGATTGATGCAATTCATATATATTCATTTTGGAATTAACGTGTCATCAATGTAGGGGGAGTAAGTATTTTACAATTGAATCATTATTTTTGATTATTATTTATGTTGGTTTGTCATCACCAAAAAGGGGGAGAATGTTGAATATTGGACTCCCCGGATTTGGTTTTGATGATGAGCAAACATAAATAATCCATGAACTAACAATTTGTGAGCGCAGTATTGGAGATCGTCGCCAATTTCACGAGAACATTCAAAGCGACATCTCAACACTTCCCAAAGCTCGTATTCATGCCTAAAGCTTCGTTGAAGCTCTTGCGCCGTTTTGGAAGTTATGAATATTCAATCGAAGCTCTCGAAGACCGTTTATTAAGGTTTTATTTATAGTCTTTTAGCTTCGATATATAGAATGTTAAGCCTTGAGTATATCTTACGTTTCTATCTTCATTACGCTCATTTCGTAGCTCTAGGATCCTTGCACAAGTTAATTCTAACTTCCTCGAAGCGTCGCGCTTCGATTTGGACTTGTATGTGCATGTTAGTTGGTACAAGAACAAGTACTGACCGACTAGATGGTGATCTAGTCGGTCGGCAACTGTTCTTGGACCGACTAGTTTGATTCCTTAATTTCTTGGACTTTACTGTTTACAGTTAGTCGGTCTACGTTGACTCACCGACCGACTAGTTTGTGAACTAGTCGGTCAGTGATGCTTCTTTGACCGACTAGTTGTGACTTACTGTTCATGCTAAATTTCTCCTAAGCTACTGTTTATCGTTAGTCGGTCTAAGAACGTTTGGTGACCGACTAGTTGAAAATTTAGTCGGTCAACTTTTGTTCTTGGACCGACTAAGTCAACTTGTGTTCAGACTATTTCATTTTGCCTCTTAGTCGGTCTACGTTCACTGACTGACCGACTAGTTGTGAAACTAGTCGGTCAGAAAGTCTTCTTGGACCGACTAGATTTCTAGGTCTGAAATTCTATCTCTTCTCAGATCTACTCTTAGTCGGTCCACGTTGTTTGACTGACCGACTAGTTGATGAACTAGTCGGTCAGTGATTATTCTTTGATCGACTAATTCTCACAGATTTCTATCCGTTGGAGAATGACCTAACTTGTTTTTATGGGACCCTATAAATACGAACCTAGGTCATTTCTATCTAGGTTAGAGCTGCCATTAAGAGATTCATTGAGTTCTAAAGAGATAGCCATTCTCACTCAAATCAAAAGCTCTCTTCCTCACAAGAAACCCATTCTCTCTCATTTCTAGATCTAGAATCCATCTAGAGAGAAGGTTGTTCTTGGTGAGCTCTTCAAGCTATTGCTTGATCCAAGTCTCCAAATCATTCCTAGGCACCGATTGCTGGTCATTTCCTTGGTGCTAGGTCTTGGTGACTTCATCTTCCTCAAATCCTTCATTTCACCATTTAGGTAAGAAAAACTCAAGGTATAGGATTTTGTGGTAAGATTGTTTATTTCATATTAAACTCTTTAATATTGCTTTGTGATTCTCTCGGTTGTGAGAGAAGGTTGTGATCCTGGGTTGTGGGATTCACGTTTGCTATTGCATGTATGATTTGATCTTGTGAAGGTTTTTCACAAGATATTCATAGTGGAAATCTTAGGTTAGGGTTTCTAACCTAAGTATCCGGAGGGGATCCGGGTGGTTGGGACGTAGGATCACCGGGAACAAGTCGGGGAGACTTGGGTGGATCCGAACCCATTAACATCGTGTGTTAGCATTGTTAATTTTGTGTTGTCATTCAATTTAAGCTTCCGCAAATTGATTTGGTAGTTGTTTGCAATTTAATTTGGAATTATACTCCTTATTATTTTAAAGTACTATTCACCCCCCCCCCCCCCCCTCTAGTACTTGTGCAGTAGCTGGTAGGGCATTACAGTTGAGCCCCCTCTCTCTCAGAGTGTTGCGTTCTCGCTCCAAAATTTTCACCTGATGTCTGAGAATTAGACAGTCTCCTTGGTACCTGCTGGCTTCTTGGCTTGCGACGAGCTTCACAAGCACGAACTCTGACTCGATCATAGCACGGCTCTGTTTCTTCTCCTCTATCATGAGCTCGAGCACTGCAATTCTGGCCCTGAGGACATGGCCTTCTTCCATGTTGTTTTCTGTCTCAAGCGCCATGGAGGAACAGAGAAAAAACAGTGCGAAGAGAAAGAGCAGTGCAGAGAGAGCACGGTAAATAGAACTGAGGAAGAGCAGTGCAAAAAAGAGAAGTGCAAAAAGAGAAGTGCAAAGGCAAACTGTGAGTCTTCACTACTGATTTCTTCCAACTTGTTAATTTTTGTACACAATTCAACAGAGACAAACTCTACGTTAGTCCTATACAACGCTTGCGTGCGCTGTTTGCAGCATTTATTTTACCGATCTCTTGTATGCGATGTTTGCCGGTGGTGCCGGAGTTTGTCGCGTTCCAAGAAAAGCAGACGGTGAGCTTGAAGGAGTCTTGAGGCCAGCATGGTGATTCAATGAAGAACCAGAGGCTTTCGTTCTGCCAGTAGCCACCTCATTAAGTTTCTTTTGCCTTTGAACAACCGGAACTTCATCATCAGAGTCATTGCCGTGTGCATGTTCTTTCCCTCCCAGACGAGAATTTTCCTCAACAAGCCTTGATGTTGGAGGCTCTAGATCCTTGAACTTAACCTGAGCTAGTGTCTTATCCCTGGACTCCCACTCCACCACTCCTTCTCAATGAGACCAGCAAAGTCTCCTGCAATATTCGACGCTCGAGCCTCTGCCTCCCCATGCTTATTCATCCATTCACGAACACACTCTATCATTGGCACAGCATTGCCCAACATCTCGTTTATTCTCTTCGATTTCAACAGAATCTTCTTTAAATTCCTCAATTACCTCCACAAGCCTCAATAATCTAACCTCCAACGCCGCGTTCGTCTCCTTTAATCCACGAACGTCATCCATGATATTCTTCTTTCATCAAAAAATTGCAGCGCACGAGCCTCAACCTGCCCGTACTTCTGCTTCCATTCAAGAACTTCGTCATGCGCCTGTGTCTTTGCACTTAAAGATCAATCAACTTCTCCTCGAACTCCCTCTCCTTTTTCCGCATCTCCTCCGTCGAGCTTGGTCCTTGAGCCCCCTCTCTCTCAGAGTGTTGCTTTCTCGCTCCAAAATTGTCAACTGATGTCTGAGAATTAGACAGTCTCCTTGGTACCTGCTGGCTTCTAGGCTTGCGACGAGCATCTCCAGCACGAACTCCGACTCAAGCAGAGCACGGCCCTCTTTCTCCTCCTCTAGCATGTACTCGAGCTCTGCAATTCTGGCCCTGAGGCCATGGCCTTCTTCCTTGTTGTTTTTAGTCTCAAGCGCCAAGGAGGAACTGAGAAAAAACAATGCAAAGAGAAAGAGTAGTGCAGAGAGAACTTGGTAAAGAGAACTGAGGAAGATCAGTGCAAAGGGAACTGTGAGTCTTCACCGCTGATTTTTTGTCCACACGGCACACTTTCTTTGTTCTTGATGTCACTTGCTGCAAATCAATGTGATGTCTAACGTATTAAATGCCCTCTGTGCTTTGTGTGAAACAACCAATAGGCGTCCCGCAAAAGGAAATGCATTTATGCCTATATGCAAAGATTTTTGGACCTTTTTTTATACGCCGTAAATAAAAATTTTGGACATTTAACATACATGTGAAGAGAATGGACCTTCTTTTTGAACCTTCTGTTTTTTCCTTTTTTTTCTTTTTTATTTTTTTTATTTTATTTTTTATTTTATTTTATTTTATTTTATTTTATTTTTTTTATTTTTTTACTTACCCAAAAAATAGAAGAGAAGTGACCTCGTTTTAAGTAATTTTTCTTTAGAAATTTTTTTTGGATCATTAATTTTTCTTTAAAATTACTTACCCAAAACGGTGAGCTTGAAGGAGCCTTAAGGCCGGCAGGGCGACTCAATGAAGAACCAGAGGCTTTCGTTTTGCCAGTAGCAGCCTCTTTAAGTTTCTTTCGCCTTTGAACAACCAGAACATCATCGTCAGAGTCATTGCCGTGTGCCCGTTCTTTCCCTTCCAAACGAGAATTTTCCTCAACAAGCCTTGATGTTGGAGGCTCCAAATCCTCGCACTTTACCTGAGCTTGTGTCTTATCCTTGAACTCCCTCTCCATCCTCTCCTTCTCAATGAGACCAGCAAAGTCTCCTGCAATATTCGACACTCGAGCCTCTGCCTCCCCTTGCTTATTCATCCATTCGCGAACACCCTCTATCATTGTCACAGCATGCCCAAGATCTCGTTTATTCTCTTCGATTTCTACAGAATCTCCTTTAAATTCCTCAATTACCTCCACAAGCCTCAATAATCTAACCTCCAACGTCGCTTTCTTCTCCTTTAATCCACGAACCTCATCCACGACCTTCTTTTTTTCATCAAAAAACTGCAGCGCACGAGCCTCCACCTGCCCGTACTTCTGCTTCCATTCAAGAACTTCGTCATGCGCCCGTGTCTTTGCACATTACTGATCAATCAACTTCTCCTCGAACTCCCTCTCCTTTTTCCGCATCTCCTCTGCCCAAACTTGGTCCTTGAGCCCCCTCTCTCTCAGAGTGTTGCGTTCTCGCTCCAAAATTGTCACCTGATGTCTGAGAATTAGACAGTCTCCTTGGTACATGCTGGCTTCTTGGCTTGCGACGAGCTTCGCAAGCACGAACTCCGACTCGAGCAGAGCACGGCTCTGTTTCATCTCCTCTATCATGTGCTCGAACTCTGCAATTCTGGCCCTGAGGCCATTGTCTTCTTCCATGTTGTTTTCTATCTCAAGCGCCATGGAGGAACCGAGAAAAAACAGTGCAAAGAGAATGAGCAGTGCAGAGAGAGAATGGCAAATAGAACTGAGGAAGAACAGTGCAAAAAGAGCAGTGCAGAGGGAACGGTGAGTCTTCACTACTGATTTCTTCCAACTTGTTAATTTTTGTACACAATTCAACAGAGACAAACTCTACGTTAGTCCTATATAATGCTTGTGGGCGCTGTTTGCAGCATTTATTTTACCGATCTCTTGCATGCGATGTTTGCAAGTGGTGCCGGAGTTTGCAGGGTTCCAGGAAAAGCAGACAGTGAGCTTGAAGGAACCTTGAGGCCAGCATGGTGACTTAATGAAGAACCAGAGGCTTTCGTTTTGCCAGTAGCCACCTCTTTAAGTTTCTTTCGCCTTTGAACAAGCGGAACTTCATCATCAGAGTCATTGCCGTGTGCCTGTCCGTTCCCTCCCAGATGAGAATTTTCCTCAACAAGCCTTGATGTTGGAGGCTCTAGATACTTGCACTCAACCTGAGCTTGCGTCTTACCCATGGACTCCCTCTCCATCCTCTCCTTCTCAATGAGACCTGAAAAGTCTCCTGCAATATTCGACGCTCGAGCCTCTGCCTCCACATGCTTATTCATCCATTCATGAACACCCTCTATCATTGTCACAGCATGCCCAAGATCTCGTTTATTCTCTTCGATTTCAACAGAATCTTCTTTAAATTCCTCAATTACCTCCACAAGCCTCAATAATCTAACCTCTAACGCCGCGTTCTTAATCCACGAACGTCATCCATGACCTTCTTCTTTCATAAAAAACTGCAGCGCACGAGCCTCCACCTGCCCGTACTTCTGCTTCCATTCAAGAACTTCGTCATGCGCCCGTGTCTATGCACATTACAGATCAATCAGCTTCTCCTCGAACTCCCTCTATTTTTTCCACATCTCCTCCGTCGAGCATGGTCCTTGAGCCCCCTCTCTCTCAGAATGTTGCGTTCTCGCTCCAAAATTGTCAACTGATGTCTGAGAATTAGACAGTCTCCTTGGTACCTGCTGGCTTCTTGGCTTGCGACGAGCTTCTCCAGCACGAACTCCGACTCGAGTAGAGCACTGCTCTATTTCTCCTCCTCTAGTATGTGCTCGAGCTCTGCAATTCTGGCCCTGAGGCCATGGTCTTCTTCCTTGTTGTTTTCAGTCTCAAACGCCATGGAGGAACTGAGAAAAAACAATGCAAAGAGAAAGAGCAATGCAGATAGAACATGGTAAAGAGAACTGAGGAAGAGCAGTGCAAAGGGAACTGTGAGTCTTCACTGCTGATTTTTGGTCCATACTGTACACTTTTTTTGTTCTTAATGTGACTTGCTGCAAATCAATGTGATGTCTTAAGTATTAAATGCCCTCTGTGCTTTGTGTGTTACAACCAACAGGCGTCCCGCAAAAGGAAATGAATTTATGCATATATGCACAGATTTTTGGACCTTTTTTTATACGCCGTAAATAAAATTTTTGGACATTTAACATACATGTGAAGAGAGTGGACCTTCTTTTTGGACCTTCGGTTTTTATTTCTTTTTTTTCATTTTTATTTTATTTTATTTTTTATTTTATTTTATTTTATTTTATTTTGTTCTGTTTTTGTTTTTTATTTTATTTTTTTACTTACCCAAAAAAGAAGAGAAGTGACCTCGATTTAAGTAATTTTTCTTTAGAACTTTTTTTGAATCATTAATTTTTCTTTAAAATTACTTACCCAAAACGGTAAGCTTGAAGGAGCCTTGAGGCCAGCAGGGTGACTCAATGAAGAACCAGAGGCTTTCGTTTTGCCAGTAGCAGCCTCTTTAAGTCTCCTGCAATATTCGACGCTCGAGCCTCTGCCTCCCCATGCTTATTCATCCATTCACGAACACCCTCTATCATTGTCACAGCATGCCGAAGATCTCGTTTATTCTCTTCGATTTCAACAGAATCTTCTTTAAATTCCTCAATTACCTCCACAAGCCTCAATAATCTAACTTCCAAGGTCGCGTTCTTCTCCTTTAATCCACAAACCTCATCCACGACCTTCTTCTTTTCATCAAAAAACTGCATCGCACGAGCCTCCACCTGCCCGTACTTCTGCTTTCATTCAAGAACTTCGTCATGCGCTCGTGTCTTTGCACATTGCAGATCAATCAACTTCTCCTCGAACTCCCTCTCCTTTTTCCGCATCTCCTCTGCCCAAACTTGGTCCTTGAGCCCCCTCTATCTTAGAGTGTTGCGTTCTCGCTCCAAAATTGTCACCTGATGTCTGAGAATTAGACAGTCTCCTTGGTACCTGCTGGCTTCTTGGCTTGCGACGAGCTTCTCCAGCATGAACTCCGACTCGAGCAAAGCACGGCTATGTTTCTTCTCCTATATCATGTGCTCGAGCTCTGCAATTCTGGCCCTGAGGCAATGGTCTTCTTCCATGTTGTTTTCTGTCTCAAGCGCCATGGAGGAACCGAGAAAAAATAGTGCACAGAGAAAGAGCAGTGCAGAGAGAGAACGACAAATAGAACTGAGGAAGAGCAGTGCAAAAAGAGCCGTGCAAAGGGAACAGTGAGTCTTCACAATTGATCTCTTCCAACTTGTTAATTTTGTACATAATTCAACAGAGACAAACACTACGTTAGTCCAATACAATGCTTGCGTGCGCTGTTTGCAGCATTTATATTACCGATCTCTTGCATGCGATGTTTGCAGGTGGTGTCGGAGTTTGCCGGGTTCCAGAAAAAGCAGACGGTGAGCTTGAAGGAGCCTTGAGGCCAGCCGGGTGACTTAATGAAGAACCAGAGGCTTTCGTTTTGCCAGTAGCCACCTCTTTAAGTTTCTTTTGCCTTTGAACAAGCGGAACTTCATCATCAGAGTCATTGCCGTATGCATGTTCTTTCCCTCCCAGACGAGAATTTTTCTCAACAAGCCATGATGTTGGAGGCTCTCGATACTTGCACTTAACCTGAGCTTGTGTCTTATCCCTGGACTCCCTCTCCACCACTCCTTCTCAATGAGACCAGCAAAGTCTCCTGCAATATTCGACGCTCGAGACACTGCCTCCCCATGCTTATTCATCCATTCACGAACACCCTCTATCATTGTCACAGCATGCCCAACATCTCGTTTATTCTCTTCGATTTCAACAAAATATTCTTTAAATTCCTCAATTACCTCCACAAGCCTCAATAATCTAACCTCTAACGCCGTGTTCTTTTCCTTTAATCCACGAACGTCATCCACGACCTTCTTCTTTCATCAAAAAACTGCAGCGCACGAGCCTCAACCTTCCCGTACTTCTCCTTTTATTCAAGAACTTCGTCCTGCGCCCGTGTCTTTGCCCTTACAAATCAATCAACTTCTCCTCGAACTCCCTCTCCTTTTTCTGCATCTCCTCCGTCGAGCTTGGTCCTTGAGCCCCCTCTCTCTCAGAGTGTTGCTTTCTCGCTCCAAAATTGTCAACTGATGTCTGAGAATTAGACAGTCTCCTTGGTACCTGCTGGCTTCTAGGCTTGCGACGAGCATCTCCAGCACGAACTCCGACTCAAGCAGAGCACGGCCCTCTTTCTCCTCCTCTAGCATGTACTCGAGCTCTGCAATTCTGGCCCTGAGGCCATGGCCTTCTTCCTTGTTGTTTTTAGTCTCAAGCGCCAAGGAGGAACTGAGAAAAAACAATGCAAAGAGAAAGAGTAGTGCAGAGAGAACTTGGTAAAGAGAACTGAGGAAGAGCAGTGCAAAGGGAACTGTGAGTCTTCACTGCGGCTTTTTTGTCCACATGGTACACTTTTTTTGTTCTTGATGTCACTTGCTGCAAATCATTGTGATGTCTTACGTATTAAATGCCCTCTGCGCTTTGTGTGTAACAACCAACAGGCGTCCCACAAAAGAAAATGCATTTATGCATATATGCACAGATTTTTGGACCTTTTTTATACGCCGTAAATAAAAATTTTGGACATTTAACATACATGTGAAGAGAATGGACCTTCTTTTTGGACCTTTTGTTTTTTTCTTTTTTTCTTTTTTATTTTATTTTATTTTATTTTTTATTTTATTTTATTTTTTATTTTATTTTATTTTATTTTATTTTACTTTTTTATTTTATTTTTTTACTTACCCAAAAAATAGAAGAGAAGGGACCTCGTTTTAAGTAATATTTCTTTAGAACTTTTTTTTGAAGCATTAATTTTTCTTTAAAATTACTTACCCAAAACGGTGAGCTTGAAGGAGCCTTAAGGCCAGCAGGGCGACTCAATGAAGAACCAAAGGCTTTCGTTTTGCCAGTAGCAGCCTCTTTAAGTTTCTTTTGCCTTTGAACAACCGGGACATCATCGTCAGAGTCATTGCCGTGTGCCTGTTCTTTCCCTTCCAGACAAGAATTTTCCTCAACAAGCCTTGATGTTGGAGGCTCCAGATCCTCGCACTTAACCTGAGCTTGCGTCTTATCCTTGGACTCCCTCTCCACCCTCTCCTTCTCAATGAGACCTGCAAAGTCTCATGCAATATTCGACGCTCGAGCCTCTGCCTCCCCATGCTTATTCATCCTTTCGCGAACACCCTCTATCATTATCACAGCATGCCCAAGATCACATTTATTCTCTTCGATTTAAACAGAATCTTCTTTAAATTCCACAAGTACCTCCACAAGCCACAATAATCTAACCTCCAACGTCGCGTTCTTCTCCTTTATTCCACGACCACCTTCTTTTCATCAAAAAACCGCAGCGCACGAGCCTCCACCTGCCCGTACTTCTGCTTCCATTCAAGAACTTCGTCATGCTCACGTGTCTTTGCACATTGTAGATCAATCAACTTCTCCTTGAACTCCCTCTCCTTTTTCTGTATCTCCTCTGCCCAAACTTGGTCCTTGAGTCCCCTCTCTCTCAGAGTGTTGCATTCTCGTTCCAAAATTGTCACCTGATGTCTGAGAATTAGACAGTCTCCTTGGTACCTGTGGGCTTCTTGGCTAGTGACGAGCTTCGCCAGCAGGAACTCTGACTCGAGCAGAGCACGGCTCTGTTTCTTCTCCTCTACCATGTGCTCGAGCTCTGCAATTCTGGCCCAGAGGCCATGGTCTTCTTCCATGTTTTTTTCTGTCTCAAGCGCCATGGAGGAACCGAGAAAAAACAGTGCAAAGAGAAAGAGCAGTGCCGAGAGTGCACGGCAAATAGAACTGAGGAAGAGCAGTGCAGGAAGAGCAGTGCAAAAAGTTCAGTGCAAAGGGAACTGTGAGTCTTCACTACAGATTTCTTCCAACTTGTTAATTTTTGTACACAATTCAACAGAGACAAACTTTATGTTAGTCCTATACAACGCTTGCGCGTGCTGTTTGCAGCATTTATTTTATCGGTCTCTTGCATGCGATGTTTGCAGGTGGTGCTGGAGTTTGCAGGGTTTCAGAAAAAGCAGACGGTGAGCTTGAAGGAGCCTTGAGGCCAGCAGGGTGACTCAATGAAGAACCAGAGTCTTTCGTTTTGCCAGTAGCCACCTCTTTAAGTTTCTTTCGCCTTTGAACCAGCGGAATTTCATCATCAGAGTCATTGCCATGTGCCAGTTCTTTCCCTCCCAGACGAGAATTTTCCTCAACAAGCCTTGATGTTTGAGGCTCCAGATCCTTGCACTTAACCTGAGCTTGTGTCTTATCCTTGGACTCCCTCTCCATCCTCTCCTTCTCAATGAGACCTGCAAAGTCTCCTTCAATATTCAACGCTCGAGCCTCTGCTTCCACATGCTTATTCACCCATTCACGAACACCCTCTATCATTGTCACAGCATGTCCAAGATCTTGTTTATTCTCTTCGATTTCAACAGAATCTTCTTTAAATTCCTCAATTACTTCCACAAACCTCAATAATCTAACCTCCAACACTGTGTTCTTCTCCTTTAATCCACGAACGTCATCCACGACCTTCTTCTTTCATCAAAAAACTGCAACGCACGAGCCTCCACCTGCCCGTACTTCTGCTTCCATTCAAGAACGTCGTCCTACACCCGTGTCTTTGCACATTACAGATCAATCAACTTCTCCTCGAACTCCCTCTCCTTTTTCCGCATCTCCTCCGCCAAGCTTGGTCCTTGAGCACCCTCTCTCTCAGAGTGTTGCGTTCTCGCACCAAAATTGTCAACTGATGTCTGAGAATTAGACAGTCTCCTTGGTACCTGCAGGCTTCTTGGTTTGCGACGAGCTTCTCCAGCACGAACTCCGACTCAAGCAGAGCACGGCTCTGTTTCTCCTCCTCTAGAAAGTGCTCGAGCTCTACAATTCTGGCCCTGAGGCCATGGTCTTCTTCCTTGTTATTTTCAGTCTCAAGCGCCATGGAGGAACTGAGAAAAAACAGTGCAAAGAGAAAGAGCAGTGCAGAGAGAACATGGAAAAGAGAACTGAGGAAGAGCAGTGCAAAGGGAACTGTGAGTCTTCACTACTGATTTTTGGTCCACACTGTACACTTTTTTTGTTCTTGATGTGACTTGCTGCAAATCAATGCGATGTCTTACGTATTAAATGCCCTCTGTGCTTTGTGTGTTACAACCAACAGGCGTCCCGCAAAAGGAAATGCACTTATGCATATATGCACAGATTTTTGGACCATTTTTATACGCCGTAAATAAAATTTTAGGACATTGAACATACATGTGAAGAGAATGGACCTTCTCTTTGAACCTTCTGTTTTTTTTTTCTTTTTTTCTTTTTTATTTTTTTATTATTTATTTTATTTTATTTTATTTTTATTTTGTTTTGTTTTTTATTTTTTTACTTACCCAAAAAAGAAGAAGAGAAGAGACCTCGTTTTAAGTAATTTTTCTTTAGAACTTTTTTTGAAGCATTAATTTTTCTTTAAAATTACTTACCCAAAACGGTGAGCTTGAAGGAGCCTTGAGGCCAGCAGGGTGACTCAATGAAGAACCAGAGTCTTTCGTTTTGCCAGTAGCCACCTCTTTAAGTTTCTTTCGCCTTTGAACCAGCGGAATTTCATCATCAGAGTCATTGCCATGTGCCAGTTCTTTCCCTCCCAGACGAGAATTTTCCTCAACAAGCCTTGATGTTTGAGGCTCCAGATCCTTGCACTTAACCTGAGCTTGTGTCTTATCCTTGGACTCCCTCTCCATCCTCTCCTTCTCAATGAGACCTACAAAGTCTCCTTCAATATTCAACGCTCGAGCCTCTGCTTCCACATGCTTATTCACCCATTCACGAACACCCTCTATCATTGTCACAGCATGTCCAAGATCTCGTTTATTCTCTTCGATTTCAACAGAATCTTCTTTAAATTCCTCAATTACTTCCACAAACCTCAATAATCTAACCTCCAACACCGTGTTCTTCTCCTTTAATCCACGAACGTCATCCACGACCTTCTTCTTTCATCAAAAAACTGCAACGCACGAGCCTCCACCTGCCCGTACTTCTGCTTCCATTCAAGAACGTCGTCCTACACCCGTGTCTTTGCACATTACAGATCAATCAACTTCTCCTCGAACTCCCTCTCCTTTTTCCGCATCTCCTCCGCCAAGCTTGGTCCTTGAGCACCCTCTCTCTCTCAGAGTGTTGCGTTCTCGCACCAAAATTGTCAACTGATGTCTGAGAATTAGACAGTCTCCTTGGTACCTGTAGGCTTCTTGGTTTGCGACGAGCTTCTCCAGCACGAACTCCGACTCAAGCAGAGCACGGCTCTGTTTCTCCTCCTCTAGAAAGTGCTCGAGCTCTGCAATTCTGGCCCTGAGGCCATGGTCTTCTTCCTTGTTATTTTCAGTCTCAAGCGCTATGGAGGAACTGAGAAAAAACAGTGCAAAGAGAAAGAGCAGTGCAGAGAGAACATGGAAAAGAGAACTGAGGAAGAGCAGTGCAAAGGGAACTGTGAGTCTTCACTACTGATTTTTGGTCCACACTGTACACTTTTTTTGTTCTTGATGTGACTTGCTGCAAATCAATGCGATGTCTTACGTATTAAATGCCCTCTGTGCTTTGTGTGTTACAACCAACAGGCGTCCCGCAAAAGGAAATGCACTTATGCATATATGCACAGATTTTTGGACCATTTTTATACGCCGTAAATAAAATTTTAGGACATTGAACATACATGTGAAGAGAATGGACCTTCTCTTTGAACCTTCTGTTTTTTTTTTCTTTTTTTCTTTTTTTTTTATTATTTATTTAATTTTATTTTATTTTTATTTTGTTTTGTTTTTTATTTTTTTACTTACCCAAAAAAGAAGAAGAGAAGAGACCTCGTTTTAAGTAATTTTTCTTTAGAACTTTTTTTGAAGCATTAATTTTTCTTTAAAATTACTTACCCAAAACGGTGAGCTTGAAGGAGCCTTGAGGCCAGCAGGGTAACTCAATCAAGAACCAGAGGCTTTCGTTTTCCCAGTAGCCGCCTCTTTAAGTTTCTTTCGCCTCTGAACAAGCGAAACTTCATCATCAGAGTCATTGCCGTGAGCCTGTCCTTTCCCTTCCAGACGAGAATTTTCCCCAACAAGCCTTGATGTTGGGGACTCCAGATCCTTGCACTTAACCTGAGCTTGCATCTTATCCTTGGACTCCCACTCCATCCTCTCCTTCTCAATGAGACCTGCAAAGTCTCCTGCAATATTCGACGCTCGAGCCTCTGCCTCCCCTTGCTTATTCATCCATTCACGAACGCCCTCTATCATTATCAAAGCATGCCCAACATTTCGTTTATTCTCTTCGATTTCAACAGAAGATTCTTAAAATTCCTCAATTACCTCCACAAGCCTCAATAATCGAACCTCCAACACCGAGTTCTTCTCCTTTAATCCACGAACGTCATCCACGACCTTCTTCTTTCATCAAAAAACTGCAGCGCACGAGCCTCCACATGCACGTACTTCTGCTTCCATTCATGAACTTCGTCCTGCCCCTGTGTCTTTGCACATTGCAGATCTATCAACTTCTCCTCGAACTCCCTCTCCTTTTTCCGTATCTTCTCCGCCCGAACTTGGCCCTTGAGCCCCCTCTCTCTCAGCGTGTTGCGTTCTCGCTCCAAAATTGTCAACTGATGTCTGAGAATTAGACAGTCTCCTTGGTACATGCTGGCTTCTTGGCTTGCGACAAGCTTCTCCAGCACGAACTCCGACTCGATCAAAGCACGGCTCTGTTTCTCCTCCTCTAGCATGTGCTCGAGCTATGCAATTCTAGCCCTGAGGCCATGGTCTTCTTCCATGTTGTTTTCAGTCTCAAGCGCCGTGGACGAATTGAGAAAAAACAGTGCAAAGAGAAAGAGCAGTGCAGAGAGAACACGACAAAGAGAACTGTGGAAGAGTAGTGCAAAGGGAACTGTGAGTCTTCACTTCTGATTTTTGGTCCACAGGGTACACTTTTTTTGTTCTTGATGTGACTTGCTGCAAATCAATGTGATGTCTTGCGTATTAAATACCCTCTGTGCTTTGTGTGTAACAGCCAACAATGGTCCCGCAAAAGGAAATGCATTTATTCATATATGCACAGATTTTTGGACCTTTTTTTAATACGCCGTAAATAAAAGTTTTGGACATTTAACATACATGTGAAGAGAATAGACCTTCTTTTTGGACCTTCTTTTTTTTTCTTTTTTTTCCTTTTTATTTGATTTGATTTTATTTTATTTTTTATTTTATTTTATTATATTATATTTTTTTGTTTTTTTTTATTTTCTTTTTTTACCTACCCAAAAAGAAGAAGAGAAGGGACCTCATTTTAAGTAATTTTTCTTTAAAACTATTTTTTGAATCATTTATTTTTCTTTAAAATTACTTACCCAAAACGGTGAGCTTGAAGGAGCCTTGAGGCCAGGAGGGTGACTCAATGAAGAACCAGAGGCTTTTGTTTTGCCAGTAGCAGCCTCTTTAAGTTTCTTTCACCTTTGAACAAGCGAAACTTCATCTTCATAGTCATTGTCGTGTGCCTGTTCTTTCCCTTCCAGACGAGAATTTTCCTCAACAAGCCTTGATTTTGGAGGCTCCAGATCCTCGCACTTAACCTGAGCTAGCGTCTTATCCTTAGACTCCCCCTCCATCCTCAACTTTTCAATGAGACCTGCAAAATCTCCTACAATATTCGACGCTCGAGCCTCTGCCTCCCCTTGCTTATTCATCCTTTCGCGAACACCCTCTATCATCGACTTCTCCTCGAACTCCCTCTCCTTTTTCCGCATCTCCTCTGCCCGTACTTGGTCCTTGAGCCCCCTCTCTCTCAGAGTGTTGCGTTCTCGCTCCAAAATTGTCACCTGATGTCTGAGAATTAGACAGTCTCCTTGGTAGCTGCTGGCTTCTTGGCTTACGACGAGCTTCGCCAGCACGAACTCCGACTCGAGCAGAGCATAGCTCTATTTCTTCTCCTCTATCATGTGCTTGAGCTCTGTAATTCTGGCCCTGAGGCCATGGTCTTCTTCCATGTTGTTTTCTGTCTCAAGAACCATGGAGGAACCAAGAAAAAACAGTGCAAAGAGAAAGAGCCGTGCAGAGAGAGCACGGCAAATAGAACTGAGGAAGAGCAGTGCAAAAAGAGCAGTGCAAAGGAAACTGTGAGTCTTTACTACTGATTTCTTCCAACTTGTTAATTTGTGTACATAATTCAACAGAGACAAACTCTACGTTAGCCCCACACAACGCTAGCGTGCACTGTTTGCAGCATTTATTTTACCGATCTCTTGCATGCGATGTTTGCAGGTGGTGTCGGAGTTTGCAGGGTTCCAGGAAAAGCAGACGGTTAGCTTGAAGGAGCCTTGAGGCCAGCATGGTGACTCAATGAAGAACCAGAGACTTTCGTTTTACCAGTAGTGACCTCTTTAACTTTCTTTCGCCTTTGAACAAGCGGAACTTCATCATCAGAGTCATTGCCGTGTGCCTGTCCTTTCCCTCCCAGACGAGAATTTTCCTCAACAAACCTTGATGTTGGAGGCTCCAGATCCTTGCACATAACCTGAGCTTGTGTCTTATCCTTGGATTCCCTCTCCTTCCTAGCCTTCTCAATGAGACCTGTAAAGTCTCCTGCAATATTCGACGCTCGAGCCACTGCCTCCCCATGCTTATTCATCCATTCACGAACACCTTCTATCATTTTCACATCATGCCTAAGATCTCGTTTATTCTCTTCGATTTCAACAGAATCTTCTTTAAATTCCTCAATTCCCTCCACAAGCTTCAATAATCTAACCTCCAACGCCGCGTTCTTCTCCTTTAATCCACGAACGTCATACACGACCTTCTTCTTTCATCAAAAAACTGCAGCGCACGAGCCTCCACTTGCCGTACTTCTGCTTCCATTCAAGAACTCCGTCCTGTGCACGTGTCTTTGCACATTACAGATCAATCAACTTCTCCTCGAACTCCCGCTCTTTTTTCCGCATCTCCTCCACCGAGCTTGGTCCTTGAGCCCCCTCTCTCTCAGAGTGTTGTGTTCTCGCTCCAAAATTGTCAACAGATGTCTGAGAATTAGACACTCTCCTTGGTACCTGCTGGGTTCTTGGCTTGCGACGAGCTTCGCCAGCACGAACTCCGACTCGAGCAGAGCATGGCTCTATTTCTTCTCCTCTATCATGTGCTCGAGCTCTGCAATTCTGGCCCTGAGGCCATGGTCTTCTTCTATGTTGTTTTCTGTCTCAAGCACCATGGAGGAACCAAGAAAAAACAGTGCAAAGAGAAAGAGCAGTGCAGAGAGAGCACGGCAAATAGAACTAAGGAAGAGCAGTGCAAAACGAGCAGTGCAAAGGGAACTGTAAGTCTTCACTACTTATTTCTTCCAACTTGTTAATTTTTGTACACAATTCAACAGAGACAAACTATACTTATTCCTATACTACGCTAGCGTGCACTGTTTGCAGCATTTATTTTACCGATCTCTTGCATGCGATGTTTGCAGGTGGTGCCGGAGTTTGCAGGGTTCAAGAAAAAGCAGACGGTGAGCTTGAAGGAGCCTTGAGGCCAGCAGGCTGACTCAATGAAGAACCAGAGGCTTTTGTTTTGCCAGTAGCGACCTCTTTAAGTTTCTTTCGCCTTTGAACAAGCGAAACTTCATCATCAGAGTCATTGCCATGTGCATGTCCTTTCCCTCCCAGACGAGAATTTTCCTCAACAAGCATTGATGTTGGAGGCTCCAGATCCTCGTACTTAACCTGAGCTTGCGTCTTATCCTTGGACTCCCTCTCCATCCTCTCCTTCTCAATGAGACCTGCAAAGTCTCCTGCAATATTCGACGCTCGAGCCACTGCCTTCCTATGCTTATTCATCCATTCACGAACACCCTCTATCATTGTCACAGCATCCCCAAAATCTCGTTTATTCTCTTCCATTTCAACAGAATCTTCTTTAAATTCTTCGATTCCCTCCACAAGCCTCAATAATCTAACCTCCAAAGCCGCGTTATACTCCTTTAATCCACGAACGTCGTCCACGACCTTCTTCTTTCATCAAAAAACTGTATCGCACGAGCCTCCACCTACCCGTACTTCTGCTTCCATTCAAGAACTTTGTCATGCGCCCGTGTCTTTGCACATTACAGATCAATCAACTCCTCCTCAAACTCCCTCTCCTTTTTCCGCATCTCCTCCGCCGAGCTTGGTCCTTGAGCCCCCTCTCTCTCAGAGTGTTGCGTTCTCGCTCCAAAATTGTCAACTGATGACTGAGAATTAGACACTCTCCTTGGTACCTGCTGGCTTCTTGGCTTGCAACGAGCTTCTACAGCAAGAACTCCGACTCGAGCAGAGCACGGCTCTGTTGCAAATCAATGTGATGTCTTACGTATTAAATGCCCTCTGTGCTTTGTGTGTAACAACCAACAGGTGTCCCGCAAAAGGAAATGCATTTATGCATATATGCACAGATTTTTGGACCTTTTTTTAAACGCCGTAAATAAAATTTTTTGACATTTAACATACATGTGAAGAGAATGGACCTTCTTTTTGGACGTTCTTTTTGGACCTTCTGTTTTTTTTTGTTTTTTTCTTTTTAATTTAAATTAATTTTTTATTTTCTTTTTATTTTATTTTATTTTTTTGTTTTTTTGTTTTATTTTTTTACTTACCCAAAAAAAAAGAGAAGTGACCTCGTTTTAAGTAATTTTTCTTTAGAACTTTTTTTTGAAGCTTTAATTTTTCTTTAAAATTACTTACCCAAAACGGTGAGCTTGAAGGAGCCTTGAGGCCAGCAGGGTGACTCAATGAAGAACCAGATGCTTTCGTTTTGCCAGTAGCAGCCTCTTTAAGTTTCTTTCGCCTTTGAACAAGCGGAACTTCATCATCAGAGTCATTGTAGTGTGCATGTTCTTTCCCTTCCAGACGAGAATTTTCCTCAACAAGCCTTGATGTTGGAGGCTCCAGATCCTCCCACTTAACCTGAGCTTGCATCTTATCCTTGGACTCCCTCTCCATCCTCTCCTTCTCAAAGAGACCTGCAAAGTCCCCTTCAATATTCGACGCTCGAGCCTCTGCCTCCCCTTGCTTATTCATCGCTTCGCGAACACCATCTACCTTTGTCAAAGCATGCCCAAGATCTCGTTTATTCTCATCGATTTTAACATAATATTCTTTAAATTCCTCAATTACCTCCACAAGCCTCAATAATCTAACCTCCAACGTCGCGCATTTCTTCTTTAATCCACGAACCTCATCCACGACCTTCTTCTTTTCATCAAAAAAACTGCAGCGCACGAGCCTCCACATGCCCATACTTCTGCTTCCATTCAAGAACTTCTTCATGAGCCAGTGTCTTTGCACATTGCAGATCAATCAAATTCTCCTCGAAATCCCTCTCCTTTTTCCGCATCTGCTCTGCCCGAACTAGGTCCTTGAGCCCCCCCTCTCTCTCTCTCTCAGAGTGTTGTGTTCTCGCTCCAAAATTGTCACCTGATGTCTGAGAATTAGACAGTCTCCTTGGTACATGCTGGCTTCTTGGCTTGCGACGAGCTTCACCAGCACGAACTCCGACTTGAGCAGAGCACGGCTCTGTTTCTTCTCCTCTATCATGTGCTCGAGCTCTGCAATTCTGGCCCTGAGGACATGTTCTTCTTCCATGTTGTTTTCTGTCTCAAGCACCATGGAGGAACCGAGAAAAAACAGTGCAAAGAGAAAGAGCACTGCAGAGAGAGCACGGCAAATAGAACTGAGGAAGAGCAGTGCAAAAAGAGCATTGCAAAGGGAACTGTGAGTCTTCACTACTGATTTCTTCCAACTTGTTAATTTTATACACAATTCAACAGAGACAAACTCTACGTTAGTCCTATACAATGCTTGCGTGCGCTGTTTGCAGCATTTATTTTACCGATCTCTTGCATGCGCTGTTTGCAGGTGGTGCCGGAGTTTACTGGGTTCCAGGAAAAGCAAACGGTGAGCTTGAAGGAGCTTTGAGGCCAGCAGGGTGACTAAATGAAGAACCAGAGGCTTTCGTTTTGCCAGTAGCCACCTCTTTAAGTTTCTTTCGCCTTTGAACAAGCGGAACTTCATCTTCAGAGTCATTACCGTATGCCTGTCCTTTCCCTCCCAGACGAGAATTTTCCACAACAAGCCTTGATGATGGAGGCTCCAGATCCTCGCACTTAACCTGAGCTTGTGTCTTATCCTTGGACTCCCTCTCCATCCTCTCCTTCTCAATGAGACCAGCAAAGTCTCCTGCAATATTCGACGCTCGAGCCTCTGTCTCCCCATGCTTATTCACCCATTCACGAACACCCTCTATCATTGTCACAGCATGCCCAAGATCTTTTTTATTCTCTTTGATTTCAACATAATCTTCTTTAAATTCCTCAATTACCTCCACCAGCCTCAATAATCTAACCTCCAACGCCGCGTTCTTCTCATTTAATCCACGAACGTCATCCACGACCTTCTTCTTTCATCAAAAAACTACAGTGCACGAGCCTCCACCTGCCCGTACTTCTGCTTCCATTTAAGAACTTTGTCCTGCGCCCTTGTCTTTGTACATTACAGATCAATCAACTTCTCCTCGAACTCCCTCTTCTTTTTCCGCATCTCCTCCGCCGAGCTTCGTCCTTGAGCCCCCTCTCTCTCAGAGTGTTGCGTTCTCGCTCCAAAATTGTCAACTGATGTCTGAGAATTAGACAGTCTCCTCGGTACCTACTGACTTCTTGGCTTGTGACGAGCTTCTCCAGCACGAACTCCAACTCAAGTAGAGCACGGCACTGTTTCTCCTCCTCTAGCATGTGCTCGAGCTCTGCAATTCTGGCCTTGTGGCCATGGTCTTCTTCCTTGTTGTTTTCAGTCTCAAGCGCCATGGAGGAACTGAGAAAAAACAGTACAAAGAGAAAGAGCAGTGCAGAGAGAACATGGGAAAGAGAACTGAGGAAGAGCAGTGCAAAGGGAACTGTGAGTCTTCACTGCTGATTTTTGGCCCACACGGTACACTTTTTTTGTTCTTGATGTGACTTGCTGCAAATCAATGTTATGTCTTACGTATTAAAAGTCCTTTGTGCTTTGTGTGTAACATCCAACAGGCATCCCGCAAAAGGACATGCATTTATGCATATATGCACAGATTTTTGGACCTTTTTTTATACGCCGTAAATAAAATTTTTGGACATATAACATACATGTGAAGAGAATGGACATTCTTTTTGGACCTTCTGTTTTTTTTCTTTTTTTCTTTTTTATTTTAATTGATTTTTTATTTTATTTTGTTTTATTTTAGTTTATTTTAGTTTATTTTTTTAATTACCCAAACAAAGAAGAGAAGGGACCTCGTTTTAAGTAATTTTTCTTTAGAACTTTTTTTTGAAGCATTAATTTTTCTTTAAAATTACTTACCCAAAACGGTAAGCTTGACAGAGCCTTGAGGCCAGCAGGGTGACTCAATGAAAAACCAGAGGCTTTTGTTTTGCCAGTAGCAGCCTCTTTAAGTTTCTTTCGCCTTTGAACAAGCGAAACTTCATCATCAGAGTCATTGCCGTGTGCCTGTTCTTTCCCTTCCAGACGAGAATTTTCCTCAACAAGCCTTGATGTTGGAGGCTCCAGATCCTCGCACTTAAACTGAGCTTGCGTCTTATCCTTGGACTCCCTCTCCATACTCTCCTTCTCAATGAGACCTGCAAAGTCTCCTGCAATATTCGACGCTCGAGCCTCTGCCACCCCTTGCTTATTCATCCATTCGCAAACACCCTCTATCATTGTCACAGCATGCCTAAGATCTCGTTTATTCTCTTCGATTTCAACAGAATCTTCTTTAAATTCCTCAATTACCTCCACAAGCCTCAATAATCTAACCTCCAACGTCGCGCTCTTCTCCTTTAATCCACGAACCTCATCCACGACCTTCTTCTTTCCATCAAAAAACTGCAGCGCACGAGCCTCCACCTGCCCGTACTTTTGCTTCCATTCAAGAACTTCACCTTGCGCCCGTGTCTTTGCACATTGCAGATCAATCAACTTCTCCTCGAACTCCCTCTCCTTTTTCCGCATCTCCTCTGCCCGAACTTGGTCCTTGAGCCCCCTCTCTCTCAGAGTGTGGCGTTCTCGCTCCAAAATTGTCACCTGATGTCTGAGAATTAGACAGTCTCCTTGGTACATGCTGGCTTCTTCGCTGGCGACGAGCTTCCCCAGCACGAGCTCCGACTCGAGCAGAGCACGGCTCTGTTTCTTCTCCTCTATCATGTGCTCGAGCTCTGCAATTCTGGCCCTGAGGCCATGGTCTTCTTCCATGTTGTTTTCTGTCTCAAGCGCCATGGAGGAACCGAGAAAAAACAGTGCAAAGAGAAAGAGCAGTGCAGAGAGAGCACGGTAAATAGAACTGAGGAAGAGCGGTGCAAAAAGAGCAGTTGAAAAGGAACTGTGAGTCTTCACTACTGATTTCTTCCAACTTGTTAACTTTTGTACACAATTCAACAGAGACAAACTCTACGTTAGTCCTATACAACGCTTGCGTGCGCTGTTTGCAGCATTTATTTTACCGATCTCTTGCATGCGATGTTTGCAGGTGGTGCCGGAGTTTACATGGTTCCAGGAAAAGCAGACGGTGAGCTTGAAGGAGACTTGAGGCCAGTAGGATGACTCAATGAAGAACCAGAGGCTTTCGTTTTGCCAGTAGCCACCTCTTAAAGTTTCTTTCACCTTTGAACAAGCGGAACTTCATCTTCAGAGTCATTGTCATGTGCCTGTACTTTCCCTCCCAGACGAGAATTTTCCTCAACAAGACTTAATGTTGGAGGCTCCAGATCCTTGTACTTAACCTGAGCTTGCGTCTTATCCTTGGACTCCCTCTCCATCCTCTCCTTCTCAATGAGACCTGCAAGGTCTCCTGCAATATTCGACGCTCGAGATTTGCCTCCCCGTGTTAATTCATCCATTCACGAACACCCTCTATCATTGTCACAGCATGCCCAAGATCTCGTTTATTCTCTTCGATTTCAACAGAATCTTCTTTAAATTCCTCAATTACCTCCACAAGCCTCAATAATCTAACCTCCAACGCCACGTTCTTCTCCTTTAATCCACGAACCTCATCCACGACCTTCTTCTTTCATCAAAAAACTGCAGCGCACGAATCTGCACCTGTCCGTACTTCTGCTTCCATTCAAGAACTTCGTCCTGCGCCCGTGTCTTTGCACATTATAGATCAATCAACTTGTAACGACTGGTTTTTCATGTATTTGGATTATCTATGTTATATATATATATGTTTTGGTGGATTTTCTCCTTATGTGTGGTTTCCGTCTCCGTAGCTTTCGTTTTCGATCGTTTTCGTCGTGATTTTCTAGCTTCTTCCTTAAATCGTTGATCTTGGAGTAAGTCACTCATGACGAACTTCAAGTCGCTCATATTTTAGAGTTAGAGTGATCTTAGAAGCTATAGAAATCTTCCCGAAGCTTGGCGCTTCAATTCGGCACTTTTTGTGCACTTTAGTTGGTTCAAGAAGGGGAACCAACCGACTAGATTGAGATCTAGTCGGTCGGCAACTCTTCTCAAACCGACTAGTTCATTGAATCAATTATACAGGAGTTACTGTTTACTCTTAGTCGGTCCAAGAACAATCACCGACCGACTAGATGTGAAACTAGTCGGTCAGAACTTGCTCTCAGACCGACTAGTTCCTTCGATTAATTTTATCTAAGTTATTGTTTATCGTTAGTCGGTCCAAGAACAACCACCGACCGACTAGGTTGCAAACTAGTCGGTCAGCCATTGTTCTTTAACTGACTAATTCATTGACCATTTTGTCGACCTGAGTTACTGTTTGGCGTTAGTCGGTCACAGTTGGTCGACCGACCGACTAATTCTTAAACTAGTCGGTCAACAGCCCTTCTTTGACCGACTAATCAACCCAGAAGCCCTAATTTTTGGGCGGCCGCCGGCTTGTTTTCTATTTAAACCCCAAACGTTTTCTTTTCTTTCTTTCTCTTCTCTTGGCCATTTTCTTTCCCCCTTGACCTCTGATCTCCCCCAACCTTCCTCTAGCCATTCCTCCTTCCTCAAGAGCCCCTCTCCCTCTCCATTTTGGCCGGCCTTCAAGCTTTTGGCCGCCTCCAACCCCCAAAAACCCCCCAAAATCCCATTTCTCCGGATTTTCTCCCCATTTCTAGATCTGAGCCCTAGTTCTCCGGATCGTTCTTCCATTGCCGTGCTTGCTCGGCATCGTTCTTCCGCTCCAATACGGTAGTGAATCAATCATTTAATGTTCTCATAACCCGTTTTGTGATTTTTGTTAAACCCTAATAAAACTAGGTTGGATGTTGTTCTAATATTGATTTGCCATGGCAGCGATCTCATCCCCGTAGCTAACATTTTATGACGTACCTCGTTGATCGTCATCCTTGGTGCTAGGCAAGTGAAACTTGCCACTTAGGGTTTTAGGCCATGTTTTAGGCCATTTGCTTGTTGTAGGCGTAAAAGAGACTAGGCGGCGAAATGATACTCGCCTAGGCGCAAATTTCAGGATCTAGCTTAACAACGAAGCTTGATCCGACTACTTTTCATTATTTGCACTTGTTGCCATCCATGCATCTTAACTGCCATGTTTAATACTTTAACTGTACGCCTTGCACTACTATTTGCCATGCCATGTCATCCATATTGAATGTCACATTCGTAGCACACGCTACAATACTTGTATTTCCTGGCTCGTGTTCCAGAAGCGGGCCACGTGTGTTGGTCGATAGCCAATGCCCGATCTACTTGTTTCCGGCTAGGCACCTGCGTTGCAGGCATAACCCTAGGTCAGGCTAGGCACCTGCTTTTTAGCGGGCACAACCCTATGCCAAATACACTTCCTGGTTCGTGATCCAGAAGCGAGCATTCCGTGTTCGGGGGTAATGCCCTGGCTCGATACACGTGGAGGGGTAGGGATAAGCGGTCACCTGAGCTTACGAGTTGGCCCGATCAGCCACTCTAGCCAGCAGACGAAATCTCTGTGCACAACTTGTCTACTTAACGTGTTTACTTGACGTGAACTACTTGACTTGTACTTGTCCGTGTTTTTACTTGTAAAACCTGTTATCCATGCCATACTTGCCACTTGCTACTTGTGCTTCCCTTTACTTGTCACTTCCATACTATACTTGCCATGTTATGCATTATACTAGAACTGCTAGGTTGCTAGTTTGCCTTCACTTTCGTTTCCTTGCTCAAGTCTTGTTAGACTTGCTGACATGTGCCCCTTTACTCGTTTGGGTGACACATGTTAGATCCCGAGCCTGAGAGTGCTGCGGAGGACGTGGTGTTTGCTGACACTGAGTCAAAGCATGCGTTCGTTGAGGAGTACGAGGACACAGGAGATCAGTCGTAGAGACTGCTTGTGTTCTTCGTTTTAGACTGTTTTTGTTGTCGGTGCGTAGCACCAATACTCCGTTTATGTTTGTCTTTGTTGGCCTTGTTCTGGGCCTTTAGACTATTTCCTTTAGCCTGGTGGCTTTTCTGGATGTTGAACTTAATTTTAATGTTTGGACATTGCTGAGATTTGGGATTTTATTTCTATATCCCCTTGTGTTATTATCTTGTTCTGTTCGTGGTTACAGGGACCTGCATATGTTTTATTGACGCTTATCAGGCGTGTAGCTTCATAGCTCCACGTCTGTGCGGACCTTCTCACGTCTCGCCTCCATACTTGGGAAGCGGGGCGTGACACAACTTCTCCTCGAACTCCCTCTCCTTTTTTCGCAACTCCTCCGCCGAGCTTGGTCCTTGAGCCCGCTCTCTCTCAGAGTGCTGCGTTCTCGCTCCAAAATTGTCAACTGATGTCTGAGAATTAGACAGTCTCCTTGGTACCTGTTGGCTTCTTGGCCTGCGACGAGCTTCTCCAGCACGAACTCCGACTCGAGCAGTGCACGGCTCTGTTTCTCCTCCTCTAGCATGTGCTCGAGCTCTGCAATTCTGGCCCTGTGGCAATGGTCTTCTTCCTTGTTGTTTTCAGTCTCAAGCGCCAAGGAGGAACTGAGAAAAAACAGTGCAAAGAGAAAGAGCAGTGCAGAGAGAACATGGTAAAGAGTACTGAGGAGAGCAGTGCAAAGGAAACTGTGAGTCTTCACTGCGGATTTTTGGTCCACACGGTAGACTTTTTTTGTTCTTGATGTGACTTGCTGCAAATCAATGAGATGTCTTACGTATTAAATGCCCTCTATGCTTTGTGTGTAACAACCAACAGGCGTCCCGCAAAAGGAAATGCATTTATGCATAAATGCACAGATTTTGGACCTTTTTTATACGCCGTAAATAAAATTTTTGAAGATTTAACATACATGTGAAGAGAATGGACCTTCTTTTTTGACCTTCTTTTTTTTCTTTTTTTTCTTTTTTATCCTTTTTTATTTTATTTTATTTTATTTTTTATTTTATTTTATTTTATTTTATTTATTTTATTTTTTTTACTTACCCAAAAAAAGAAGAGAATGGGACCTCGTTTTAAGTAATTTTTCTTTAGAACTTTTTTTTGAAGAATTAATTTTTCTTTAAAATTTCTTACCCAAAACGGTGAGCTTGAAGGAGCCTTGAGGCCAGCAGGGTGACTCAATGAAGAACCAGAGGCTTTCTTTTTGCTAGTAGCTGCCTCTTTAAGTTTATTTCGCCTTTGAACAAGTGGAACTTCATCATCAGAGTCATTGCCGTGTGCCTGTTCTTTTCCTTCCAGACGAGAATTTTGCTCAACATGCCTTGACGTTGGAGGCTCTAGATCCTCCCACTTAACCTGAGCTTGCGTCTTATCCTTGGACTCCCTCTCCATCCTCTCCTTCTCAATGAGACCTGCAAAGTCTCCTGCAATATTCGACACTCGAGCCTCTGCCTCCCCTTGCTTATTCATCCATTCACAAACACCCTCTATCATTGTCACAGCATGCCCAAGATCTCGTTTATTCTCTTTGATTTCAACAGAATCTTCTTTAAATTCCTCAATTACCTCCACAAGCCTCAATAATCTAACCTCCAACGTCGCTTTCTTCTCCTTTAATCCACGAACCTCATCCACGACCTTCTTTTTTTCATCAAAAAACTGCAGCGCACGAGCCTCCACCTGCCCGTACTTCTGCTTCCATTAAAGAACTTCGTCATGCGCCCGTGTCTTTGCACATTACTGATCAATCAACTTCTCCTCGAACTCCATCTCCTTTTTCCGCATCTCCTCTGCCCGAACTTGGTCCTTGAGCCCCCCCCTTCTCTCAGAGTGTTGCGTTCTCGCTCCAAAATTGTCACATGATGTCTGAGAATTAGACAGTCTCCTTGGTACATGATGGCTTCTTGGCTTGCGACGAGCTTCGCCAGCACGAATTCCGACTCGAGCAGAGCACGACTCTATTTCTTCTCCTCTATCATGTGCTCGAGCTCTGCAATTCTGGCCCTAAGGCCATGGCCTTCTTCCATGTTGTTTTCTGTCTCAAGCGCCATGGAGGAACCGAGAAAAAATAGTGCAAAGAGAAAGAGCAGTGCAGAGAGAGCACGACAAATAGAACTGAGGAAGAGCAGTGCAAAGGGAACTGTGAGTCTTCACTACTGATTTCTTCCAACTTGTTAATTTTTGTACACAATTCAACCGAGACAAACCTACGTTAGTCCTATACAATGCTTGCGTGCGCTGTTTGCAGCATTTATTTTACCGATCTCTTGCATGCGATGTTTACAGGTGGTGCCGGAGTTTGCAGGGTTCCAGGAAAAGCAGACGGTGAGCTTGAAGGATCCTTGAGGCCAGCATGGTGACTCAATGAAGAACCAGAGGCTTTCGTTTTTCCAGTAGCCACCTCTTTAAGTTTCTTTCACCTTTGAACAAGCGGAACATCATCATCATCAGAGTCATTGCCGTGTGCCTGTTCTTTCCCTCCCAGACGAGAATTTTCCTCAACAAGCCTTGATGTTGGAGGCTCTAGATCCTTGCACTTAACCTGAGCTTGCGTCTTATCCTTGGACTCCCTCTCCATCCTCTCCTTCTCAATGAGACCTACAAAGTCTCCTGCAATATTCGACACTCGAGCCTCTGCCTCCCCATGCTTATTCATCCATTCACGAACACCCTCTATCATTATCACAGCATGCCCAAGATCTCATTTATTCTCTTCGATTTCAACAGAATCTTCTTTAAATTCCTTAATTACCCCCACAAGCCTCAATAATCTAACCTCCAACGTCGCGTTCTTCTCCTTTAATCCACGAACGTCATCCACGACCTTCTTCTTTCATCAAAAAACTACAACGCACGAGCCTCCACCTGCCCGTACTTCTGCTTCCATTCAAGAACTTTGTCCCGCGCCTGTGTCTTTACACATTACAGATCAATCAACTTCTCCTCGAACTCCCTCTCCTTTTTCCGCATCTCCTCCGCCGAGCTTGGTCCTTGAGCCCTCTCTATCTCAGAGTGTTGCGTTCTCGCTCCAAAATTGTCAACTGATGTCTGAGAATTAGACAGTCTCCTTGGTTCCTGCTGGCTTCTTGGCTTGCGACGAGCTTCTTCAGCACGAACTCCGACTCGACCAGAGCACGGCTCGGTTTCTCCTCCTCTAGCATGTGCTCGAGCTCTGCAATTCTGGCCCTGAGGCCATGGTCTTCTTCCTTGTTGTTTTCAACCTCTGTAAGTTTCTTTCGCCTTTGAACAAGCGGAACTTCATCATCAGAGTCATTGCCGTGTGCCTGTTCTTTCCCTCCCAGACGAGAATTTTCCTTAACAAGCCTTGATGATGGAGGCTCCAGATCCTTGCACTTAACCTGAGCTTGCGTCTTATCCTTGGACTCCCTCTCCATCCTCCCCTTCTCAATGAGACCTGCAAAGTCTCCTGCAATATTCGATGCTCGAGCCTCTGCCTCCCCATGCTTATTCATCCATTCACGAACACCCTCTATCATTGTCACAGCATGCCCAAGATCTCGTTTATTCTCTTCGATTTCAACAGAATCTTCTTTAAATTCCTCAATTACCTCCACAAGCCTCAATAATCTAACCTCCAACGCCGCGTTCTTCTCCTTTAATCCATGAACGTCATCCACGACCTTCTTCTTTCATCAAAAAACCGCAGCGCACGAGCCTCCACCTGCCCGTACTTCTGCTTCCATTCAAGAACTTCGTCCTGCGCCCGTGTCTTTGCACATTACAGATCAATCAACTTCTCCTCGAACTCCCTCTCCTTTTTCCGCATCTCCTCCGCCGAGCTTGGTCCCTGAGCCCCCCCTCTCTCTCAGAGTGTTGCGTTCTCGCTCCAAAATTGTCAACTGATGTCTGAGAATTAAACAGTCTCCTTGGTACCTGCTGGCTTCTTGGCTTGCGACGAGCTTCTCCAGCACGAACTCCGACTCGAGCAGAGCACAGCTCTGTTTCTCCTCCTCTAGCATGTGCTCGAGCTCTGCAATTCTGGCCCTGAGGCCATGGTCTTCTTCCTTGTTGTTTTCAGTCTCAAGCGCCATGGAGGAACTGAGAAAAAACAGTGCAAAGAGAAAGAGCAGTGCAGAGAGAACATGGCAAAGAGAACTGAGGAAGAGCAGTGCAAAGGGAACTGTGAGTCTTCACTGCGGATTTTTGGTCCACATGGTACACTTTTTTTGTTCTTGATGTCACTTGCTGCAAATCAATGTGATGTCTTACGTATTAAATGCCATCTGTGCTTTATCTGTAACAGCAAACAGGCATCCCGCAAAAGGAAATGCATTTATGCATATATGCACAGATTTTTGGACCTTTTTTATGCGCCGTAAATAAAACATTTAACATACATGTGAAGAGAATGGACATTCTTTTTGGACCTTTTGTTTTTTTTTCTTTTTTTCTTTTTTATTATATTATATTTTTTATTATATTATATTATATTATATTTTTTTATTTTCTTTTTTTACTTACCCAAAAAAAGAAGAGAATGGACATCGTTTTTAGTAATTTTTCTTTAAAACTTTTTTTTGAAGCATTAATTTTTCTTTAAAACTACTTTTTCGATGTCTTAGTTGCAAATAGTATCAACAAAGTTCATATCATATCCCACAATATCTCCCCGGGAATGCATACAGTAAAGAAGCGGCGCATCATCATTAGTTTTCTGACGTTGGCATACATCCATGTTTCATTAGCTGCCTCAATAACTTGACACGTCACCAAAACAGCAAACAACAAGATTGGAACCAAGATCATGGCCGTCAACATACAAAGTGGTACATGATTCAATGCTGCAGAAAAAAGTGTAGAGAGAAAGAGGTTCAGTCCTCTATTATGCCGTTAACTCGGCGTACACGTTATTTTTTTCAAAAAAATCTGTTATAATCAGAGCCTTGTTGTTCTCGACGCCTGATTTTGACGGGACTTTATTTTTTTAAAATCTTGCTCGGATCAGACGTCTGGTGCAGACGCCTGGTCATAAGAGAATCAGACGTCTGGTCGTGATATCAGATGCCATCAGGTAATCCAGCCGTTAGAGGCTGATGTGGCAACCATTCAGCCCATGTTTAAGCCCTCCATTGGAAGAGCACATGGGCTGAAGCTGACGTGGCACAGCCTCAGCCCATGTTGGTGTTGAATGGTTCAGCACTCCATTGGGAGTGCTCTGAGGTGTATTGTCACTGCTACCCTAACCATTGGCCCAGTTAATTGACGTGGATGATTAGGCTCGATATTTGCAAATTGCTTGGTGTGAACGGGACAACTGTTGTTGATGGGGTCAGGTAAAAATAGGATCATGTGGTCCATGAGAACTCTCTCTTTTTTTTTATTCATGATGAGAACTCTCGTTGGGATACCAAGCCATGGCCCTCAGTTTCTATTTTTGGTTCACTAAACCTTTTGCCAACAAAGGACAAAATATCATCTTACGTCAATTCTTCCCTATATTCTTCACATGGGGTCATCTGAGAATTCGTGGGACCGGTGACAATGCATCCATGAATTAATGGATAATGTGAATGTTTGTGAATTTTTTTTTGGGAAAACCCTAAAATTTTGTGGAAAAGTCCATTGAGTGAAACTAAATCAAGATAAAACTAAATTTTGAGAAACTAAAATTTCAAATTTTAGAAGAAACTAAATCTGAAAAATACAAAATTTTGGTGGAACTAAAATTTTTGAGGAACTAAATTCCCATGGGAGAACTTAATTTTAATTTTAAATTTTGTTAGTAATTAAATTTAAATGGAACTAAAATTTTAAATTTTGAGGAGAATTAAATATAGATGTAACTAAACTTTGTGGGGGGAACTAACTTCAATGAAAGGAAATTAAATTTTAGATTGAAGGTGGCTAACATTTTTTGTTGTGGAAAGAATATTTTGAAGGTGTCTGCAAACTTTTTTTTGGGTATTTTGAAGAATCTGTTAGAATTTTAAATGGACTGAGTTTTTTCCGGGAGAAATATTTTGAATGGCTTGTAAATGGTCACGGGTTTATGACTAGTCATATTATAAATTGTAGATGACACGATTTCACCAAGTTCATGGACCAGCTCAGATGTAAATTATCACATAGGACGGTCTGTCTAGAGCTGAATTGTTCTCCTGAGAATCACGATACCATAACACGTAGGAAAAATTAAGAAAGATTGGAACACACGAAACATTGAATCAGCGAGCCAACAGACTCATGCCTCTGCATGCACGTTCACACAAACAGATGTGCATGCACGAAGACAAAGGGATGCACACAGGCACCACTGCATGCACAGTCACACTGGCATGTGCATGTGAAGAGCGAAAAACGAAGGTGCCAGTCTCAAAGGCACAGCATTATAGATGAACAAGCCCCTCACGAGATCTCTCTTCGTGACCTGGCTTTTTCAGTTCCACAACCAAATCAAGACTGATCATGATTTTAAGATGATAAACTTCCTGATGCCAAAAAGGACATTCTTAGATAAACCCGAGAAGAGCATAAATTATCAGTGATTTTACACTTCCACAATATATGACAGTACAAGCAGCCCAGCACTTGGAAGCCATGACAGGGTTGTATAATCTCATAGCTTGAACCATCAAAATGCTACAAAATGGTCAGCAAAACGAAATCCCTACTTCATATTATACGATGCATTCATTAGAAATCATGGCATTTCTGCATGATCAAAAGATTACTGGTCAGCTATACATGTTTATGCCCGTGATCTTTCAGTTTACTTTGTGTGTCCTGCTTTTGGATCATCTTACCAAACATCACATAGATCTACATCTTGATCTTCATTACCATCAAGGCTCACCAATCTGTTGGTGCCATGAATCTCTTCTTTAGCAGTCCTGTTATCAGAATCTTCGCATGACTCCTCAGGAATAGCTTTTATGATGTAAACCTGGATAAAGGTACAAAAGACCGCTAGTGAGTATACACAGCATAATGTCACTTAGGAATTGGTATTTGTTTTAGATTCACAAAGCTCTGATTTATGATAATACACATCCATGATGTACCCCAGAAAAATGTCGTCATAAATACTTGGATCATGCTTACGATAATTAAATGAAATTATATCCTCTATCTGGTATATCTGCACTATGGCTTTAAAAAGGTTCGGAAAGCTCGAAGCCCAGTTCGAGACTGCACGATAAATGCGTGTTTGTGCTTGTTGGACAAATGAATGAACCAAGCTTGGACATAAAATTATGCTCAATAAAATAAACAAACATGAACACATCATCTTCGAACTCTAGTACTCGATCTCGGCTTGAAAAGGCTCGGATAAGCTTGGCTCGACTTTGTGTTAGACTTATTAATTGTGAATTGGTGATCGATTTGCAATAAATCATTATGTATAGCTATAAATACGCTCAAGAAGCTTGACGCTTGCTCGAATTGATTTTGTATAAGCTCCTTCAAACTCATTTGTTAACCAAAACATGACAATCTAAAAGCTCAATTAGATAAATGAACATTACTAAGTAATCTTAAATACCATAATTTTTCGCTTTCAAAATCTTTCTTCTCTTGTGGTCCTAACTATTATATGGCTCGGGAAAGCTTGATGCTCAGCTCGGGCTCGTCACCAGCTCTCTCAAGCTCGTTCTTTTGTTAAATGAACCAAGCTTGAACAAAAATTTAAGCTCGAATAGATAAACAAACAAACATGAACAACCTAAAGCTCGGTTCATTCGGCTCAATTTACAGCCCTAACTTGCACTCTCTTCAATTCAAAGGTAATTGTAACTGATATATATTTAGAGTTTCAGGATTGATTTCTGGGCTCTAATCGGCTTTCATCTCTGTTTTGAAGTATGAAATATCTTCAAGTATTGTTTTTAATTTTGTCCAAAGTGATCCCAAATCAAGACAGCCTAGTGCTCATCAAATGTGCGCATCATTTGAGCAATGCCCTGGAATGTCATGTTAGGTTTGCTCTAACAAGTTTAGTTCACCTCAAATTGTACTTGACTATAACTCGGCATGGGGTATCATGGCATTCCTTTGCCAAATGAACTTCAAATTGTTTTAATGGATGAGAGAATTGAGGGCAACAGAATGGAAAGGGATGTACAGCCCCTCTCTAAGAATATGACCCCAAAAAAATTATAAAATTATAGGGATAATATAGGAACAAAGATGGTCACTTATAGCGAGACTTCCTCCACAACACACACGGGGCGGGGGGGGGGGGGGGGGGGGGGGGTAGAGAGAGATTGGGAATCGATCTTTTGAGAACCGTTATCAAAATAAGCATCACGAGAACTCCACAATGGATCATCCCATGAACGATCCAAACCGTTCAATTTGATCTATGCATTTAAATTAGCTTAGCTAAAAAAGCACATGATTCCAAGTTAATTTGTTTGCAGATGCATTGACATATTTTCTGACTGGCAGAAAATGTCACATTCCGTGCAATTACCGATTCATAAGCAAACAAGCATGGAATCACATATTTTTTTATAGTTAAGCTAACTAAAATGCATAAATCAAGATGAACGGTTCGGATCATCCATGGGATGGCCCCGTGGAATTCTCACAAAACATAATTTGAGAACAGTTTCCAAATACATCCCATGACCTGCTTCTTTCCTCTCTCTTTTTATTCGTTTCTTTTATTATTCTTCACTGTAAGCAGACTAAAACCCCAAAAAAGAAAGAACAAAACAAAAAGAAGAGAAAAGAAAATGGAAAATGAGAAGGAAAAAAGAAAAAAGAAAAAGAAAAAAGAGATGTCTTTGTTTTTTCTTGTTCTTTTTTCATGTATTAAAGAGTATGCTTGGATGATGTTTGGTGGTTTGGTTTAGTTTGGCGTCAGGAGTTTGACATTGGTATTTGGTTGGGCGCTTACATTTTTTGGTGTTTTATTGAGAGTTTGGCGTTTTTTGATGATCTGATTAGTTGTTTTCCATTGAAAGGAGTATGGATGTGTTAAAGATGTAGATTTGTAGTCAAAAGTGAAGTAGTTTGTGGTCCCAGGATTAATTTTTACAAAGATTACCAATTGAAAACTCAACTGGATCAATTACAAGCAATAGAAAGACCTATCTTGAGGAAAGATGTAAAGACTGCGACTTAACTGATGAGTTTCCAAGTGTGTAGCTGAATGGAAATAGGAGAATGCTAGTTAAAGAATCAACTGCAAAATTTTCTGAAGCATAAGATTCAAGATTTTGTGATTGAGCCAAAAAAAACTGTGAATGAGATTTAGGAATTATTGAGATCTTATATTCTACGAAGAATAATCTTTCCAGGGAATATATATTATCCCAGTTGTTTTGGTAAAACCAGCAGGAAAAGAAGCCATTTTCTTAGTATTACATAGACTTATCACAAGTTACATAAGGAGCTAAATTCCATATGCCCCATATCACAGAGATGAAGAAAATGAAACAGTTGAGAGAACATCTGGCAATCTTAGGATTTTTTAGGGAGTTTATATCTGGAGCATGCACCAACATGTTCATTAATCAATGTGATAGTTCTTCACTGTCGTTGCCAACGATTATTCACAAACTACATCAGATCTTTCCAAAGAGTAGCTAGAGTTTTGAAGTAGGAAGTTTGAAACGAAATTGGTGTTAGCTACACAACGTACTTTTGGAGACATAAGTAGATATCAATGTAGGATAGGCGTCAGATGAGGTAGAGGTAGTGGACATAGTGATGCTCATGGTCGAGGCAACAAAGGGTCTGATTCAGGAGGAAGGGGTATATCCGAGACAACTACATCGACAAAACGGCTAACTTGCTATTATTGTAAGAAGTTCAGGTACATAAAGTTCACTTGTCCTAATCTTCAGTGCCCACAAGGAAGAGAGTTTAGAGGAAACATTGCATATGTATCTGTTTAAAAAGACTCTTTTCACTATAGGAATGCTGGATATCTGACGAGGAGTGGATAATATAAGAATTTTTCATAATCAATTTTCAACTTTTATATCAGAATTTGAAATTATTCATCAATTTTCATATGCATACTGTTGAATCCTGACATGGCAAGCAGAAACACTAGAGGATGGTGAATAGTATTTTATAAAATTTATAACAATCTCTAGCTTTCTACCTACGAGTTTAATAAGAGTTACCTAATTAAATCTTAATAAACAATATATCTTGCAATAATATAGGCAACAGAAATATAAACGCAAACATAAGATAAAGAAATTAACAAGATTAAGAAATACAAACCACAAAAGCAATCGCAAACACCAAACTTTTATCCTGATTCAGTCACCACGTGACCTACATCGAGTCCCAAGTCCCACTTGGCTTTAATACATTATTAAAAAATAGTATAACCGTCACTCTAACCCGCTCGAGCAACTATCCACCGAAAGCAACACCACTTACACTTGAGAGTTACACAATCACATCTCTAATGCGAGTAACACCAACACCTCTCTTCTTAAGATCTACACCTCACACTTGAGGTTACAACTTTAAGCACAAATGAATTACAATTCCCTAAGCCTTGAAGATGAAGCTTCTGCATTGTAGTGTGGCTAGAGAAATGGGTTTCTACTCTATAGGATTGAATCTTTGTGAGAGTAGAAGCAAGCTCAAGAGAATGGAGATTAAAAGCTAAAGCTTTGGAGCTATTTTTGGGTTTCTCTTTTTCTTTCTCTTCTTCATGTTCATTTCACTTCATCAAGAAGCTTACCGAAATGATCTGAGGTCTTCTCTATATATAGAGAAGAAAATCTACAAGAGGACATACCCAAAAACTCCAACACAACTGCTGGAAATGCCTAGTTTACAAAAACTGCATTTTCTGCAACAGCTAGTTCTAGTTGAGTAGGCCGCAGCTAGTCGACTAGGAAATGAACTCCAGTCGACTAGGCCAATCAATATAGAGAGCCAGTTTTCTGTCAGTTGACCTAGTCAACTAGAGTATATCAGCTAGTCGACCAATCCATGAATTAGTCGACTAGTCCTTATACTCTGGTCGACTAATCCTACAGCCAAACAACCATTAGTCCATGAATTAGTCGACTAGTCCTTATACTCTGGTCGACTAATCCTACAGCCAAACAAGCATTAAATCCTATTCAGTTCTAGTCGATCGGGGTCTGTTCTAGTCGACTAGTACATATAGAAATATATTATTTGGCTATGAAACCTAGGTTTTATGCATCAATTAATTCTTTATTACTTCTACTTGTTTACATCAGTGTTTAAGGTATCAGCCGATACCATTAGGTATCGGTCGTATCGTATCGTTATCGGCAGTTGACGATACCGAAACCAAGAGTTAGTTTCTGTATCGGCCGATACTGAACGGTATCGGTCAGTTTCGACCGATACCTGTCGAAACTGACCGATATCGGCCAAAACTGACCGATACCTTTCAGTACCAGTCGAAGACAGAGAAAGAAGAATGTGTAATTAAATAAAAATTCTCTAAAAACCCAAAAAAATTCGTGAATCAATAGGTTGCATAGAAAGCTCGGTTAAAAGAGAGGAGAAAAGCCTAGGGTTTCGGCTTGAAAATGATGAAGAATTAGACGAAGAAGAGGCAGAACCAAGAAAAATTGCTGAAAAAAAGAAGAAAAATGACAAAAGGAAGATGATGAAAAAAATTGAAACCGCCTCATCGTCGCCGCCTCGTCGAATCCACCTCCTGCCTCGTCGAATCCGCCTCTTGCCTCGTCGAACCGGCCTCGACCATCTAGCGTGAGAGTGAGAGTGAGCAAAGAGAGAGAGAAAGAGGCCCGAGTCGCCTTTCAGGAGATGCTGCGTTCTTTAAAAAGGCAAACTTGTAAATAAGTGGTATGTGCGTAAAGTAAAACAGTCGGTGCGCATATCAAGCGGATATTTTGTGGCAACCATGTAAATAAGTGGTATGTGCGCAAAGCAAATTGGTGGGTGCGCAAAGCAACGCCCATCGATTTTTTGGCAAACTTGTAAATAAGTGGTATGTGCACAAGGTAAAACGGTGAGTGCGCAAGGCAAGTTTTAGGATCTATTCATTTATCTAATATTTAGTATTTAAGTATCAAACTTTAGGTATTTAGTATTTGTATTTACTATTTGATATGATTACTAACTCAAATTTAGTTTATCTATTTAGTATTTAGTATTTGATGGTATATGATTGATATTTTAGTTTGTTAAGTATTTAATAGTATTTGATAGGTTTAGATTTAAGAACCTCCAAAACCATCACTGTGTTTATATAATATATACATATTTAAAGTATCTCTGAAACCGAAACAAATACCCGAAACGAAACTGCCGAAACTAGCGATACGGACGAACCCGAAACTTGCTTCCGAAACCGCCGAAACGGGCGATACTGATACCGAAACCTAAATTTTAAGAAGAACGATACCCAGACAGAAACTGAGACCTAAAACCTTGGTTTACATATTGTTTCATGTGTTCTAGTTGTTTACATATTGTTTCATGTGTGTGAGAAATGTTCAAGGCCTTCGCTAGTCGACAATGAGCTGAACTCCAGTCGACTAGGCCAGTCAATCCAGAGAGCCAGTTTTCTGTCAATTGAGCTAGTCGATTAGAGTATATCAACTAGTTGACTAATCCATGAATTAATCGACTAGTCCTTATACTCTGGTCGACTATTCTTACAGCCAAACAAGGATTAAATCCTATATAAGTTCTAGTCGATTGGGGTTCTGTTCTGGTCGACTAGTACACATCGAATTCTATTGTTTGGCTATGAAACCTAGGTTTTATGCATCAATTAATTCTTTATTACTTCTAGTTGTTTACATATTGTTTCATGTGTTCTAGTTGTTTACATATTGTTTCATGTGTGTGAGAACTGTTCAAGGCCTCAGCTAGTCGACAATGAACTGAACTCCAGTCGCTAGGCAAGTCAATCCAGAGAGCCAGTTTTCTGTCAATTGAGCTAGTCGATTAGAGTACATTATCTAGTTGACTAATCCATGAATTAATCGACTAGTCCTTATACTCTGGTCGACTATTCTTACAGCCAAACAAGGATTAAATCCTATATAAGTTCTAGTCGATTAGGGTTCTGTTCTGGTCGACTAGTACACATTGAATTTTATTGTTTGGCTATGAAACCTAGGTTTTCATGCATCAATTAATTCTCTATTACTTCTAGTTGTTTACATATGGTTTCATGTATGTGTCATCTTCAAGCCTTTAACAAGACTTTGTTCTTCGATTCTTGTCATCGAGTCCTTCATCATCAATTGTTGCCTTGGAGTCATATGATCAAGTCAAGCTGGAGTTGATCTTGCATTGTTTGTCCTTCAAACTTGAGCACATAATTCTTGGTCTAAATAACATATCACACTTAAAAAATTCATTAGATCAAATAATAATGTTTGCTCATCATCAAATCAAGTATTGGGAAATCCAATACTCAATACATACACCCCAACAAAAAATGGAATTGTAGAGCGTAAAAAGACATTTATTAGAGATAGCATAAACACTGATTTTACATATGAACCTTCCAAAAATTCTCTGAGCTGATGTTATTTTAATCGTTTTTCTTATTAATCGTATACCTCCACTGTTCTTAATGGTGAAATTTCTCATCACTTTCTTGTGTCTAAATTATTTTCTTTATCACCCAAGATTTTTTGATGTTTGTTTCACACATAACTATGTACCTGATGATTCCAAACTTTATCCCCATTCTAAAGTGTGTTTTGGGGTACTTTTGTACAGAAAGGATAAAAATATAATTGTCCTACGATCAAACAATCTTTTGCATTTACTAATATTAATTCTTTGAGTCGCAATCTTATTTCACCAAACCAAAAGATAATGATGAATCATTGAAGCCTGACATATATGATAAGCATTTTCTTTATTTGTTGTCACCAAGAAAATCTAAGATGTAAGTGTACCAACACTAAAAACAGTCAGAGCTCAACTTTCAGATCTTGTTTCAGCTTCTATGTTCATGTCTACTTACATTTAGATCATGTTTCATCTTCATCCTCAGATCCTCCGTCTGAAATTGTCATAAGTAAGATGGGTTGGTTTCTGATATGGATATTTTAATTGCTCATAGAAAAGTTACTTGTTCTTGCACAACACATCATATTTCTAAATATGCATCTTATGTCTATCTTTCTCCACTATTCAAAGCTTTTCTTTCTTCCATTGATTCTCACAAAACACTCTTGAGTATATTTCAAATGTGATGGTATATATAGGTTAGAATGATGTAATGTTAGGAAAAATTAAATGCACTTGAGTTAAATGAAACTTGTGATCTTGTATCTACTCCATAGGGTAAGATGGTTGGTTGCAAATGATTTTACATATAAAGTTGAATCATGATGGCGTCATCGTTCTATTAAAGATCATTCTTGTTGCCAAAATCTATTCACAAATATATAGCAGGGACTACCAGGAGATGTTCTCTCCAGTTACGAAGATGATCTTGGTGTAATTATTGATCTCCGTGGTTACTACTCTGATCTTTAGATCAATTGGATATAAATAGTATTTCATTGACAGTATCATCATAGAATTATAGGAGCAACCACCAGGCTTTGTTGCTCATGATGAGTCAGTAAAAGTGCGCAAATTGAAAAGTCATTATATGATCTAAAACCGTCATTGAGGACTTGGTTTTGACGCTTTGTAAATTCCATGCAACAGTTTGTTCCCAATTAATGTCACAGTGATCACTACATCTTTCATCGGACCCAGTGCGGGAGGCGCACTAATCGGTTAGTATATGCTGATGGCATGTGGTCACTTGAAATGATACTTCTGGAATCCATGATTGAATCAATGGAGAAACCTCAATTTGGTATTTCTCATATTCCATTAAACTCTGCAATTTTCATTTTTCAATGTTAAAGTACTACGTAAAAAAGCTGATTAGGGAAGCTAAAAAATATCTTCGCAATGAAATATATCTACCTAGATTTGGTTGAAAAAGACGGGAAGGGCATTCAAGAATAAAATAGCTATAAGAAAAAGATAGGGCCGTTGTTTAACTAGGCCGATTATAAGTTCAATATTCCTAGTAGAATGCAAGCATGATTGAAATACTATTAATTAGAAATAAAGGCAACATATGTATACCTATTATACAATTGAGGGATGTTTTTGAATGGGTTACTGACTAGGACAAAAGGGTGGAAAGAAAGACGATGAGCTTGAATCTTGAAGAATCAAGCAAAATGATGAGAGTTTGTGATTGGAGGGAAACTCTAAAATTTTGCTGAAAATTCTAAAATTTTGAGAGAAACCAAATTTGGAGTGAATTAAATTTTGATAGAACTAAAATTTTAAATTTTGAGGGAAGTAAATCTGGAGTGAACTAAATGTTGTGTAATTAAAATGCTCAAGGTGAACTAAATTTTAGTTTGATGTAGTTAAAATTTTTTGTTAGGCGAAAATTGTGAACAATGTGAAGGTGTCTACAAATTTTTTTAGGATGCTTTGATGAGACCGTAAACTTTTTTAAGATGAGATTTTGAATGGATTGAAAGGTTTCGGGAGAATATTTTGAATGCCCCACATGATCTATGGTCACATGTTATGACTTGTGTGTGCTTTTATGTGTGTGTGTGTGCGCGTGTGTGTGTATTGCTGCAACTAATTCCCTTGTAGAACTTAAGTTATTATTGTATGGTATGTATCGAGCCTGAAAGCAATAGTACTTGAGGGAGCCCTACCCACCAACGAGTGTTGTTAGTCACAGTACACATTTTGCTAAACAATTTACATTTATTTACAAGTTTGCCATTAGCTTTGGTAAACTTCTAAATGATAATGGCAACCTTGTAGATAAATGTAATATGTTTAGCAAAATGTGTAAGGTGACTAGAAGCACTCATCAACGTCCAGCAACATTTGGGGGTGGTGACTAGGCCCCAAATGGTTTTTGCTGATATGCAGCAGGAGAAAAACTGACTTGTCATCAGGGGTCATGTGATGCAAATGTGTGAAACAATGACATGAACATACTAGGTAAACATTTGTACGGAGTACTATGAACAGTGATACACAGAACATAATCATACCTTAAATCTCGTTGGCTCTCTTAGTTCAAATATTAAGTTGTCTCCAAGTTCCAATTTATGGTCCAATGCGAAACCTCTCCACCCACCACTAAGACCATTACTATGGCCAATATAATTGACCCCATGTTCCACACCATTCTCATCTTCTAATGTTATTTTCAGTTGACATGTGGGGAGATTCTTGTTGCAGAATTTTGTGGGGAGACCCTAAGCATAAGAAATGGAATTGTTAATAAAGTAGTGTCATAGAAAATCTTGGTTAGCATGCGCTCTTAAAGACTTGTCCATAACTTACCAGCCAAAACCCACTAGAGACATGTGACCGGAGCATACTTTTGACAAATGTCGGGTTGCAAGGTCTCAATTTACTCCGAAGTTCCTCTGCTCTTTTTTCTGCCTGTTTGAGTTGGTCAGAAGATGGAATTCGTCCAACATATGCCCTTTCACTTGTTCCGTTATTAAAATTCCTGATAAAATCATGATTCCCAGTACCGGTAGAATAAGCACCCAACATATATCCATGAAGTAGATGATTTAATAAATGGTATCACCATTGAATAATACCTTTTATGGTAAGCTTGAGCCCCCTTGTTGGATACCTGGCACAAATGCATGAGCACTTCAGTAATCCATCGTATTTTAAGTACTGCAACTCATAGTAAAAATATATCTCAGCAGAGAAACGTTCCACTAACATGACATCAAATTTTGATGTGCATTTGTGCAATAACATATCAGTGAATCCTGCAAGAAGCTAGACAGCAGAAAAGGAGAGAACTGAAAGTAATCCATCAGAAATTAAATTTCAGTTGTATAAAAAGCACTGATGGTATCAAATTTCTTACACCAACTAAGTGCGTATTGTGAACTAATTCCACTTCTGTACTCATCGCTAGAATTAAAGATGTCGCTTGGAAGAGGGCCATCCAATGTGAATACTTCAATCTGTTGTTGCAAAGCACAACGGAAAAAGTTAAACCAAACAAGTCCCGGGTCTCGATCACATATCATGTACTTACATTTTTACAAGCTTTCAGTGTTGGATTGCAGACTCCTCATATTACGATGTTTGAATTAGATGCTTAGACCAAGTATCAATACTCAATCAAGTCCATGTATTACGACTGTTGCTGGGTCACCGTTAGGCTATTGGCTTCAGTGTTTTGGTATCTGCAGCTGTGGTCTATGGTCAGTTCTACTTGAGGGTAATGAAGATCTCCACAGGATGTTAATCTTTATAGAAATGTTTTTGAAGAGACAAGGGTTCCCAATGGAGATAAGAATAAATGATCTGTGTTTCATCAGAGGTTTCTCCGAAGAGCCCAAGCCAGAAGATGTGCTCTCCCATGTATATTTGTCATATTTATATTTATATGTAATATTATAATGCAACTGCCACCACCTCTCTCAATTCTTAACCAGAATTGAAATTTTAATTTTGGATGTCATAAAAAAGAATGAAAACATTGGGTCAAACATTGAATTCGATCAAACAATTCATGGTATAATTAAATCCACACCAAATAGTCCTCAATTCCAACATGAATGTCAAACAATAGAATTTCTTTATTAAGTAACTAAAAAACAATCTAAGATGCTATTATTGTTTATATGTGTAATGTTATAAATCAAGATGTTCCTTTCAGTTTTAATGTTGCGTTAAGTTTTCAGTTATATATCAAGTATATTTGTATGTGCCTAGAATTTAGTCTATTATAGTAGAAACTATCTACTATAATAATTTCTTTTTACTGGTTATTAGTATTATTTTATTATTTCCTCTCTTCTATTGAGTCCATGAAGCCAATCCCAAATTTATGGGATGAAGGCTATGATGATGATGATGATGATGATGGTAGAAACTCTCGGTGTTGCTCCCACCGAATGCATGCATTATAACACCCCTGAGTAGGAGCTTCCCAGGAAGTCACTGATGCGGACGCATCTACTACACCACCGGCCACTCATGATGCGGGTCCACCTATCGTGACATACGTGAGGCGTAGGAGGCGCGGGATCGTCACGTAGTGGGTTTAGTGGATTCAGGGGTATTTTAGTCTTTTCAGACTAAATTAGTAAATCCCATGTTTTCTATTTATTAGGGCTAGCCGTCATTGTTAGGGTCATGCTTATTTTGTTGAAGAACATTCTTAGGCATCTTGTGAGGGATCAACATTCTTAGGCATCTTGTGAGGGATCTTTAGGCTTTTTATCCGTTCAAGTAAAAGCTAGGAGATCGAGTTCGTCTCGAAGGAACTCAAGTTATCCTTGTTCTTCATCAATTTCCAAATAAAAATTCCTCTTTTTAATTTTTCCTCTTTAAAAATCTGACCTTTATTGATTCGATCTTCCGGATCGTATCAAATTGGTATCAGAGCGCTAGATCCAATGGCGACAAGCACTAGATCAAAGGCGGATTTGATCGATAAGAAGATTCAAGGGCTACGGGAGGATCTCAACCGGGAGATCGAAGAACAGTTCGAGGGATTGAAGAAAACGGTGGGGGATTCCATCAAGGATCACGCCCATTCGCAAGAGGACATCCAGATCGAACTCCGGGGGATGAGGAAGGATGCCGCGCAACAAGGTCGAGATCTCCAAGAATTGAAGGGAACAAACTCAGATCTGAAGGAAGTTACTTCAGATCTGAAGGAGGCGATGACAACAAAGATGGCAATGATGCAAGCCCTAACGGCGGCGAAAGAGGGAGATCGGGGCAAGGGGATCCAAGGAGGGGATTCTACCCTAGAATCAGCTCCCTAGAGCAAGCGCGGACGACAACAGAGTTTTTACCTCAAGGCGATGGCTCAGGAGAGCGCCGAGGGACGGCGCGGCATAACCTAGGGCCGCGCAGGCCTGTGGGGCCAACACCAGACCCGCGCGGGTCTGATCTGCCAGCGACAGGCCTCGAGGCTTCGGCGGCCCAACCCAGGCCTGGGCGAAGCCGCCGAGCCTCCCCAGCCATGCGGCGAACCCCGGCGGGGGTCCGGGACTAGCGGCGAACGCCGGCGGGGTCCGGAGCAGTCGGCGGCCACCACCGGGGGCGGGGAGCATTCGGCACCCCCAATCGGGGGTGCGCTCAGGCCGCGGGGCCCCTTCGTGGCCTCGACGGACACCAGCGGCTACGGGGAGATGGTGGCACCCCCTTTCGGGGGTGCGGGAGGTGCAGCGACCCCAGGCGGGGGTCCGGAATGGCCGTCCGCCCACTCTGGGGCCCGACGAGTTGGGCCGGCCCATCTGGGGGCCCGGCGGGCTGGGTCGGCTGTCCTGGGGACCCGGCGACTTCTTCCCGACCCTTTGGAGGTGTGGCGGGGTTCGTACCCCACTCTGGGGGGGACATCGGGGACAGTAGGAGGCGGTTAGGCCTCGGGAGCGACGATTGGGACCCCTGCGGATCAATTTTGGAGAGCAGAGACCATCCCTCTTAGGCCGAGGCCTGTTTTCACACGACCACCAGAGTTTCCGGGACACCACTATCAGCCCGAGGCATGGGAGAGGCCTGCGTGGCCTGAGGAGTTGTACGGGGTTGACGGTGGAGGCCCGATGGAGACTCGGGGTGGCGGTGTGGACTGGGGAGGTGACCGTGGGGGAGATAGAGGGCAGCTGGGAGACATCAACGCTGACCGGCAGTTGATGAAGTTGAAGATGCCGACCTTTGATGGCACCGATCCAGACGATTGGATATACCGAGCGGAGAGATATTTTCAGGTAATGGGGTTGACGGAGCATGAGGTCTTGAAGGCCATCGGGATATATTTTGAGGGGAAGTCTCTAGCATGGTACTGGTGGAAGATAACACGGTCCCCTTTTCGCACCTGGGAGGAGCTATCAGCACTGATCGTGGATCGATTCCAGGAGACAGCAGGGGGAGATTTCTACGAGCAGCTGTCGGCCTTGAGGCAGGAGGGGACAGTGAGGGACTACGTAGAGAGATTTGAGATGCTGAATAGCCGGGTGAAGGGGTGACAGATGAGGTGATGATCGGGAACATCATGCGGGGGCTGAAGCCATCGATACGAGCTAAGCTGCGGATGCAGAGTCCGGCGACCTTGGAGGATGTCCTCCGCTTGGCCCATAAAGCGGAGGAAAAGCATGCGGAAGAGAGGAGGTTACGGGAAGCCTGGGGGACCCAGAGTACCCGCCCCGCCCCGACAACAGCGGCGCAGAGGGCACCCGCAGCTACACCTGAGACTCGAGGAGAGGGCCGCCCAGCTGCTCTAGGGCGACGGATGACGGAGGCAGAGGTGAGGGAGAAGCGGGCCAAGGGGTTGTGCTTCCGTTGCGACGAGAAGTTCACCCCTGAGCACAAATGTGCGAGCCGCCTACTGCAGGTCACCATGGTGCCCGACGAGGAGGGGTACGTGGTCGAGGAGGAGGAACCACTGGTAGAGGAGGAGAAGTCTCATCTAGACTTCGCGGAGGTTTCCCTGAACTCTGTGGTGGGGTTCACACCGAACCACACCATGAAGTTATCAGGACGGTTGGGGGACACTGCGGTGACGGTGCTGATAGACAGTGGGGCCACCCACAATTTCATCTCCAGCAGAGTGGTGGAGCGGCATGGGTTACAGCTGAGCACCCTGGAAAAGTTTACCGTATTGTTGGGGACATGAAAGATGGAGGAGAGCAAGGGGCTCTGCAAGGGTCTGTGCCTGACCTTGCAGGGAGTGCAGATCATGGAGGACTTCTTGCCATTGGAGCTGGAAAACGTGGATATCATACTAGGGGTGCAGTGGTTGAAGAAGTTAGGGGAGATGAGGGTGAATTGGAAGCTCCTGAGGATGGAGTTCCAAGATGGAGATCGGACTGTCGTGTTGACAGGGGACCCGACCCTTTGTTTTTCCTTAGTGGCCTTCAAGGCCATCACTCGGGCGCTGCGGGACGAGTGAGAGGGGTTCCTGGTGGAGTATCATGGGCTGACAGCTGAGGGGGACCAGCAGCAGGAGGAGACCGCCGCGGAGGTTGAGCAGGTACTAGAGCAGTACTAGGAGGTTTTTCAGGACCCGCAGGGGCTGCCACCGTCCAGGGGGCACAAGCACGCATTGTATTGCGTGATGGAGCAGCACCGATGAGTGTGCGACCGTACCGGTACCCGTATGTGCAGAAGGACGAGATTGAGAGGATGGTGCCGGAGATGCTACATGCTGGAGTAATCCAGCCAAGTGTGAGTCCTTTTTCGAGCCCAGTCTTGCTGGTCAAGAAGAAGGACGGGAGTTGGAGATTCTGCGTCGATTATCGGGCGCTGAATAAGGAGACTGTCGCTGACAAGTTTCCTATTCCGGTGATCGACGAGCTACTGGACGAGCTTCATGGGGCGGCGATCTTTTCGAAGATCAACTTGAGGGCAGTGTACCACCGGATCTTGATGCGGACAGAGGATGTGCCGAAGACTGCTTTCCGCACCCACGAGGGGCACTACGAGTTCAGAGTCATGCCGTTCGGCTTGACGAATGCCCCCTCTACTTTCTAGGCCTTGATGAACAAGGTCTTCCAGCCCTTCCTGCGGAGGTTCATTCTCGTTTTTTTTGACGATATCCTCGTCTACAGTAGGAGCATGAGGGAGCACTTGGACCACTTGGAGGTGGTCTTCTGGGAGTTGATGGCGCAGCAGTTGTTCGCCAACCAGAAGAAGTGCAGTTTCGGCCAGGAGCGGATCGAGTACCTAGGACATGTTGTGTCGGCAGAGGGGGTAGCGGCTGACAGATCGAAGATAGCGGCTATGCTGGATTGGCCGGTGCCTACTACCCTGCGAGCTCTTCGCAGATTTTTGGGTCTGGCGGGCTATTACCGGAAGTTCGTTAAGGGATACAACACCATAGCCTGGCCCCTTACCGAACAGCTCAAGAAGGACGGGTTCCATTGGGGGGAAGAGGCCACCAAGGCCTTTCAGGCCTTGAAGGTGGCGATGACGACGACGCTAGTCCTTGCTTTGCCAGATTTCAGCCTATCTTTTGTGGTGGAGACTGACGCATCGGGGTATGGATTGGGGGCGGTGCTGATGCAGGAGGGACGCCCATAGCCTATTTCAGTCGGGTGTTGTCTGCTAGAGCACGGCTGAAATCGGTTTATGAGCGGGAATTGATGACCATTGTCTTCGCGGTGACGAAGTGGCGGCCCTATCTGTTGGGTCGGGAGTTCGTGGTCAGGACGTACCAACGGAGCCTCAAATACCTTTTGGAGCAGCGATTGGTTACTGAGGAGCACCAGCGTTGGTTATCCAAGCTGGTGGGGTACCGATTCAACATCGAGTACAGACCGGGGTTGGAGAACAAGGCAGCTGATGCCTTGTCTCGTCGGGAGGAGAGCGTGGACTTGAGGGCTCTGTCGCGACCGATATGGTTGGACTGGGAGCCCATTTTTCAGGAGGCGGAGAGTGATGATGAGCTGAGACGGATCCAAGAGTTGCTGCAGCAGGGAAAGGAGGGCCGACCGGGTATTCCTTACAGGGGCGCAGACTGCTTTACCAGGGGAGGTTGGTGCTACCGCGGGCCTAAGGATTTATGCCAGTTCTGTTTCAGGAGTTCCACGGGTCGGCGACTGGAGGTCATTCGAGGGTACAGCAAACATACCAGAGGATGGCTAGAGAGGTGTACTGGCCGGGGATGCGGAGGAGAGTTGCCCAGTTAGTATCTGCTTGTGACGTCTGCCAGCGTCACAAGTATATGGCAATGGCCCCAGCCGGGCTCCTACAGCCGATGGAGTTGCCAGAGATGGTATGGGAGGAGGTCACGATGGACTTCATTGATGGGCTGCCCCGTTCAGAGGGATATACAGTGATCCTTGTCGTCGTAGACCGCTTGAGTAAGTATGCCCATTTCATACCTATGAAGCATACTTACACAGGGGTCTCGGTGGCCACAGCATTCATTCGAGAGGTGATACGCTTACACAGGATACCGGGGTCCATAGTGTCCGACAGGGACCAGGTTTTCCTGAGCGGGTTCTGGCGGGAGCTCTTCAGGATACATGGTACGGTCTTTAAGAGGAGTACGACGTACCACCCACAGACGGACGGGCAGACCAAGGTGGTGAATCGCTCTATAGAGACTTATCTGCGGTGTTTCGCGTCGGAGACGCCTCGACAGTGGCACAGGTGGTTGGCGTGGGCAGAGTACTGGTACAACACGTCGTACCACTCAGCAGCAGAGACGACCCCTTCAGGATCCTCTATGGGCGAGACCCACCATCCTTGCTGGGCTTCGGTGACCGGCAGACGGCGGTGTCACAGGTGGAGGCTTACATGGGAGACAGAGATGCTATGTTGAAGGAGCTACGGAGACATCTTTTGAAGGCTTAGCAGGTGATGAAGGCCCGGGCAGACACCCACCGGCGGGACGTCCATTTTCAGGAGGGAGTTATGGTATATCTTAAACTGCGGCCTAGGCAGAAGACGTTAGCTCGGAGGCAGAATGAGAAGCTAGCAGCTCGCTACTACGGTCTCTACCAGATTACGGCCAAGATTGGGAAGGTGGTGTATCGGTTACACCTGCCACCTTCCTCGGCGATACATCCGGTATTCCATATGTCGCAGCTATGGAGGGCGATCGGAGACCAGTCAGCTACGTCTACTCTGCCACCTACACTGACGGAGGACATGGAGGTATTGTTGGAGCCCCTGGATGTGCGGGCAGTTCGTCAGGGGCCGGGACGACGAAGAGAGGTGCTGCTCTACTGGGTGGGCCTGCCTGATTGTGACGCCACGTGGGAGGCATATGACGTGGTCTGGGAGCAGTTTCCAGATTTCCACCTTGAGGACAAGGTGGCTCTTTTAGGGGGTATTGATGCGGACGCATCTACTACACCACCGGCCACTCATGATGCGGGTCCACCTATCGTGACATACGAGGGGTGTAGGAGGCGCGGGATCGTCACGTAGTGGGTTTAGTGGGTTCAGGGGTATTTTAGTCTTTTCAGGCTAAATTAGTAAATCCCCGGTTTTCTATTTATTAGGGATAGCCGTCATTGTTAGGGTCATGCTTATTCTGTTAAAGAACATTCTTAGGCATCTTGTGAGGGATCTTTAGGCTTTTTATCCGTTCAAGTAAAAGCTAGGAGATCGAGTTCGTATCGAAAGAACTCAAGTTATCCTTGTTCTTCATCAATTTCCAAATAAAAATTCCTCTTTTTAATTTTTCCTCTTTAAAAATCTGACCTTTATTGATTCGATCTTCCGGATCGTATCAGTCACCCATTCTGAAATTGATCTTGCTGGAGCACACTTACACATAGAGCCTTGACAGCTGTTCCTCTCTAAGGAATGCTGCCTACATTAATTCTTGAGCTCGTAACAATTACCACATAGTAGATATCTACTTATCACATTTCCAATAAGGGATTATTTCGTTTGAGCTAGAGTGTCACAGGCCCACTGCCATCCACAAATTATTCAGTTTGTCTTCTCTTTCTGGTGGTGCTCTTTGTGCTTACAAACTTTGAATCATATTCATAACAGACGATACTCTGGCTTTTTATGGTAATACAATATAACAAAGTGATTTGTGGACTTGAACCCATATCTGATTCTTTCATCTTTTTATTATCTACTAGTATATCTTTAGTTAATCTCTTCTAAGAAAAAGAAAATTAGCAGGAACTACGAGGCTGTAAATAGATAGAGTTAGGATTATGATCTGTGGGATGGCCGCTTCAAGTATTAAACGGATGATAAGTAATGTTCAATTAACAATAACAGATGAAATCTTAATGAAATGGTAATGAATAATATAAACACCAATTATCATGGGGATAAGATAATGCAAACTAGACAATTAAGCAATCGCAAATACCGCCAATTTTTCATGTTTCAATCCTTCTTTCAAACCTGTAACAATACAACATATGACTCGATAACCCACTGTTACCAATTATCCAATCAATCACTCAATAATGAGAGTGATCAAACTACTGATCTATTATATTAAAAAGATTAACTCCACTCGATCAACACATGAGAAAATCTTATATGAAATCAAAGTTTATAATACTCCTAATAATCTTGAAAGAACATGCATGTGAATCAAATAGTAAACAAAGAAGTGGATTAATGTTCTAAGGATCAACAACTTTAATAACTTAAATGACGAACTTCAAATAGTTTTTTATTAAAGATAGAATCAAAAGGAATATGAAGTATTCTGAATATTCTTCTCTGAAATGGAGTTACAACGCTACATATGGAGGTGAATCTCAATGTTTAAAATATTAAAAATATAGTTGTTGCAACTACCTTCATCGGATAAATGTTGAATGGCCAACAGAAAAAAATACATTGATTAGTCAATTAATGACTGTATTACTTAACTAGTTATCAAAACAGATAGCAAGCAAAGTATGTATCAGTCAACTACTAACATTGTAAGTTGACTAATGACTGAAAGTATGAAAAATATTAGTCTGTATTAGTTGATCATAAGAACTGTTAGTCGATTAATAGTTTAAAGAATATAAATATCTAGATCTGCATTAGTCGACTTATGGCATTGTTGGTCGACTAATGGTACAAAAAATAGAAAATTATTGTTATTGTTATGAATGAGGGAGGCCTTTGGCCTCCCCTCCTTCATTACCCATTCATTAGGCCCCCATTACTTAGAGTAATGGGGACCCTTGGTCTCCTAGAGGCTTTTGGCCTCCCCACTATGAGATATATAAATAGAGCACCATGGCTCTTAGCATGGTGACTTATTCTTAGCAATGAAATTCTCTCTCTCTCTCTCTTGAGTTCATTATCATACAACACGTTATCAGCTCGTTTGCTCTAAAATTCTTTGAGCTTTTCATCCCGTCTCCCCTCAAAAATTAAACCCGTACGCGCAAAGGAATCTATTGTTGCGGCGAAGCTTTGCGGAAATTTTTTGGAGCGTATCGGGAGCGAAACTATCTACGGATTTTTATTATCACGATCTTCCCTAGATCTTTGATCTAGAGGTAACTTTTTCTATCCCGTAGATACTTACAAAATATTGTAAGCTAAGATTTTATATAGCTTTACTATAGGCAATTCTATAGACATGTATAAATCTATAACAATTTGATATTCATCAAAATTAATATATATATATAAAAATTTCTGAAAACCCTTCGGCTCCCCCCGAAGTGTTTCTTTTTTATACATATGTCACATATGATTACTTATATTATGCGAAGAATGATAATAACATATCATATTTATGGAACACGATCTCCATGGTTATCCTTTATTCTTTGGTCTAAACCTTTCTATCTTTACTCCACTCGGCCCTGGCACAGTACTAGCCCACGGCTAATTTGAATATTGGATCTGTCGCCTCCATGTGTAAGGCACAGGCCCTCCTGAGAGTTGTAGGTATTAAATAAGTATTAAATTTGCCACATAATCTTTTGGTAATAATCAATTTCTGGTAATGAAATCTTGTCCGTGGGCCGTAGATTGAGGATTTAACATTAGCATTAGCATGGATTTATAAATAAATAAATAAATCAGACAAGACTTGATAATTCTGATATCTTAACTTGGCCAATAGTAATGGACGTTATCATTATGACTTGTTTAACATTAGCATTTGAGGATTGATGTTTCTTTGTAACCGTCGAATTGGATAATCTGATGGTCTTCTAGATGCACAGATAGCCTGTAATCTTTAATAAATCAGATAGCCTGGAAGTTTTATGGGCCAGCAGCCCCATTCAGAGTAATTATTAATTTTGATTACCAAAATTGGGCCAGAAGCCCAATTAATCCAATTGCAAACTTAATATGTTAATTAAATATTTGCAAAATGGGCATGCAGCCTAAATATTAATAATAATTTTATTTGGCTATTTTTTATTGGACTAGAATCCAAGTGAAAAAAATTGCTTATTAAAATGATTAATATATGACTTATGGGCCTGCAGCCCCAATCAACATATTAATTTATTTATTTTTCTTGTTTTAAGGCCTGCAGCCCCTATTACCTAACGGTATATATTTTAGCATACTATATAATGGCCTTATGCCAATTCCTTAACGGGACTCTCCCCTAAGTAAAATCAAAAATAATTTATATATTCCATGTTGACAAATTGTTTTAAACATCCCTCTTGCATATTATAATCTATGGTTTACTAGGACTCTATTTTTCAAAATATAATTATCTTAAAGATCCTGAGACCGCTCTGCCGTTAGTCAACTAACCTAACGGTGTATGACGTTTCCACGTGGTCTACAAGATATTTATATTTTCTAGTTTCCCTTACCATATGTTATGCTTGAGATATATGCGTGGTTGTTTACTTTTATGCCCGTAGCATATTTAGAACTGCGTGGATGTTTAAATCAGTAAAAATGTGTTTTTCGGGATCGGCCATTGTATACCTATTTACTTTCCTTGCACTTTTATTTTCTTTTGAGAGAATTTGTAAGTGAGGAAATTTGTATTTTAAAGCCAAAGCTCGATGCAACAGCACATAGAATTGATGAAAACTCCTTCAATGGATCATGATGTCGGTCAATGTGCTTGGCTAAGTTTGCTAGACCAACCTAGCTTGACTGGGTAACAAGTGGTCCTGGCTTAGTCAATTCCCTGGCCGCGTCCGCTGGACCGCAAGGAGTCGATTCATGACTGTGTAAGCCAAAGCTTGATACAACAGCATATGAAGACGGAGATATAGGGACCCAGTTCAGTTTGGGGTTCCAAAGTTGTATTATTATTTTTTCCAATAATGGACTTTAAACGAACTTTGGACTGTGTACTATTTTGGTTATCTAGCCGATCCCCGCATTTTTACTTGTTTATTTCTTTATGCATGAATTTTTGAATTTTAATTAATTCATGCTCATTTTAAAATACGTAGATAAATGGCAAAATTGGCAAGCGTCGATTTCGAGGTCCTCGATTCTGCAGAGACAAATTACCTGAGTTGGCGAGTGGACCTGAAGTTCCACTTGCGTTCAATGGCCCTCCTTGGGTCCATTTTGGCTCCTTCCTCGGCCCCAGCAGCGGCCGAAGCTTCTGCTACAGCTAGCAGCAGCCCCACAACCACTGTACCCGATGTAGATAAGGCGAAAGCCATAATCTACATTAGGAAGCATATAGATTGGACCTTAAAGGCCGAATACTTAACGGTTGAGGACCCGAAGGACCTGTGGACAGCACTGGAAGCACGGTATAAACATCAAATTGATGTTATATTACCACGTGCCAGTTATGAGTGGGAAAACCTCAGACTTCAGGACTATAAGTCCGTCGCTGAGTATAATTCTGCACTTCATAGCATCACCTCACGCCTGAAGTTGTGCGGTGAAGAAGTGACAGAACAGCGCATGTTGGAAAAAACATTTACCTCGTTTCACGAGAAAGATGCAATCCTCATGCAGCAGTATCGTGAACGTAACTTCACAAGATTCTCCGATCTGATCTCATGCCTACTTAGAGCAGAGAAGAATCGAGATTTACTGCTAGCAACTCATAACTTACGTCCAGCTGGCACTGCCCCTATCCCTGAAGCCCACCACGTTTCTCCCCAGAAGTGGAAAAACAAGAGGAAGACTAAAAATACTAAAGGGAAAGCGGTAATGAAGCAACCAAGAGGTGCAGCTTCCCAGACAAACAAAAACAATAAAGGGAAAAGAAACTTCACTTGGAAGCGAAAGGACACCAAGCACGTGTCACTTCCAAAGAAGACCTGGGAGGACAAATGCCATAGATGCGGCATGACTGGCCATTGGTCCAGAAACTGCCGCACTCCTCGCCACCTACAGGATCTATACCAGGCGAGCCAGAAGTCTCGACCTGAAACAAACTTGGCAGGTGTACAGCCGCCAACTGTCTTTACTGCTAAAGACTTCGAGAACGACGATCTGCTAGATTGAGCATCATCATTTATCTATGCATTTAGAATTCGATGTATCTTCATCTGTTATTTGCTTTAGTGCGGACTTTTATTTATGAATGTTGTCTACATTTTCCCTCAAATAAAATTTCTTTTTTTGGCTTATATAGATGATGTCTGAGTGCCTAGTGGACAGTGCCTCGACGCACACAATCCTTCGCGATCATTGCTATTTTAATAGCTTAAACAAATATGACGGTCCTGTTATCACAATTTCAGGACTGTCCCAAATAATCGAAGGAACTGGTGAAGCAATTATATTGCTCCCAAATAACACAAGACTTCAAATTAATAATGCATTATTCTCTCCTATATCAAACAGAAATCTCGTAAGTTTCAAGGATTTCCGTTTAAACGGATATCACTTAGAGACCAGGGATAAAAATAAGGTTGAATATCTAACTGTAACTCGTCAAAAAGATGACCGGAAGATCATCTGCGAGCGATTCAAGGGACTCCCGTCGGGTCTATACCAAACATACATTCAACCAGTAGAAGCCAATATGATTGAACACCAGACGTGCCAATCACTACCAGAATTCCAACTCTGGCACAATAGACTTGGTCACCCTGGAACAGCAATGATGCGTCGCATCATCACTGAATACCGTGGACACAAATTGAAGAACCTGAAGATTCTTCAAAAGGGTGAATTTCCATGTCTCCCTTGTTTTAAGGGAAAACTAATAACGAGACCATCCCTCCTGAAAGTGGGATTAGAGTCTCCTGGCTTCCTTGAGAGAATTCATGGTGACATTTGCGGGCCTATTCACCCCGCAAGTGGCCCATTTCGGTACTTCATGGTACTGATTGATGCATCAACCAAATGGTCTTATGTGTGCCTCTTGTCCACCCGCAACCTAGCTTTTCCAAAGCTATTGGCACAAATAATAAGGTTGCGTGCTCATTTCCCCGATAACCATATCAAGAAACTACGTCTTGATAATGCGGGAGAATTTACTTCACAAGTCTTCGAAGACTATTGCCGGGCAACGGGTATTGAAGTTGAACATCCGGTAGCACATGTTCACACCCAAAACGGATTAGCTGAGGCTCTTATAAAGAGACTCCAATGGATTGCACGTCCATTGCTTATGCAATCCCAGTTGTCTGTGGATGCTTGGGGGCATGCTATTTTACATGCCGCATCACTTATTAGGATAAGACCCTCTGGAGGTCACACTTTATCCCCGATGCAACTAGCATACGGCGCACCTCCGGATATCTCTCATTTGAGAGTGTTTGGTTGTGCGGTATATGTCCCAATAGCACCACCGCAGATGACCAAAATGGGTCCTCAGCGTCGTCTAGGTATATATATTGGGTTTGATTCGCCCTCTATTATCAGATACCTTGAACCCCTGACGGGTGACGCATTCAAGGCACGTTTTGCAGACTGTGAATTTAATGAGAAATTTTTTCCAAAACTGGGCACACATTCTAAGAAGCCAGAAGCTTCTGAGACCATTAGTTGGGACCAGAAGTCTTTGTCCCTATATGATCCGCGTACTAATCTGTGTGAAGATGAGATCCTGAAGATCCTTCACATCCAGAATACAGTACATCTTTTACCGGATAAATTCACGGACAACCAGAAGATTGTCCGTTCACACGTCCCTGCTGCCAATACGCCAGCTAGGATTGACATCCCCATAGATGGATGCAGCCCACCGGCAGCAGAATTGGTTGTACCTCAAATGAAAAGAGGACGCCCACCAGGTTCAAAAGATAAAGTTCCTCGAAAGAGGAAGACTCCTGGCGATACTAAGATTATCCCTCCACAGGATGCTGAGCTCAGACCAGCTACTTCTCCCCTCCTGATTTCCCCAACAGAGGAAACAATAGGAGAAACATCATTAAATTTTGTACGTACTGGAGAAGTACTGGACAGAAATAGCATAGTCGTCGACGACGATTTTGCGTTCGATATTGCCGTTCACGTCACTGAATATGACGATGACGTCGAACCACGATCTCTAGTGGAATGTAAACGCAGAGATGATTGGCCAAAGTGGGACGAGGCAATAAGAGTAGAGCTGGACTCACTCTTGAAACGCAAAGTCTTTGGACCAGTAGTCCAAACACCAGTAGGTGTAAAACCTGTGGGATATAAGTGGGTTTTCATAAGAAAAAGAGATGAAAATAATGTGATCGTTCGCTATAAGGCACGCCTTGTAGCCCAGGGATTTTCCCAAAGACCGGGGATTGATTACGAAGATACGTATTCCCCGGTCATGGATTCGATCACCTTCCGATTTTTAATCAGCCTAACTTCTCTGGAAAGCCTAGAAATGCAGCTCATGGACGTTGTGACTGCATATCTATATGGTGATATAGATAAAAATATCTATATGAGACTTCCTGATGGGTTTAATCTACCCCCAGAGATGAAAGAGATACCTCGGGACGTATTCTCTGTAAGGCTACATAGATCATTATATGGTCTAAAACAATCGGGCAAGATGTGGTATAACAGACTAAGTGATTTTCTTGCACAGCAAGGATTCACGAATAACGAAGTCTGCCCGTGTATCTTTATCAAAAGAACGGGAACAGGATTTGTCATCATAGCTGTATATGTAGATGACTTAAATCTCATAGGATCTCCTGCAGAGATCAAAGAGATATCTGAAAGCCTTAAACATACTTTTGAAATGAAAGACCTAGGCAAAACAAAGTATTGTCTTGGCTTACAGATAGAACACCTAAGAGGTGGAATCCTATTACACCAATCTAATTATACAAAGAAACTTCTACGCAAGTTTCATATGGATAAATGTCATCCTTTAGGTACTCCTATGGTCGTAAGATCACTAAATGTACATAAGGACCCCTTCCGGCCACTGGAAGATGGGGATGAGATACTGGGTCCTGAAGTACCCTACCTCAGTGCCATTGGAGCACTTCTATATCTGGCTAACTGTACGCGTCCCGATATAGCGTTTACAGTTAATCTACTAGCCAGACACAGTGCTGCGCCCACAAAGCGCCACTGGAACGGAGTAAAGCATCTTCTGCGATACCTTCAGGGTGCCATTGATCTTGGACTTTACTACCAGAGAGGTGCCTCCCCCAAATTGTTTGGTTATGCTGATGCAAGTTATCTCTCTGATCCGCACACGGCAAAATCTCAAACAGGTTTTGTATTTACCTACGGAGGTACTGCTATCTCTTGGAGATCGGTAAAACAAACCACTACGGCTACATCTTCCAACCATGCAGAGCTCATCGCGATCCATGAGGCGAGCAGAGAATGTTTTTGGCCACGCTCCGTCGTCCAACACATCCTCCAATACACTGGCCTGAAGACCAGTGATCTGGAGCCTACTGCCCTATTCGAAGACAACGCAGCATGCATTGCTCAGCTTCAGAAGGGCTACATCAAAGGCGACAGGACAAAACACATTTCTCCCAAGTTTTTCTGGACGCACGAGCAGAAGAACGACAAGCAGATTGAAGTTCGACAGATCCAGTCATGCAACAACTTAGCTGATCTTTTTACTAAGGCATTGCCTAAATGTACTTTTGTAAAGCTTGTAAAGAACATTGGTATGCGACAGTTGAAAGACCTGCAAGCCTGAAGCTTGTACGGATCAGGGGGAGTAACATGTGGGTTGCACTCTTTTTCCTTAAGCTGTTGGGTTTTCCCACTGGGTTTTCCACAGCTAAGGTTTTAACGAGGCAAACACACTTACTCTGGATCAAGAAGTATCCACCCCTTGCCTCAGTAGCTGAGACCGAAGTGATGAATGTGTAAGGGGGAGTGTTATGAATGAGGGAGGCCTTTGGCCTCCCCTCCTTCATTACCCATTCATTAGGCCCCCATTACTTAGAGTAATGGGGACCCTTGGTCTCCTAGAGGCTTTTGGCCTCCCCACTATGAGATATATAAATAGAGCACCATGGCTCTTAGCTATGGTGACTTATTCTTAGCAATGAAATTCTCTCTCTCTCTCTCTTGAGTTCATTATCATACAACAGTTATGTATTAATAGACTAGAATAAGAGATTAGTTGACTAATCAACATGAATTTGAAAGTGAAAATAAATTATTTTGTGTTAATCGACTAGCAAAGGGTCTTAGTCGACTAGCACCATAATAATCATATGTTTAGATCATGAACCCAGTGTTATTAGTTTAACATAGATTACAGGATATTTCTAAGTTAAATCATATATGATTTGTGATGCATATGTGATTTGAGATATACACAAAGATCTATACAAAGAAAAATACATCAATAATACAAGTATAAACAAAGCTGAATAGTCTATTGATGAGTATAAAGTGCATTTCGTTATCCAAGTTTTTGAGTCTAAGTACTTGAGCCTTATCATATGATTATAGCTTCACCTAATATTGCACAAACATGTTAGTACATAGCATATGGTTTGATCACCATCAAAATTAATATTGATGATAATCCAAAATCCAACATTCTGTATCTTTTTGATAATAACAAACAAATATATAAAGATAAAAATTTAAAAAGACCAACAAACTCCCCTTATAATAATACAAATCATAACATTTCCATTCCTTCGTTATTACCAAAGAGGAAAGGGATATTTAAAAAAGTATATCCGGCATAAAAAATAAGTATGCGTTCTCTTTTCTTTTCTAGGTACATGAAAAGATATCAAACATTTTTGGTACATATACCATGTTAGGTCTATTAGCTTAGTCATTAAAGAACCCCAAATCTAATTTGAATTTGGTTTTTTAAATCTAATTTGAATTTGGTTTTTTAAATGAATATAAACATAAATCATTGAATTGCAAACATTTTTCTTATAATTAGAAATATATGCATTATCATACAAACATAGTAAATAATGCACATGTGCTGACAGCAGAGGAAATTTCAAGATCTGTCAGCATAGTTTGATATTTTAAAATTATTGAAATTTTTTTGGGGTTTGTTGTCAACATCATGGATGAGCACCACACAAAAATCAAGTGAGCCCAACGCAATTTGTCAATCGATTTACCGGTTAAAAATTCAACGGTTTCAAAAGAATATAACTTTTTACAACGGATGGATCGAGTGTCAAATACCCCTATGGTTCACCCATATTTGGGGTTATAGAACGTGTAAAACAACTTTTTTAAAATTCAATTTTTTTTATTTTCCATGAGCTGTCAACACAGGAATTTTCCTGCGCAGACAGCACACATCCATATCCTTCTACAAACATATATCTTTTGGAATTCAAATATTCATATTATGTATAGAATTAAATTTATGATTGTTACTAGTTGAAAACTAGATGTATCATGAGATTTCTTATAAATAAAAGTATAATTTATTTTATGTTGATTAACATGTTTATATTTAACAATAGAGATATGATCATTTTTAGAGTAGCGTAGTCCAAATCTATTATTAGATGCATGTTGATATGATAATGACGTGTTAAGAGTTTTTTGTTGAACTTTACCATGTCCTTTGAAATTTCATCATATTTCAATTTTATTGATACAAAATCTTTATCTAGTTCACAAATGCAAATTTTAAATTATTGTATTCTCTTTTAAGTAATAAGTTATCATTATTTAGTGTTTTATTTTCTAAGATTAATTTCTCATTTAATGATCTATTTATTTAAATTAGTACATTTAACAATAAGAACATCATGATCTATTTAATGTTTTTATTTTCTAAGATAAATTTTTCATTTAATGATCTATTTATTTAAATTAGTACATTTAACAATAAGAACATCATGATCAATTAATAGATATTATTATAATGTTTTAATGATTTATACTTAGCATTTAAACTCTTAAATTTATCATACATATCATTAAACGTATTGAAAAGTTCAACATTATCAACCCTACTTCTTACCTCGTCTTGTGCTATAGATTACACATGTATATGACCGACTTCTGTCTTCTTCATTGGAGGAAAAGTCGCTATCATTCCACATTACCAAGAAAGCATTCTTGTTCTTCTTATAGAAATTGTTAAAGTTATTCATGTTCATAGTTTTTAACTTCAATAATGGACAATCCTTCTTCATATGTCATGTCATGTTATAATAATAGTATAACGATAAATCATTATTACTTAAAAAAATTAATTTTAAGTGAACCTTACTTCAAAAAATTTTCTAAATTTTCTAGTTAAGATATCAATGTCATCTTCATCTAAATTTTCAATGAAGAAAGATTCATTAAATGCAAGTGTATTGTTCTTAGGTACTTTTTGTCTCCGATCTTCGAGTTAAACTTTGAATGCCATCAAATTTCCGATAAGATCTTCCATAGTGAGTGTTGCTTAATCGTTTACTTCATCTATCATCGTGATCAAGTGAGTGTTGCTTAATCGTTTACTTCATCTATCATCGTGATCGCTTTCTCCTATTTAGAAATAAAGGCCCTGAGAATTTTTTTTGCCATTTCTACTTGAGTATAACATTTTCTAAAAGTAATCAAGAAATTCTTTATATCTGTGAACTTTATGATTTCTATATCCTTCATTTTGAAAATTTTAAATCTGTGCATAAGAATAGTAATTTTAGATTATTTAATTTTAGTAGTACATTTATATATTACCTCGAGTGTATGCCAAATTTAGAAAGTCGATGTAGAGGTAGACATCCAATTGAATACATTTTTGTGTATGACACTGAAAAGGGCATTCATCACCTTAGAATCAAGTGCCGCGGATGCTTTCTTTTTATCAATCCACTGAGAATATGAAGTGGTTGGTTTGTTGTATGATGATTACATAATATTTCAAAATTCATAGTTGATCGATTACAAGTATAGTATTATTCTCCTTTTCCATTAACTATAATTGGAACTATTGTATAGTGGATGTCTCATTGTGGAATATCTTTCGAGGAATTGCAAAGACCGGTTGTTGCCATCTGTCACCTCAATCTAATACCAATTGTTAGATCTATGAAATGATCACTTCAAAAAATAAACGGGTGATGAGTAATGTTTAATTAACAACTAATTAAATCTCAGTGAAAGGGTAATGGAATAATATAAATACCAAATGTCATATAAATACGATAATACAAACCAAACAATTGAGCAATCTCAAGCACCGAAGATTTATCCTAGTTCAGTCATCCAAACAGACTCCAAGCCAAAGCAAACAGACTCCAAGCCCAAAGCCTTTTGCTTGAGATTTTTCACTATCTTTTTCTTACAAACATGTATGAGTACAATATACAACTTAACCGTCTACTGTTACCAATTGTATAACTAAATACTCAATCACCAAAGTGATCGAACTACCAATCTCTTACACCAAAAAGATTAACTCCACTCTCTCAATAATAGAAAGAATCTCACAGGAAATCAAAGTTTACACTACTAATACCTTGAATAAATGTCCCTATGAATCAAATAGTAGGCTAGATAGTGGACATATTTTCTAATGAACAATAACTTTTAAGAAAAAATGAAGAACTTCAAAGAGCTCTTTTGCAAAGAGAGAATCAAAATGAATAAGTATTCTGAATGTTCTCTAAAATAAGGTTGCAAACTTGCAACACTGTGTGTGTGTGTATATATATATGTGGTAATCTAATGTTCAAAACAGTCAAAAATATAGATGTGACATCAACAGACAAAAATTGAATGACCAACAGATAAAACTAAATTGACTAGTCGATTAATAACTTTATTAATGGACTAGACAGTTAAAACTGACATGTAAAATCCATGGTTTTAGGTTTCGGCCGAAACCCTAGGGTTTCGGCCGTATCGTTTCGGTACCGGAGGAGAACGAGACGAAACTAGCCTATTGGTTTCGGTTTCGGCCGGAACGTGGCCGTTCCGGCCGGTTTCGGCCGGAACCGGCCGAAACCGGCCACGTTCCGGCCGAAACCGGTCACGTTCCGGCCGAAACCAAAGAAGAAACAAGAAAAGGAGAAAAGGTAGGAGGAAGGAGATCAAATCATGAAGAAAAAATTAAAAAAACAGAAAATTCTACAGAACAAAAGAAGAACAAAAAAAGAACAAAAAAAGAAGAGGAAGAAGAAGAAAAGAGAGAGAGAAAGGAAACTTACCTTTGCCTCCCACCTCTAGCCGCCATCCACCTCACGTCTCCAGGCTCCCGCCGCCTCCAACAACAAGAAGGAGCTAGCCCTAATAGGTGCTGCAGTCACGTACATAGCATATTGCATTTATTTACAAGATTGCAAACATATTACAAGTTTGCCATTGTATGGCAAAGCTTGTAAATAAATGGTGTGTGTTTAGAAACATGTGTAATGTGAATATCAGCACTATTTGATATGAGTACAGCACTATTTGATATGCCTAATATTTTGGGGGAAGAGTTGCTATGCGTACAGACGATTTTGCTCGGTTTACAAACAAATTTATTTACTAGTTTGCCATTCATTCTTTACATGTAACAAATTTAGCAACTAATGTAATATATTTTTATATATTTCGCAAAATGTGTATCTAGTATAAAGTATTTGGTAGTATTTGATAGGTATTTAATTATTTAAAACTACCGATACGGACGAACCGAAACTCACGTCTGAAACCACCGAAACGGACGATACCGATACCGATACCTAAATTTTCGATAGAGCGATACCGAGACCGAAACCGAAACCTCAAACCTTGGTAAAATCTATATTAATTGACTACTACCATTGTTAGTTGACTAATAACTGATAATTTTAAAAATATTAATATGTATTAGTTGATCACTACAACAGTTAATCGACTAATAGTTCAAAGAACATATTTTCTATATCTGCATTAGTCAACTAATGGCAATGTTGGTCTATTAATGATTCAAAGACCAGAAAATAATATTCTGTATTAGTCGACTAGAACAAAGGATTAGTAATCAACATGAATTTAAAAACAAAGATAACATGTTTTGTGTTAGTTACAGAGCAAAGGGTAACAGTCAACTAGCACCAAAATAATCATAGATTTAGGAACCAAGTGTTATTTGTTTGATAGATTAAAGGATAATTCTAAGTTGAATCATATTTGATTTGTGATGTGTGTGTGATCAAGGCTATATATAGGTAGTTTTGGGTGAGAAAACTAGTGTTTTTGCACCGTAAAAAACATGTTTTTAGAAAAAAAAATTAATTTTTTATGTTTAATCCATATATATCCCACGAAAAATAATGGATATACTCTATGGGAATTTGAGCATCGATCAATCCATTATAAATTTAACGGTTTCAGAACAATAGAACTTTTTGTAATGCCTTGATCGAAGGCCAAATCACATTATTTTTCAACCATTATTTTTAGGGGTGTATAATAACATGAAGTTAATGTGGAAAAAATTTGAATAAAAATTCAAAAAAATAAAAATATTTTTGCACCGTGCGAAATGTTTGCATTTGAAAATTTTCCTATATATATGTGAATATAGAGGTGTGTAACAGCACGTGATCGAATTTCATGTGATGGCAGCCCTTTGGGGGCCAAAAACATTTTTTAATTTTTTTTTCAATGTGTTCTACAACTTGTTGGCCACCTCTTCACCAATTTTCAAGTTAATCCAACACTTTTTGAGTATCCATCCATGCATTTCAAAAAGATTGCACTTACAGTTTCAGAACTTGAGAGGTCTTTTTGAAATGTATGGATGGAGACTTAAAAAGTGTTGGATTTACTTGAAAATTGGTGGGGAGGTGGCCAATAAGTTGTAGAACACATTACAAAATAAAATAAAAAATGCTTTTTGACCCCCAAAATGCTGACAGCATATGAAAAATTTTCTGCACTGTCAGCACATATCCATATTCCTCATATATATATATGGAAAAAAGGTTCTAGTGTGCCTTCTTAAATGAAATCTAAGGAGGCACCCCCATTTTTTCCCATATCACACATTTTTTTATTTATTTCATGGGGTTGTTTCACATCATGGATGATCAACATACAAAAAATCAAGTGATTCTAATACTTTTATAGCCCTCATCAACCCCTTTCAACTTCAACGGTATGAAAACGTGCTGAAAAACGCATGAAGTTGCAAGAGGTAGATGTGGCTCAAAGTATTGGATTCACTTGATTTTTGGTATATTGATCATTCATCATGTGAACCCCATGAAAAAAATCAAAAAATGGGGGATATGAAGAAAATGGGGGCACCTCCTTAGATTTCATCTAAGAAGGCACCCTATATCCCTTTTACCCATATATATATATATATATATATATATATACACACACACACATATATTATACAAATCAGGGATGTTATTAAGAGAAATTGGATAAGAGAATTTGGACAAGAGAAATTGGATAAGAGATGAGATTTTGAGGGATTAGAGAGGAGTTGTGGTTTTTTGCACCTACGACCCCGGTTTTTGCATTTTTGCCCCTGGACCCTCCACGCACCCACACTTTTTCTTCTTCCACCCTTGTCCGACCATTTTTCCCGTCCACATGCTCTTGTGCACGGGTTATTTGCTATATCTATATTACAAATGAGGAGGTTGTCTCATGTGGCATGTTTGTCTCATGTGGCAATGTCACATCGCCATATGGGATGCCACATGGGACAACCTCCATAAAAAACTCAAAACCAAGCAGACCCAAAACACATCCTACCCCCAACACACACCCAAAAACACAACCCAATCAAAATAACCCAAAACCCCAAGACAATACCCACATTCACACACGCTCCTCATTTTCACCCGGTTTTGCACCCACCGAAACACTCGTGTGGGTCACATGGCCTGAGTGTGTGTTGGTTTTTAGGGTGTCCGTGCACTTTGTGCACGGGTTATTTCTGGTTATATTACAATTGATGACCTTTTTTGAATTCTAGGGATGACTAGGACAAGCTGATGTCATGCTGATGTATAAAGAGATTGATAAAAGAATGACTAGAATTTAATCTTAGTAAAAGAAGGGTTGAGATGAGTGTTTATGAATGTGGACTTACTTATGAGAAAGAATTAATTGTGTGAAAGGAAGAAAAATGTTTAGGATTTAATCTTGGTAAAAGAAGGGTTGAGATGAGTGTTTGGGAATGTGGAATTACTTATGAGAAAGAATTAATTATGTAAAATGAGTGATTACATGGAATTAATTAACTATGCGCCCGCGACAAAGGCGCCCGCCCGTTAATTTTTTTACTCTAATTTGTTGTTCCACGTCGAAAGTGCACACGCCGAATTTGTTGTTCTGTGTCGAAGACACCTGCGTCGAATTTGTTGTTCCGCGTCGAAGGCACCCGTGTCGCTAAATATTTTTACACTAATTTGTTGTTCCGCGCAATTTTGGTTGTAGAAATAATTTTTTGGGGAACATAAATTTTGTGGGGGAAAATTTTAAATGAACCGAGCCCTCGGGCACGGGTTATGACTAGTACATATATATACACATATTAGAATAACGGGTATCACATGGCATATGATGTAGGGGTGACAAACGGGTCGGGTGGGTTCGGGTTCGGGTCGGGTCAGATTTGACTCGACCCGGATAGAGTTAAACCCTAACCCGACCCAGATTGAATCCGGGTCGGGTTCGGGTGACCCGAAAAATTTCCAGGTCGGGTTCGGGTTAACCCGTCGGGTTAAAATTTGACTTATACACAACTGCTCCTTTTTCGATATCCAGCTATTTATTAAGAACCACTGATAACTTATTAAGTGTTGCATAATTTCCAGCAACTCGTCGCTTAAACCGCACTTATGACAGCAAGGAAGTATAATTAACGTTACCATTTTATTAACAAAAGTAATAAAATTAACTCCAAAGTCGTATGTAAATGGAATTGAATCCAAGACATCTTAAAGAAGAGGGCAACAATTCAAATCGTATAAGCACAACTCCCCTTGCAACTGTGTATTGAAGTTATTATATAAATTTTTATATATAAAGAGAAAGTAAACCGAGTCGAATTCGGGTCATCCAGGTTGACATGCCAAACCCATATCCGACCCGGATTTTATCCGGGTCGGGCTCATTTTGACACACGTAATATGATGGTATGCTTCATATACCAAGACACAAAAAGGTGGAAAGTACAAGCCTCACGTGGGCTTGTACTTGTTATACTTCCCACCTTTTTATGTCTTGATATATGAGGGATAGCCTCATATGCCATATGATACCCATTATTTTCTATACACATATACATATACATACACATATACATATATACATACACATATACACATATACATATACACATACACATACACATATGTGTATATATATACATATATATGTATGTATGTATGTATGTATGTATACATATATACATGTACATATATACAATATATACATGTGTGTATATGAAGGACAAATACATCAATGATACAAGTATAAACAAAGCTGAGTAGTTCATTGATGAGCATGAAGTGCATGTCTTTGTCCAAGTTCGTGAGTCCAAGTAAGTGAGCCTTGTCACATGATCATATTCTTCACTTAATGCCACACAAATGTGTTAGCACATAGTATAGGGTTTGATCATCGTCAAAATTAATATTAGGGATATCTAATATCCATTAGATAAACCATTCAATAAGAATTATAAGACAATATATCATTCTCATAAGTCATAATCTCCTCGTTAGGCATGAGAGTAAAGGAAAAAGTGCACCATGATGATATTATATAAAAATATGAAATCATCTTTCAATATATACCTGGCTGGGATAATTTAGTACTCTAATAAAGAAAGTTGCACAATGCAATTGTGAATATCAATATCCACATAGACATGCTCACAGCAAGATGTTCACCTACTAAAAATTTCCTTTGAAATGGTAGGATTTAATTGCCAGGACCGTGATCTTGAACTCATTAGCAGATCAGGTGCTTTCTTTGCAATCAGTTACCATGCATGGACACTGCAAAATGAGTGACATGTCTGTTGCGGATACCGACACTTGCATGGCTCAAATCAGACATTCCAGATCCATGTAGAAGTTTAAACCCAAGAAGTATGTAGGAAAAGCTTCAATTCTCTTGAGCAGTTACAATGTCAAGATACATGCATTGCTGCATTTCCATTTGATTCCAAACGCAAGGATAAATTCATCTAGATCATTATTTGTTTTAAGTAAAATATAAAGATCGCGTAGACACGTCCATGTTCAACCAATTCTTTTTTCAAAAGATCAAGTAGATGAATAAGAAGTATGAGTTAAGTGAAGCATGTTTCTCTTTCATTATAGAAAATGTCATCTAGACTAATTATATTATCGATCCAATTCTGACTCGAACACCATTGTTGTTGTTCTTTATTTATTTTCTTTTATATATTTATTTTAATATTATTCTGTATTATGTAGTCATACATAATATACTATTTTTATGACATTTCCCTTTCATGGATGAATTATACCTATTTTCTCATGCACATGCACGGTTTTGCAATGTCCTGTCTCCAACTTTTTCAAAATCTACCATGTCATTATGTCGTTCCACGTAGTGGTGGCAAAATGAACCCGACCCGACCCGAAACCTGTCTCCTTAACCGGGTATGGATGGATGTCTAACCGGATCGGTTAGAATCCAGGTCGACCTGGCCAAACCGGATAAAATCCAGGTCGGTCGTGGGTTTGACCCGTTAACCTAGATTTACCCATATTATACCCGTTTTACTTTATATTTGTGTGTATATATATAATAACTTCGAAACACAACCGCAGATGGAAATGTTGATTAGTAGGTTTGAATTGTAGACCACTTCTTTAAGAGGTCTTTGGTTCAATTCTTTGAATCTTCACTTTTTGCTTAATTTTAAAATTTAATTCTAAATAGTTATTAAATAAGTTAGTTGTCGGGCTATTAATTAATTATTATTAATTAATTAATAATATTAATGCAGCTGCTTATTCTACTTATTATTATTAATTATTAATGCAGCTACTTATTCTACTTATTATTACTGCAGTTGCGTAATAATTAACCGGACATTGAAAAAATAAGCAGATGCTTCAAATCTTAATTCTAAATGGCCTTAAATAAATAAAATAATTACTTGAATATCAAGCTTTCTATCTTAGTTGGTTGGTAGCTTGGGTATATAAGGGTTGGTCAAGTGTTCAAGCCTTTTTTGTAAGCAGTTTATGTGAAAAGATAATTTTTTAACTGAAAAATTTAAATGAATCAGGGTCGGGTTCAGGTGACCCAAATTATACCTGGGTCATGTACGGGTATCATAATCTAACCAGGATTTAATCCTGGTCGAGTTCAGGATTACCTATATCCGGGTCGGGTCAAACCTAACCCGACCCGAACCCAACCCGTTTGCCACGCTAGTCCCACATCATATCCATTGTCCTTGCCAGGTCCGTATCTAAGCTTCATAGGCAAGTAGAAAGAGCTTGCATTGCAAATGAGTATATAGCATATGCATATGTAGCAGTCATGTGAAATGTATGTGTGAATAAGCATGAATGCAAACATGTCTTTTGCTACTAGGAAACAGCTGGAAGGCAGCCTGTTTCAGAAGTATGTACACAGTCTTGCATACAAGCACTGAAAACATTATCATGCATTAACTTTCCCTTGCGCGCCATGGTTTTCATGAGTTGATTAATAAGGATAGATCACATACACTATTGTGCCTAGAAGAACCTCGACTTCTTGCTGTTGAAGAGTATATCAAATCTGATAGTGTAAACATTTTCTTCGATCCCGGGCTTCTGTTCCTTTCCTGTAAAACAGTGGAGGCATTTCAATACTTCCTTCTAGACTAATATTGAAAATGTATTAAAACTAATCCTATCAGATTATTTGATGCTGATCTTGACTTAGAAAATGAGTCACTACACATACATGCTTCCAGCAATGATGAAATTAGGTAAAGTAAAAGACAGTATAGAACTTATAAATATACAACAAAAAATTGATATGCCATAATCGAGTTTCGTTAACTCGTAATAAATAAAGAACAAAACAAGAGCCTATTCGGTTACTCCAACGTCAGAAAATCTCTTTAAAGAGTTAGAAAAGAAATAAAAAATTATTAAATAAAAAGACAAGAAGATGATGATTGTTATCCTCACCAGTATTTCATCCTGCCCCTAGGAAATATATAAGAGATTTTAGAATCAGTTGGATCCCGAAACCCTATTTTAACGTTAGTAAAATGATAGAAATTTATCGGACAAATCTTTTGAATTGCATCTTATGTTTAACTCTATGATAAACACAAATATGAACTTATTTTGCAGCTAATGTGGCTAGTATGTGTTAATTTTGTGATACTAAACACACACATACATGCACCCGCGTGCGGGAACCAGGGAGCAAGCAGGTTGTGGTTTCAGTTTGAACCGGATTCAGGTATTGATGTGTGACTTAGATTCGGGTTTTTGAGTCCAATTAGGATTAGTGTTGGGTTCCTCTTAGGTTTGGGCTTTTAGTTATAAGGTATATAAATACCTAAGTAGCAATATGTTTTGATTGATGATCCCATGGAAAGTCGTGTAACAACCAAACCGCAAACTGCAAAGGTTATTCTCGGGTTAATTTAACCGAGAACAGTAACCAAGAGTTTTTTATTTCGGGGCCGTTGGGAAGTGATTCAGTAATTAAACCTTCCTGAAACCATTTTTGTTCTTTCATTACAAGTAACCCCCTTGAAGTATCAACTAATGGAGGAAGCGTTATATAACTCACCTTTCCTCTCTATTTCACAAATAGGAAGTTAGAGATAAAATTAGGATACTGTGGGAGAATCACCATATATAACACAAAATTTCTCCTCCAATTTTTTCTAGTCTAGCTTCTCGATCTGTCATTATTCCTCGAGAAGTAGAAAGAATTACAATTCCCATTCCGCCCAAAATCTTAGGAATTTTTTGATAGTTGGAATAGATCCGTAGACCAGGTCGACTGATACGTTTTAAAATAGTTCTATATATTCCTTTCTTAGTCCTTCTATGGCGCAAAGTTGAAACCAAGAAATATTTGTTATTTTCCTGATGTTTCCGAACGTTTTCAATAAAACCTTCTCGTAGGAGTATTTTAACAATGTTTTCGATGATATTAGTGGATGCATTTCCCCCATAAAATTCTCTATTCTCCAAAGATCAATTGGGGCTTGAAATTCCATTGCATCCAAGCATATGCATATTGTAATCTAAGTTTATAAGAAGTGGCCGTGATCTCTCTAACAAGGCGAGTACCAATTTAAGTAAATCAATATAAATCTTGGTGTTATTTTGATTTACATTCTATTATGTTATTGATATTGGTTGTAAAATTTGCATGTGAAGATTACTTTTTACTTTGATTGTTGATTCACGAACATAATCTTATACGATGTGTTTGTTAGATTTGATAAATTGTATCATCCTTAACAAGTAGTATTAGAGCATTGGTGTCCTCCAAATGGAGATCGAAGTGATGATGAAAAGTTCTCCTAGAAGAAATACAGAGGTGTAATGCGTTTGGATTTGTATACGAGTGGATCGTATACGACTATAGGTAGTTTGCAATACAAGATAAAAAAGTTTGATGGAAAGTGAAAATTCAAAATATGACGATACAAGATGAAAATCATTTTACGGAAGGACCAGGTGTATAGGGTTGTGTATGACACCAATACATTGGTAGCGATTATCTAAGAGAGAGAATATGAAGACAGATGATTCAATGATTACAACTATATAGGTGGGTCTTTCACAACTATATAGGTGGGTCTTTCAGATAAGGTTATATATGAGATATCCAGAGAGACTATAGTAAAAATCTTAAGAGAGAAACTTTAAAAACTCTATTGAAGAAGTCACTCATCATCGGGTGGATTTTGCTGAAGATGTTTCGTCACCTTCAGTGTTATCAAATGGCGGCGCCATGGGCGCTATGGCGGAATGGCCTGGCGGTTTTTGGGCTCATCGCGATTCGCCATCCGCTTTTCAGCATGATATGGCCCCGTCCGCTATTTCCGCCATGGCACCCGCTATTTCCGCCATAACGCCCGCCATGTGGTGGTTTATGGCGCACATGGCGGACGTTCAATTATTTTTTTGATTATTTATGTTGTTTTTATTTGTTTTTGCAGTTTTTTAGTTTTTATACACATACAGATACACACATGCACACACGCACGCACGCACGCACACACAGAGAGAGAACGTACGCATACATACAGATACACACACGCGCACACACACGCCCCACACGCACACACGCACACACAGAGAAAGAGAGAACGTACACATACATACATCAGATACATACAGACACATGCGCGCGCACACACACACAATCACACAATCACACACACATACATACATAATTACATATACACACGCACACACACACACAAAATCACACACACATCCACAATCACACACCCACATACACACACATACACACCCACATACACACACATATATACACACACATACACAGTTACACACACTCACACATTCATACACACACACACACACAGAGAGAGAGAGAGAACATACACATACACACATTGGCCGTCCGCCATAGGCCGCTATTTCATCCGCTATATGTTTATGGCGGATTTTTGGCTCACCGCCTTAGGCCGCCATTCGCCATTGATAACACTGGTCACCTTCAAGATGATAAATGGTGCTTCATTGAAAAATCTCTTGGATACCTTCAATGATCTTGTGATGAAGATAAAGGCAATTGAGATGCCTGTAGAAGCGAAGTATAAAGTGATGATCTTGCTCCTATCGTTACCGGGGCGGTAAATGACGTTCGTTAACACGATGGTATAAATCAAGATACGTTAAATTTTGAAGATGTCAAGCCATGTCTTTATAATGAAGAGTTAGGAGACCGGATGGCGGGAGTTGGTATGTAATAGAAATAAAAATAATAAGGGTTCATTTGCTTCATGTGATAGAGGCTGAATTGATGGAAAAAGCATAAACATGAGGAGGGCAAAGTCGAATACTAATGACGCGACTTGCTTTGCATTTAAGAAACCTAATCATTAGAAGAAAGACTGCCTAAAAAGAAAGAAGAAAGATAAAGCGAAAGTAACAGCTTCTTCATCAATAATGGTTTCAATCAGTAATGGTTTCAAAGTCAAAGGAAGGTAGTAGTAAGGATGCATGTGATGTGATGATAACTTATTCATCATGCTAAGGGAATCATGTGTGGAGTATGAATTCTACACCTAATAAGAATTGTTTCTCTATTTATGATAGTAATAAAGATGGTTCAATCCTTACGAGTAATAATGAGAGGTGTAAGGCTATTAATATTGGTTTGATGCAAGTCAAGATGAATAATAGTGTAATGCGTACACTCACTAATATATGGTATGTTTCAAAATTGAGGAAGTTGATTTCTTTAAGTAAGCTTGATTCATTAGGTTGTAAGATAATGATTGAAAAGGAAGCTCTTAAGGTATTGAAGTGTTAGTTATGAGAGATGAGAAGGTCAAGAACATACCTGAACTGAAGGAGACAACCATCTCATGTTATTCTAGTATTGGATTAAAGAATTTATAAGATGTACATTAGACACAGCTCAAGCTTGGATAAATCGTGGATAAAAATATAGAAGCTTTAAAGAAATAAAATTTAATTAAATGTGAACTTCAAGAAGCCAAATTTTTATTAAGTGTGTGTCCTTAGGAAGCGGTTGAAGGTGAGTTTTGGTCAAATGAAACATGATATTCTTGAGTATGTGCACACCAATGTTTGGGATCATGCACATGTGCATTCTCTTAGTGGAGATATGGATTTTATTTAATTCATTGATAACTACTCGAGGAAGGTTTGGGTGTATGTGATGAAAAAAGACAGAGATGTTTGTAAAGTTTAAAGAGTAGAAGGTACTTGTGAAAAATTAAAAGGGCAAGAAATTAAAATGCTTAGATCCAATAATAGTGATGCTTTTACTTCGGAAGACTTCAAGGATTTTGATAGAAGGCATGGAATAAAGATGTATTTCATTATACCAGAAGATCCGTCGACTAGTGAAGTAACGGAGAAGCTGAATAGGACATTACTTAACAATGCAAGGTGTTTGAGGTTGATATGAGGATTATTTAAAGGATTTTAAGCCGAAACTATATCGACCGTAGCACATTTGATTAATATATTCCATAATCAAGTATCAATAGAAAATTTTCTGAGGAAATTTGTATATAAAACCATTTCAGATGAAATTTTCATAATCAAGTATCAATTGAAAGTCCGATATATGTTAATGAGAAAAATGATAAACTTGATGACATGGTATAGAAGTATGTAATTCTTGGTTACAAGGATGGTGTCAAGTGTCGTCGGGTTCGGTGTCCAAATATGAAAAATGTCTTGATTTATTGATATGTAACCTTTCATGAGTCAACAGTGTTAAAGACAAAATGGATGCTTACAAGAATACCGAACCAAGTAAAGGCATTGAAGTGTGAAATGAGGTAGATGTACATATTCCAAATCATACGTTTAACATGGATGTCGGAAAATAGGTAGTGGTTGATGATATGCATGATAGTCAACATAGATGTATTACTACTGATGCAAGTGGTAATGAAAGTTAAAGTAAAGATGAGAGTCATAAAATTATTATCGATGATTCGATTGCTAGTAGAGTAGACCGTATATCATAAAACTCTTGGTACACTATGGTTATGTTAAGTATGTGAATTTAGCTTTATGCATAATATATTGCGCATGAAGATCTATAAATGATATGGATGCGATGATTTAGGAAGTGAATGATGGGTGGATGTGTGCTATACATAAGATCGCCAGGTTAGCACATCTTAAAGGCATTCACATAAAGGAGAATTTGATGGAGTTATTGTCGGTGGTAAAGTTTAGTGCTCAAATTTATTTTTTCCTAACCAACTGCTACTGGTGTGTCACAGTATGCTACATGGGGATACATGAACATTCCTTCAAGTTTTATTATGAATTTGGTTGTTGCAGTGTTGATTTTGAAGTGTCTCCTTCTTAAGTAGATTCGTTCGACACTCAATTAGGTGGCGATGTTTATTGCGAAGCTCACTAAGTGCACTATCCTCATAATGAATTGATAAGTTTGAAGGTGGATGTTATTTGTATGTTGAATTAGTTTAGGTTTTGCGTGTATTAGTATCAAGATGGAGTGTTAATTTTATGATACTAAACACACGCATACACATGCACACGTGCGGTAACATAAGAGAAAGCAAGTTGCAATTTCAGTTTGAGCCAGTTTCATGCATTGAAGTTTGTTTGCATTTGGGTTATGGAGTCCAATTAGGATTCAGGTTAGGTTCCTATCGAGTTTGGAACTTTTAGTTATAAGGTAATATATATAACTAATTAGCCCGATGTTTTGATTGATGATCCCGTGAAAGCTCCGATAGCAGCCAAGCTACAAACTGCAAAGGTTATTCTCAGTTACTATATACAGTAGTAACTGATAGTTCTTTCCATATTTTCCCGGTAAAATTCTCTATTTCTTTAAAGAGTAATTAGGTCTTGGAATTTTCTTGTATCCAGCACCTACGTATTATAATTCAAGTTTGTAAGAATTGATATCTATAATTGGACATACATTAATTTGGATGGAACCAGTATAAATCTTAATGTTAGATGCATAGTTTGTATTTTAATTTATGTTATATTATTGTTATTGCTATTGGTTGTAAATTTTGCATGTGAAGATTACCGTTTTCTTCATTATTGATTCACGGTCTTGGTCTTATGCAGGTGTTCGTTGGATTTGACAAGACACATCTATAACAATATGTAACAATATGCATGAACACACCTTGGGGGTGTGTATAGGAGTCTTAATCCTTTTGAGGCCATTTCGCACCAAATTATATATAGGTGTCTTCCTATGAGAACATTTCGCCCCAAAATTTGGTGCGAAAACAATTATTTTGAAAAAAATCAAAAGTTTTTTCATGCGTCAATCCATACAATTGTATACCATAGGAAAAATAATGAATGAACCCTAAGGGGATTTGGCAAACAATAAAGTCGTTACAAATTCAACGGTTTTATAACTCTGTGTGTGTTACAATGCCTTGATCGAGGGTCAAATCCCATTATTTTTCATCCATTTTTGTAGTGCATAATTGTATGGATTGAAACATCAAAAAGGTTTTGAAAAAATTTCAAGAAAATTTCTTTCGCACCAAAGGCTTGGTGTGAAATGTTCTCATTGGTCAATAGTCATAATTCACATAGATTAAAGTATTAATATATAATATGTAAGACAGTGAAGAGTATCCACTAGTTTCTCATTTATGGATGATAAGAGAATTTGAGGAAATAGCAAAGTAAATGACTTGAATATGGACAGAATCAAAGAGCTTAAGAGAAAAGGAAAGATAATATGATAAACATCAAGGGAATTGTAGAGAAATGTGTAAGATATATTGTCGTTAAAAGGATGTCTTTAGGGGAACCATGATGAAGCACGATTAGAATCCGGGGGGGGGGGGGTGGGGGGGGGGTGGGGGGGGGTGGGGGGGGGGGGGGGGTGGGGTGGTTTGTTTTTTTTTTTTTGTTTTTTTTTTTTTTTTTTTTTTTTTTTTTTTTTTTTTTTTTGGGGGGGGGGGGGGGGGGGGGGGGGGGGGGCCTAGTGAGGTAACCCTGTCTCCAAATTATGTCGGTTGAAATGTTTAGCACCTGTAAGCATAGCCACCCGTGAGAATTGCAACATCTATGTGAACTTTACAAGCATATGGTACAAGAACTCTCAGCCGAATAAATACATATGAAACTATCATAAGCTAACCAATCAGTATCGTAATTCGTCCATTTGTTCTCCCTCCCTCCCTCCCCTCCCTCCCTCTCTTCTTCTTCTTTTTTTGATGTGTGGGTGGCTGGGTGGGTGCGCATCATCTAATCATCTTAATTTATACACTAGCTAGTCTGAATGCATAATGATGATGGATGAAATTAAAGGAGATCATACAGATGTTTGGATTATGTAAAAATATTAGATACCCAAATTTCGGCAAAGACCTTTGAACTAACCTCCGAATCCTTTGCCGAGCACAATGGAGTTCGCACATCTGTGACCAAGTCGCTAAGCTGGCTACCAGCATTATCCCGGCCTATGGCCTCATCATCAGAATCACTATCAACGACTGCCAAAAGGGGATTCTTCCTGCTCCGTTCCGGAGACGACATCAAATGTTCCCAAGAACTCTTCTTTGCTCTCTTCGGCAATTCGTCATCAGCTTCGCCTGCATGCTTCTGGCCGCTCTTCACGAATGACTCCTCCTTCACCTTTGCATTATCTTTCTCTGCAAGATCAAATTTTTCGTCTGCAATTCTTAATTTCTTCTTAATTCCGGTCTCATTCCTTTCGGACTCTAGAGCAGTTTCATGCATGAGCTTCGACAGCTGGGCTTCCAGCTGTGAGCATTTCGCTTTCCACTCATCGACCTCATCGCGGGCTCTTTTCCTACCACAGTCAAGATCCCTGATCTCCGTCTTGAGCTCGACGAACATCGCCGCGAACTCTCTTTCTTTACACTCCATCTCCTTCATCAAACCATTTATCGTTTCTCTATCACTCAGCTCTCGTTCCCTGACCGTTGTGCAGTCATCGTTCAACCTGGCTACTGTCTGTCTCTCTGAGACACAAACACTCTCTTCTGTATTTTTCGATCTCTTGGCAGGCAGCTAACTTTGCGAAATCTGATTGTGATTGAAGCAGATCGTACCTGTCCCTTTCCTCCTGCAGATTGCGCTGTAGCTCCGCGATTTTTATTCTGACGGCGTCTTCTTCATTTAATCTTTTAGGATCGAAATCAACCTGCATTGATTTGTTTTTCCCTGAAATCGAATGAGCGGATAGAGAGAGGGAAAGGGTAAGGCGTTGAAAGCTTTCAGTATTTCATTTGAACATTCAAAGACGGCGAGTGTGACAGGCTGACGCCGGTCTGCAACTCATTCGCCACGTCTTCATAGCACTAAATGGGGGGGGCCCTGCTTTAAGCAAAATTACATGAATGTGGAGGCTGTTTGTGTCCCATGCCACTGATCCGTTTCTTTATTAGTTTTTCGATTATTGTCTTCTTCCTCTCTTTTTTCCGTGTTTAATTCAGTGTGGAATAAGGCTTGAAGGAAGATCCCAAAATGGAATCCACGTCTAAGTCTATTTTAGATCAGAAATCTCAGAAATTGTTTAGTGTTGTGAGTGGGGTAGGCCTTTGGCCTCTCCATCACTTATCCACACATTACTCCATCACTCTTAATGTAGTAGAGACCTTTGGTATCCAAGTCTCTTGGAATACCTATGGAATTTTATAAATAAAGTACCATGGCTATTTGACATGGTTAATCTTCTCTAAAATCCTTCAACACGTTATCAGCACCTACGCTCTTATCTTTTTTGAGCTTTTTCATCCCCTCACAAATCCATCACCTACACGCTAAGGAATCTCTGGTTGCGGCTACGTTGCGGCGATCCACTTGGGCGTATTCAGAGCGTGGATTTTTCTCTCTACGGATCTTCTATTTTTACGATCGTCCCTAGATTTTTAATCTAGAGGTAATGTTATTCGATCCCGTAGATAGTTACAAACAAAAATTTGATTTAGCTACGATTTTTCACAGCCTATTTTCGGCTAGTTTCAAATCTGCTATATACAATATCAAAAAATTAACAAAAATTAAAAAAAAACCCCTGCCCTTCGTGGGTTTTGCCTGCGACATCCCCCGGAAGAGGGGTTCTTTCTCCCCCCCTCCCCCCGACCGACGGCGGGGGGTTTTGCCCCCGACACACCCCCCCCAAAGGGGGGGTCTTCCAATCCCCCCCGGGGGGGCCTTCCCCAGCGCCGACCCCCCAGGCGGGGGGGGGGTTTCCTGTACACCCCCCCAGTCGAGGGGCCCTACTCCGGCGCCGACCCCCCCGGGGGGGTTCTGTCCCCCGCCCCCCCCCCCCCCCCTAGTCGGGGGGGCCCTTTCTGTCGCCGCCCCCCCCCCCCCCCCAAGGCGGGGGGGGTTCCGTCGCCGCCCCCCCCCCCCAAGACTGGGGGGGCCTTCCGTCGCCCCCCTCCCCCCAGGGGGGATTTCTGTCCAGAGCCCCCAGATTGGGGGGCCTTCCAGTCGCCGCCCCCCCCCCGACGGGGGGGCCTTCCCGCCCCCCCCCCCCCCCCCCACCGGGGGGGGGGTTTCTGATTTTCGACCCCCCCAAGCAGCGGGGGGCCCTGCCCGGCCCCGGCCCCCCAGGGGGGCCTGATGATTTTCGCCCCCCCCCCCCCCCCCCCCCCAAGCAGCGGGGGGCCTGACTTAGGGTTGACCGACGGCGGGCGGGTGAGGTGAATTCTTGCTAAACTCTCTGTAAAAGGGATTTGAGGGGACAGACTTAGGGTTGGGGGGTTTTGGCATTCCACAGCCCAAAAATGGGCTTAATGGCTATATTCTGTTTAATTTCAATAAATCAGATAGCTTGTTTGTTGGGCCTGCAGCCCACTTGTTGCTGGGTTTTCTGGGACCCTTAGGGCACAAAAACCCTAGTCCCGTCCTAAGTCGGACGGAACATAGACAGAAATGCAGCGGAAAATTTTTATGTTAATCTAATTAACATGCAACCCTAAGGAACCAGACCCTGTTAGCCAGGATCTCTGCCAACTTGGTGTGGATCTGACCACCCCAAGAGGGATCTAACTACTGCGAATAATTAAATGAAAACTTAAACACATACCCGGAATCTCAACCCTGGGGCAGGCGAGATGTTCCGCACCGTCTTCCGAGCTGCTCCCGTCCCACGCCGAGCCGCTCCTTGAACCGCTCCCCGAACTGCTCCTCGAACCGCTCCGCATCCCGAGGCGATCAATCCCATGTCGCCGAGCCAACCACGCGCGGAAGAAAGTTTCACGCGAGTGAAACCTTCGCCTAGATTTCGGATCTGAATCCGAACTCCGTTGCGGCTTTGCTAGAGCCCTCAAGAGTAAGGCAGAAATTTATAGAGAGATAGAGAATATTTATTTTAGCCTAGATCCGTGCGTGCTCCAACATTTACGAGAGCCGCTTAGATCTAAAGCTTGGGACGAGATTTGAGGAGGAGAGCAGACCCCTATTTATATAGGCGGCTGACTACTCCCCTTTCTCAAAATCCGATGTGGGACTATTAATTTGAGTTAATCAAAATCAAGTTAGTTTGCACTTCACAAAGTGCAAACTTCCGTGAATTTTAACTCACTCACCGTTGAGCTTCATGATTGATACAACCTATCAATTCGAAGGGTGTTCAACGGTGAACGCGTAGGAAAAAACGGCTCGTCAATCCGAGTCCGTTTGACCCTTCAAACAATTGTCCAAAGATAGCCAAAAGTCATGCTTCTCTTAGAAACGTAGCCGTCAAGAAAATCCCAGGTTTCAAAAAACCTAAGCAGAAAATTCGGGCTTGGTGGGCCTCCATTTTCGCAGGTTTCAGCCTAACAGTCTGGGCTCACTTGTTTTGGCTATAACTTGTGCATTTGGACTCCGTTTTTGACGCGGTTTGAACCTGCGTTTAGAGCGGGACGATCCCGCCATCTAGGTAACCTTTTCAACGCATTTATTTAATTAAATATAGTCTTAAACAATTTAAGACACATTTAATCTCTTTTGCATCAAATGCAAAATAGTCCATATCTAAGCTTAAATTATCATTTGCATCAAATACAAATGATCCGAGGGCATATTCCTCTACATCTCCCACTTGCACTCAGGATCATTTATCCCGAATGCAGGAGATGATTTTTGCAAACATCTTTTGCAATACTTTATCCCTTGCATCAAATGCAAATTATTCTCCCTAACTAATTTCTACCCATTACTAGACGAAGAATCGCACTCTGTGTGAGACCCTACAGCCTGACCCTTACAACAGGTTGGGCTCGAAGCCCTATACGGCAGTGACCACGAGCAGTGGCTACCGTCCCTGCTTCAGGAATCATCATTATGTGGTTAACTCATTGACATGAGTATTGTCGGGACCACCCTGACTGTTTCCGTGATGAATTCTGCAGTTATAGTCTCTTCGTCTAAACTATGTCGTGTAGATCAAGTCTAGGGTACAGTTAAACTGTCAACCCCAATAACTTGACTCCGGTTAGTTTCTATCAATCTTTAGTCAAATCATGTTGGACTTGTTCCAACATACTCTGGCCAGAGTTTTTACCAAAGATCGAACTAACCCTACGACACTAACTCCCATTGACCGGGAGAGACGAATCCTCTCTTGGTCATTACTCTCCTCATACGCTTCAAGTGTCACCCAATCAAAGACCTTTCGACGCGGCTTGCCTCGAAGCTAGGTCATTTGATCTAAGTGGCACCGTTCACGCACAGGTTCGTCAAAATGACCTCAAGTCAAAAGACCAACTAGCCTATCATCACTCAGAGTCATCATTGACAGATTGGTTAATATAACCATATGATAACTCTTGTGGATCGTTCAGTGAACTCATTCTCTAATGAGCACCTGTGTCTTGTCAACGACTTCGCCAAGTCAAGCGATCATGAGATCATCGCCACCGTTATACGGTGAAGACTAAGACACAATGGTCTATCCGATGTTTCGATATCCTAGGCTCGAAACATCTACGACCACGAACCCTTTTTAGACTTATGCTACAGACGGTCAAACATTTCTCCATGATCGAGATACTCATCTCGATACCTGTTTGACCTTGCATAAAGTCTCAGGACTTTACCTAAGTTAATATCTAATGTTAACTACATTATAACATAACTTAGATAAATTTTTACCAAACAGCTTACTGTTATTTCGAACAAGATGTTTGTGCTATGCACACATGAAGATAGATAGCCTCGAGGGTATCATCTCTCAACATCTCCCACTTGCACTCAGGCCCATTTATCTCGGTATCTCATACCGTTTTTACACATAAGTTTTCCCGACTTCATGTGGTAGAGCCTTCATGAGTGGATCTGCTAAAACCGTCTACATTATAGACTTAAGGGTTTCTATGTTTAGACCAACCATTTGAATCTCATTCAAATAATTCATTTGGTCTTTCAGAATCCATAATATTTTAATTTACTTGGATCTTATCCAATTCATCGTACCTTACGATAATCATTTAAATTAGTTACTGGTCATTTCAAATGGCTCATATTTATTTCTGATAAAGAATCAAACTCTTTTGATCACTTTGTCAAAATATATGTTCCATCCCTTTGATGCCTCACATGTAATTTACACGCTCCCACTGACCTTGAAAATTATCTGGTTAATTCATATAAGTTGGTCCGTCTAAATCATATTTAGAAAAAACGAACTTGTAAGTGAATGCTCCAATTTTCATGGTCAACTTAAGCGTTTACATCGAGTTTGGTCCGAGTAGTTCTGTACATCTGCTGGTGGAAAACGGTTTCATTATAATCCGTTTTATAGGAATTAGTATGGAAAAACCGTTCTCGACCAACATGATTGCACTTCCCTATTTTCCTTTTCTGCACCAATCTTTCAACTTAAAGATTTACTTGCAGTAAGTGAGGAAACATTTTCCTTGGGCACGTAAACTAAATTCCAAAATTTATTTACGCACACGGACCTATTCTGGTTGCATCAAGTTTTTAAATCGGAGTTACTTCTCCGAATTTCATCCCGGAAGTTGACTAAGTCATCATCAGTTATGATGTCTAACTCGACTCTTCGTCTCACGAGATTCGAGTAATTATACAACTTCCTAATGTTTGATTTAATGAATATCTTATTGATAATGTCCTCATATAACATTATCAAAACCTAGGCATTACTATCTGGGACTTAACCCAGAGGAAGGACTTAACTCAGAGTCACTTGTTATGGATCGCACCGAGTCTAACTAAGTGTGATTCATACCATTTAACACACTGATGTGTTAACAGACTTGACCTGAGAGAAAATCACATTTTCTTTTAATTACACAAGATTTTATGTAGCTAAGTATTTAATCATTCGATCTAATCGAATCAGTTTAAATACTTTTGTCTTTTCATTCTTTATTTTTTCAGACTTGTGTTTCATCAAGAACACGTGTCTTAATAAAATATACGAATAACTTATTTTGGTTGATCTAGACTCGGGTACATCAGTATGTACCAGACTGAGTTCGACAACTCATTTTCCCACTGTCTTACAGATGGGTTTCGGCCAATTTTATTTAAGAGGATAAGACTCACAAGTGTCCGTAGACTTCATAATACGAGAGGTCAGACCCCTCCTTATGTGACTTGTGAAGCTTAGTCTCTCGATACGGCCTGGTCTATTTTACCATATAAGTTTGCTACTATCTTGTGTATTTATATATTAACATTTAATATATATATATAGTTATTACAAATTACTTAACACAAAACATTGCTTCCGAAGCAAGGTGACGACATTCGTCCAAAAATGTGTTAGACGTTTTTGTATAACTATTTATTCTGAAATCGTGACATCAAAATATATCACATTTTCATTTCCTCCTACTTATGCCTTTACTAATGATAAATTAAACTAACTTTCTCAATTGACTTTCCGGAGTGCCTTCTTCCTTTTCTAAATCACATTTAGATATTAATTAACCCAACACAAATAGCTATGCAAGCATCTTATGTATCCAAACGCTTGAGCTTTGCAATCTCGAGTTTAGCTCAAGAAGTTGCTTGTCTCAAGATCCGGTTGGGATACATAGTCTTGCACCGCTCATGCACTCGTATTCGACTCAAACGGTTTGATCGAATTTTCGAACTTTGCGGATCGGAATTGTTTATCCATACAACCTTGAGGGTAGCTCGACAAGTTGTAGGGAGAAACATACTTCGAATATCTTATATGTTCAAGCTGCCTCATATAGAGAAGAGTGACATGTAGCTTAATTTATTTGTTGGACCCAGAACTTAATGAAATCATATTTCTTAAGTCTGTTCTTTAGAAGGTCATTTAATGTCAACGAGAATATGGTTTAATTGCATTAATTAGAATTTAACTTGATATTCAATCAATCAACTATTTGACCAGTTAACTTATTCCAATATTATATTTTGATTCCTTCGGTAAACATAGTCTTGCCCTAGTTTTTGCATATGTTCAATATTAAATATAGGTAGATTGGCTTTCATCTATCTATATCCTCCCACTATTTTTACAATCGTTTTAAAGCTTAATAACGAACGATTTAATCGAATTTAAAAATTAGTGAAAGAGGGATCCAATCATCCCGAACCTCACAACCTTGAGGAGACTCAACAAGTTGATTGGTTCCATGACTGGTAGACTAACTCTTGGTCAATCACATCACATGTGATTCCCTGTCGATTTTTACCCACAGTCACTTATGATCTTGAGGAGACTCAACAAATCATAATGACTGGTCTAGTCAGACCCTTGATTTCGTGTCCAGATTTGACTTAAATCGATACTCGAGGAGACCCGACGCATCGATTTGGGTCAAGTCTAGACTACATCACATGTATGTTGGAGTTTGTTCCTTAAAGAAAAACAAGTCACAGCTTGAGGAGACTCAACAACTATAATTGTCTTCTTTGAGTTACCAAGCTCCAAAATCAAGGAGGGATACGAATTAATCTTTAATAAGATTTATAACGCATTGACTAGATATAGTCCAGGGTGTCATACAATCATGATTCGCGACATTGCGGTCCAGCGGAACACAGCCAGAGAATTGACTAAGCCAGGATCACTGCCCCTTGTACTAGCAAGGGTTGACCCAGAACTCTTAGCCAAGCACATTGACTGGATCATGGTCCATTGAATGAAGCTTGTCATTTTTTGTATGTGTGCCATAGACTAAACAGCTTTTATTAACAACTAATTAATCCTATCAACTAGTTGCATCCTTAAATTCAAAATTTTAGGATTTGTTTAATAACTTTTATTAAGTCCTTATCAACTATAAGGTTCACGTGCTATCCTAATCATTATTAGGATTTTAATAAATTTTATTAACAACGCTAAAAGCGAAGTCCTTTAATGAAAATTAATTATAACAATTAAAATTACAAATTCATTAAAGGGACTACCCTAATCAGGAATTAGGTCTTGAAGTGTTGTTAATGTTTTATTAAAACACAGCATGTCATTAAAATTCAAGTAATAAATTTTAATCATTATTTAATGGCTAACCTAAAGGGTTGTCTTGTGTTATCAAATAAGGGACAAGAAGACATAGCCATTAAAAATTTACACTAATTTTATCGCATAAAAAGTGTACAACTATTTAACAATTAAATAGACTAAAGTTTATCGCATAAACAATTTTAGCATGCATACTTAAATTTAACATTTAAATTTAAAAATACGATTTTTAAAACATTTTATTTTATCTCATAAAGTAAAAGCTTGTTTAAAAAATCATAACATTTGCATGCTACTTTAAAATATTTATCGCATAAAAATTTTAAACTTTTAAAATCAGTTTTTAAAAATATCTTATAAATTTAAAACATCATTTAAAAAATTCCATGTTTAAAATTTATCACATAAAATTTTAAACAACATTTTAAACTTATCGCATAAAGTTTTAAAGCTTTAAAAAAATTTTAAAATTTATCACATAAATTTAAAAATTCCATTTTAAAACTTTCATGTTTAAAATTTATCATATAAAATATTTAAACAAAAAAAATTTAAATTTATCGCATAAATTTAAAGAAAACATTTTTCTGTAAAAGCATTCAAATAATAAATTCGCAGTCCTAGATCAGCATACAGAGATGGCTCTGATACCAATGCTGGGTTTTCTGGGACCCTTAGGGCACAAAAACCCTAGTCCCGTCCTAAGTCGGACGGAACATAGACAGAAATGCAGCGGAAAATTTTTATGTTAATCTAATTAACATGCAACCCTAAGGAACCAGACCCTGTTAGCCAGGATCTCTGCCAACTTGGTGTGGATCTGACCACCCCAAGAGGGATCTAACTACTGCGAATAATTAAATGAAAACTTAAACACATACCCGGAATCTCAACCCTGGGGCAGGCGAGATGTTCCGCATCGTCTTCCGAGCTGCTCCCGTCCCACGCCGAGCCGCTCCTTGAACCGCTCCCCGAACTGCTCCTCGAACCGCTCCGCATCCCGAGGCGATCAATCCCATGTCGCCGAGCCAACCACGCGCGGAAGAAAGTTTCACGCGAGTGAAACCTTCGCCTAGATTTCGGATCTGAATCCGAACTCCGTTGCGGCTTTGCTAGAGCCCTCAAGAGTAAGGCAGAAATTTATAGAGAGATAGAGAATATTTATTTTAGCCTAGATCCGTGCGTGCTCCAACATTTACGAGAGCCGCTTAGATCTAAAGCTTGGGACGAGATTTGAGGAGGAGAGCAGACCCCTATTTATATAGGCGGCTGACTACTCCCCTTTCTCAAAATCCGATGTGGGACTATTAATTTGAGTTAATCAAAATCAAGTTAGTTTGCACTTCACAAAGTGCAAACTTCCGTGAATTTTAACTCACTCACCGTTGAGCTTCATGATTGATACAACCTATCAATTCGAAGGGTGTTCAACGGTGAACGCGTAGGAAAAAACGGCTCGTCAATCCGAGTCCGTTTGACCCTTCAAACAATTGTCCAAAGATAGCCAAAAGTCATGCTTCTCTTAGAAACGTAGCCGTCAAGAAAATCCCAGGTTTCAAAAAACCTAAGCAGAAAATTCGGGCTTGGTGGGCCTCCATTTTCGCAGGTTTCAGCCTAACAGTCTGGGCTCACTTGTTTTGGCTATAACTTGTGCATTTGGACTCCGTTTTTGACGCGGTTTGAACCTGCGTTTAGAGCGGGACGATCCCGCCATCTAGGTAACCTTTTCAACGCATTTATTTAATTAAATATAGTCTTAAACAATTTAAGACACATTTAATCTCTTTTGCATCAAATGCAAAATAGTCCATATCTAAGCTTAAATTATCATTTGCATCAAATACAAATGATCCGAGGGCATATTCCTCTACACTTGTAACGATGATAATAGATTCTATGTGCCTGCAACCCCATTTAGCTTAATCATTATTTTTGCATACCAAAATTGGGCCTGAAGCCCAGTAATTCCAATTGCAATCTTCAATGTGTTAATTATAAATTTGATTCTCGGTCTGAAGCCCAAATATTGATAACTTTTTAATTTGGCTTATTGGGCTAGAAGCCAAGTTAATTCAATTGCTTTAATTAATTTGTTAATTTTTGGCAAATGGGCTTGCAGCCCAAATATAAATAATATATTAAAATGATTACTATTTATGGGTCTGCAGCCCCATTCAAAATATTAATTTATTTTAATTCTTTGTTATGAGCCTATCGCGCCATATTGCTAAAATTATAACACTCTTGCATTATTATTAATTTATGGAATATTAGGATTTTTTTCAAAATATAATTATCTTAAGGATCATGCGACCGCTCTGCCGTTAGTCAACTTACCTAACGGTGTATGACGTCTCCCCGTGGTCCGAGAGATTATTATATTTTATAGTCTCTTTTTCCATATTATATATGCATGTGTTATATAAACTGCGTGGTTGCTTCTTTTGTGCCTGTAGCATATTATAAACTGCATGGTTGTTTATATAAGCTAAAATGTGATTTTTGGGATCGGCCAATTTGGTACCTTTTAAATTCCTTGCAATTTTATTTTCTTTTTGAGAGAATTTGTAAGTGAGGATTAAATGTATTAATGCCAAAGACCGGTGTACCGAGATATGAAGACGGAGTTTATATTCTCAATTGACATGGACCACTTCTTGGTTTCCAAATTGTATTTTTCTTTTCTTTATAGACTGTATATTCGGACTTTGGACTTTGTACGTTTTTGGGTATCTGGCAGATCCCCACATTTTACTTATTTTATTTCTTATGCGTGAATTTCAATTTTTATTAATTCATGCTTGTTTTAAATTGCATAGATAAATGGCAAAATTGGCAAACGTCGATTTCGAGGTCCTTGATGCTGCAGGGAAAAATTACCTGAGTTGGCGAGTGGACCTGAAGTTCCATTTGCGTTCAATGGCCCTCATTAGCTCAATTTTGGCTCCTTCATCGGCCCCAGTAGCGGCCGATGCTTCTACTACATCTAGCAGCAGCACTCCTACCACTGTCTCCGATGTGGATAAGGCGAAAGCCATTATCTACATTAGGAAACATATAGATCGGACCTTAAAGGCCGAATACCTAACAGTAGATGACCCAATGGAGCTGTGGACAACGCTGGAGGCACGGTATACACATCAAATTGATGTAATATTACCGCGTGCCAGTTATGAGTGGGAAAATCTCAGACTTCAGGACTATAAGTCCGTCGCTGAGTATAACTCTGCACTTCATATTATCACCTCACGCCTGAAGTTGTGTGGTGAAGAAGTGACAGAGCAACGCATGTTGGAAAAGACATTTCCCTCGTTTCACGAGAAAGATGCAATCCTCATGCAGCAGTATCGTGAACGCAACTTCACGAAATTCTCCGATTTGATCTCTTGCCTCCTTAGGACAGAGCAGAATCGAGATTTACTGCTCGCTACTCATAATTTACATCCAGCTGGCACTGCCCCTATTTCTGAAGCCCACCACGTTTCTCCCCAGAAGTGGAAAAACAAGAAGAATGCTAAAAATAACAAAGGGAAAGCTGTAATGAAGCAACCACGAGGAGCAGCGCCCCAGACAAACAAAAACAACAAAGGAAATAGAAACTTCACATGGAAGCGAAAGAACACTGACCAAGTGTCACTTCCTAAGAAGAATTGGGAGGATAAATGCCATAGATGCGGCATGACTGGCCATTGGTCCAGAAACTGCCGCACTCCTCGCCACCTTCAGGAACTATATCAGGAGAGCCAGAAGTCTCTGCCTGAATTAAACTTGGTGGTTGTTCAGCCACCAACGATGTTTACTGCAAAAGACTTCGAGAACGACGACCTGCTCGATTAAGCTTCATCTTTTATCTATGCATTTAAAAATTCCATGTAACTTCATCTTTTGTTTGCTTTAGTACGAACTTTTATTTTTGAATGTCTCAAATAAAATTTCGTTTTTGCTTATATAGATGAAGTATGAGTGCCTAGTGGATAGTGCCTCGACGTACACAATCCTTCGCGCACATTGCTATTTTAATAGCATAAATAAATATGACGGTCCTGTTATCATAATTTCAGGACTGTCCCAAATTATCGAATGATCTGGTGAAGCAATTATATTGCTCCCAAATAACACAAGAATTCAAATAAAAAATGCATTATTCTCTCCTAAATCAAATAGAAATCTCGTAAGTTTCAAGGATTTTCATTTAAACGGATATCACTTAGAAACCAGAAATGAAAATAAGGTTGAATATCTGTATGTAACTCGTCAAAAGATGACCAGAAGATCATCTGCGAGCGATTCAAGGGACTCCCGTCGGGTCTCTACCATAAATACATTCAACCAATAGAAGCCAATATGACTGAGCACCAGACGTGCCCATCACTGCCAGAGTTCCAACTCTGGCACAACAGACTTGGTCACCCTGGATCAGCAATGATGAGATGCATCATTACTGAATCCCGTGGACATAAATTGAAGAACATAAAGATTCTTCATAAGGGTGAATTTCCTTGTCCCCCTTGTTTCAAGGGAAAACTTAGAACGAGACCCTCCTTCCTGAAAGTGGGATTAGAGTCTCCTGGCTTCCTTGAGAAAATTCATGGTGACATCTGCGGGCCTATTCACCCTGCAAGTGGCCCATTTCGGTACTTCATGGTACTGATTGATGCATCAACTAAATGGTCTTATGTGTGCCTCTTGTCCACCCGCAACCTAGATTTTCCAAAGCTATTGGCACAAATAATAAGGTTGCGGGCTCATTTCCCCGATAACCATATCAAGAAACTACGTCTTGATAATGCGGACGAATTTACTTCACAAGTCTTCGAAGACTATTACCAGGCAACGTGTATTGAAGTTGAACATCCTGTAGCACATGTTCACACCCAAAACGGATTAGCTGAGTCCCTTATAAAGAGACTCCAATGGATTGCACGTCCATTGTTTATGAATCCCAGTTACCGGTGGATGCTTGGGGGCATACTATTTTACATGACGCATCACTTATTAGGATAAGACCCTCTGGAGGTCATACATTATCCCCGATGCAACTTGTATATGTCGCACCTCTGGATATCTCTCATTTGAGAGTGTTCGGTTGTGCTGTATATGTCCCAATAGCACCACCTCAGAGGACCAAAATGGGTCCTCAGCGTCGTCTAGTTATCTATATTGGGTTTGATTCGCCCTCTATTATCAGATACCTTGAACCCCTCACGAGGGACGCATTCAAGGCACGTTTTGCTGACTGTGAATTTGATGAGAAAATTTTTCGTAAACTAGGCGCACAGTCTAAAAAGCCTGAAGCTACTGAGACCATTAATTGGAACCAAAAGTCTTTGTCCCTATATGATCCGCGTACTAATCTGTGTGAAGATGAGATCATGAAGATCCTTCACATTCAGAATGCAGTACATCTTTTGCCAGATAAGTTCACAGACAACCAGAAGATTTTCCGTTCACACGTCCATGCTGCTAATATGCCAGCTAGGATTGACATCCACATAGATGGATGCAATCCAACAGCACCAGAATTGGCTGTACCTCAATTGAAAAGAGGACGCCCACCAGGTTCAAAAGATAAAGTTCCTCAAAGAGGAAGACTCCTGGAGATAATAAGATTATCCCTCCACAGGATGCTGAGCTCAGACCAGCTACTTCTCCCCTCCTTATTTCCCCTGCAGAGGAAACAATAGGAGAAACATCATTAAATTTTGTATGTACTGGAGAGGTACTGGACAGACATAGCACAGTCGTCGACGAAGATTTTGCGTTCGATATTGCCGTTCACGTCACTGAATATGATGATGACGTCGAACCACGATCTCTAGCGGAATGTAAACGCAGAGATGATTGGCCAAAGTGGGCCGAGGCAATAAGAGTAAAGCTGGACTCACTCTTGAAATGCAAAGTCTTTGGACCACTAGTCCAAACACCAGTAGGTGTAAAGCCTGTGGGATATAAGTGGGTTTTCATAAGAAAAAGAAATGAAAATAATGTAATCGTTCGCTACAAGGTACACCTTGTAGCCCAGGGTTTTTCCCAAAGACCGGGAATTGATTACGAAGATACATATTCTCCGGTCATGGATTCGATCACATTCCGATTTTTAATAAGTCTAACTTCTCTGAAAGGCCTAGAAATGCAGCTCATGGACGTTGTGACTGCATATCTATATGGCGATATAGATAAAAATATCTATATGAGACTTCCTGATGGGTTTAAACTATCCCCAGAGATGAAAGAGATACCTCGGGACGTATTCTCTGTAAGGCGGCATAGATCATTATATGGTCTAAAGCAATGGGGCAAAATGTGGTATAACAGACTTAGTGATTTCCTTGTACAGTAAGGATTCACGAATAATGAAGTCTGCCCGTGTACCTTTATCAAAAGAACGGGAACATGATTCGTCATCATAGCAGTATATGTTGATGACTTAAATCTCATAGGATCTCCTGCATAGATCAATGAGATATCTGAAAGCCTAAAACATACTTTTGAAATGAAAGACCTAGGCAAAACAAAGTATTGTCTTGGCTTACAGATTGAACACCTAAGAGGTGGAATCCTATTACACCAATCTAATTATACAAAGAAACTTCTATGTAAGTTTCATATGGATAAATGTCATCCTTTAGGTACTCTTATGGTCGTAAGATCAATAGATGTACATAAGGACCCCTTCTGGCCTCTGGAAGAGGGGGAGGAGATACTGGGTCCTGAAGTATCCTACATCAGTGTCATTGGAGCACTTCTATATCTAGCTAACTGTACGCGTCCCGATATAGCGTTTATAGTTAATCTCCTAGCCAGACACAGTGCTGCGCCTACAAAGCGCCACTGAAACGGAGTAAAGCATCTTCTGCGATACCTCCAGGGTTCAATAGATCTGAGACTTTACTACCAGAGAGGTGCCTCTCCCCAATTATTTGGTTATTTCGATGCAGGTTATCTTTCAGATCCGCACACGGCAAAATCACAGACAGGTTTTGTGTTTACCTACGGAGGTACTGCTATCTCCTGGAGATCGGTAAAGCAAACCACAACAGCTACGTTATCCAACCATTCAGAGCTCATTACGATCCATGAAGCAAGCAGAGAGTGTTATTGGCTACGATCCGTCGTCCGCCACATTCTTCAATCCATTGGCCTGAAGACCGGTGATTTGGAGTCTACTGTCCTGTTTGAAGACAACGCTGCGTGCATTGCTCAACTTCAAAAGGACTAAATCAAGGGCGATAGGACGAAGCACATATCTCCCAAGTTTTTCTGGACACACGAGCTAAAAGAGGACAAGCAGATCCAGTCCTGCAACAACTTAGCTGATCTTTTTACCAAATCTTTACCAAAATGTATTTTTGAAAAACTTGTAAAAGGAATCGGTATGAGACAACTGAAAGACCTACAAGCCTGAAGCTTGTATGGATGAGGGGGAGTAACTTGTGTGTTGCACTCTTTTCCCTGAAGCTGTTGGTTTTTCCCACTGGGTTTTCCGCAGCTAAGGTTTTAACGAGGCAAACACGATTACTCAGGATCCAGAAGTATCCACCCCTTTTAGCCTTATACGCTAAGACCAAAGTAATGGATGGATAAGGGAGAGTGTTGTGAGTGGGGGAGGCCTTTGGCCTCCCCACCACTTATCCACCAATTACTCCACCACTCTTAATGTGGTGGAGACCTTTGGTATCCAAGTCTCTTGGAATACCTATTGAATTTTATAAATAAAGTACCATGGCTATTTGCCATGGTTAATCTTCTCTTAAATCCTTCAACATTTAGTTTTTTATTAATGCTTTTGTTGAAAAGGATCTCTTACATTTTTGTTATTTTGGTCACCAATCTATTGTACTGTTGACGGGTAAATCCATCACACACTAAGGTGATGCTGATGAGGACGCTTCACTGACGTAGCGCCTCGTCGGTAGATGAGTTAGTAGATCCGAAAGAGGCTAGGTCTGAGTCTAAGAGAGCTAAATCCGAGCTGTCAGGTGAAGCCCGACCTAACTCCGAGCTATCTTTGGCTATCTACAGCCCACAGAGAAATCGACAGGGGTGTCGGATCTTGGTTCTGACCTAAATCACATCCGATGCTTAAGTCAGTAAGAGACTTAAAGGGAGCTCGAGGCCCGACCTATTGGGAGGTTGTCTAACCACTGTTACGCCGAGCCATGGAGGAAGAAATATAAAGTGGAAGAAGTAATTTGATTTGTCAAAGTATCTTAGTGTTTAGTATCTCTGGGGCTTGAACCCTTCTCTCATCGTTGTTCTCCCTATTTATATGTAAGGGTTCACCATTCCTGCCGTTAGTAAATAACGGCTGGGCCTTTATGACGGTATGATAATCCCTAAAAGGGCATAACGACTGACCATTTATTTCGCCATCACTAGCCAATCCCTTTATACTTGGGGACCCAACTGGCAGATGAACTGTCGCTCTGGCTGGGTAAGCAGCTTGCGTTTTTGCGGGGACTTCTTGGGCTTTTGGGCCTAGGCATCTCGTTCCTTACGAGCTTCTTTATTCTGATGAAATAGCTCTCTCTGCTTCGTGGGCTGGCCCAATATAATAACAATGCCCACCATCACTTGAGCTCAGATGGGGCATCAGTTGAGATTGAGTGATGTGATATATCATTAAATGGGCAAGGTAGTCGAAGCAAGAGTTTTTGATTTTGACCACCAAAATTCAAATTCCTTTGGTTTGGTCGTTGCATTGGTACGAGGCTCGGGGTGTAGTGACCTTGGATGTTGACACATACTTCCATCTGAATGGCTGAGCTTAGTCAGGAAATAAGGTCCCTGATATAAATTGGGAGGAGGAAAGCAAGCGCCAAACTCTTCTAATTTTCACTTTTTGAGGAGCCTTCCCTCTACCCCAATTTCCCTTGCTCTTCGTCAACGCCTGATAATGTAGTTCTTGTTAGTTATTGCAACACCCCAAGTTAGTTTGGGTGAATAAGCAAACAATTAGTGTGACTAATCATGTTTTGAGAGATTTATTGTGAGTATAGGTGCAAATTCAACAATGGTCAACTCAAGCTCAAAGAAATGTTGAAATGAATTATGAAGCTTGAAGATTGATGAATCCATGGATTGAAGCTCAACATTATGACATGAAGCTCATTCAAAGATAGGTAGAGTGCAAATCTTCTCAAGACAACTCATGAGCCAAGAAGAATGCATCAAGACTCAAGAGTATGATTGATGTGTTTTTTTACATTTTATTGATTGTGTCCTAGATTGTTAAAGCCAAATTTTGAAGCATTCACACACACATAGGAAAATAAATTTCTTTGGTTTAAATGGTTTTGATTTCATTTCAAATTCATTTCATATTTTATTGGATCAAACACTTAGTTGATATGAATAGAAAGTGTGATGTTCTGTATTCAAACCTCTGTCAGTTTTTCTGTGTATCGAATTTTTCATCCATTCATATCCCAGTAGATAGCATACTTCATGAGCTTTCTAATTCATCTTGAATCATCCAAATCTGAGTTCATTTGTGTAAGTTATGACCATTTTTGTCCACTGCTACTGAAGATAGCCGACCGCAGTTTACAAAGTAGTCGACCGATACTATAAAAGTAGCCAACTAATTTGATTGTGGGAGCCGACTACTTCTATGTTTTACGCAGTTTCAAATTTTTCGAGAGCTGTCGACTATTACTGTTTGAGGGCTTTTTCGTCCAAGTTTTTCAACGGATTTCTGTGGGCTATTTAAATGGGTTTGATGAGGGATTTTATAACATCTTAAGAACATTATTTACAAGAAGAATTTCATTCTTTTTGAGAAAAGCTTTCAAGCCCTAAATTCTTCATGAGCTGAAATTTCAAGAGCAAGAATTCCTCCTTCAAGGAAAACAATTTCTAACTCTCTCTTAAGCTTTTAAGCTCTCTAATTTGCCTTGCTAGGGTGTTCATCTTATGCTGTAATCCTCATTTACATATGAATGAAAAATAGAAGTTCTGATCGCTAAGTTTCTTTTTATATTCTATTGAGATCAAGTTGAGATTTTTCCATAACCTTAATCACTTTCACTTGCTTCGTTTATTTGGCTATAGGGAAATGTATTGCAACAAATCAATTATTGTATTTGTGTATCCTCACTAGTTGGAAGTGAGTGATTGAGATTTGTTGGGTTGTTGAGAAAAGCCTCAAATTGTTAGAGGTCCTCACTATGAGGTGGAGTAGTTGTTGTTGTGAAGGAGAAGACCACTTGTGTGTGGCTTGTGGAAATCCTAGCAAGAGACGCTAGGTGTTAGTGTTGTGGAAATTCCTAGTTTGGGAACTAGGTGTGATTGTCGGAAGCCCTAGCAAGTGAAGCTAGGCAAGTGTATTGGAAGCCCTCTTGGTGATGCATTTGCTCTCTTGAGTAAGGGAGTTGGATAGAGAAAAATCCCAATTGTGGATTGGGGACTGTACTAGCCCTAACAATAGGATGAACCAGGACAAAATCCTTGTGTTTGTGTTTGATTTTCTGTGATTGTCTCCATTGTCTACTACTTGCAAATTGTGTTTATTATTCCGATGTGCATCACTCTTTATTCCGTTTCAAGTAATTAGATGGTGTTGATTAAGCTCTTGAGTAGGTAACACTATCAAGTAGTTTAGGCTAAATTAGAGGGATTTATTTTTATTTGTGCAAGAATTTTTGAAACACTAATCACCCCCTTCTGGTGTTAAGCTTGCTATCTACAGGATTCCTACATGTGGCTATAGGCATCCCCACGATCCCAAAAGTCCTCTTTCCTAGCATGTGTTTCTCTTGATTTCTTCCTTTTAGCTTCGATGTTGAGAGCTATTCGCGTTCGTATGACAGCTTAAATTTGTAGCTGCAAGAGCACAGTGTAGATGTAGCGCTATACGGGTCGTCCTCTGAGAGACAGCTGTTGCTAATAATTTTCTTCTAAGTTAATAGCTATGAGACAGATGTTGCTAATAATTTTCTTCTAAGTTAATAGCTATGCAAACGAGTGAAAGGTCAAGATCTATAGGAACTAAGGGGAATATCAATGATAAAAGCTCTAGGGCATGGGTATCCCCACCATTGGACTAAACTAGGATTGATAAGAGTTAATCGACTGTTGGGTTCTTGAGGTTCGGGAGAGGTCGTATAATCTAAGGGTATTCTCTCCCCCCAACTTCCGTGGCACATGATAAGACATCCCCTTATATTAATCCTACCCCTACCTCCATGATGCATTGTCACGACCCGCTTCCCTAAAATGGAGGCGAGACGTGAAAAGGTCCGCACGGGAGTGGAGCGGTGAAGCCCCAAACCCGATAAGCGTCAATTTAGTATAAGCAGGTCCCTGTAATTGCAATCGAAACAACAACAACAATAATAATAGTATGAGACGGATATGAAATACCAATCCCAAAGTTTGTCCACAAAATATCCAACATCACAGAAAAGCCACCAGGCTAAAGGAAAGAGTCTAAGGGCCCAGAACAAGGCCAAACAAAAGCAACGACATAAATAAGTATAGGTGCCACGCACCGATAACAAAACAAATGTCTAACAAAAATAAAACACAACGGAGACACTAGGACTGGTCCCCAGTGTCCACGTACTCCCCGTCCAACACGGGCTCAAGCTCGGCGTCCGCAAACACCTCACCCTCAGCTGGCAACTCGGGCTCAAGGTCTAACATGCGTCACCCAAAAGAGAGAGGGGCACATGTCAGCAAGTCTAAAAAGACTTGGGCAAGGAAACTAAAAGTGACTAACAACCTAGCATTTAATTGTTAAACAATGGCATGACAGTTGAATATGATGCAACAGTTTGAAAGAGTGACAAGCATGCACGGTGTAGCAAAAGCTACCAATTCACTAATCACTAATCACTTATCACTTAACACTTAACACTTAACACTTAACACTTAACACTTAACACTTAGTGCATAGAGAGTCCACTTACTGGCCAGCTCGTTTATCTCTATCACTATCAACACTGAAACACTAGAGATTTCACCTGCTGGCCGGAGTGGCTGATCAAGCCACTCGGGCTCAGTCCGCTTATCTCTTACCCCACCCACATGTGACGAGCGTTGGGGTTTCCAACTCATTATGCTCGCTTCTGGTCACGAGCCAGGAAAATAAGTGTGTGTTGACATTCGAGCGTTGGGGTTTCCAACTACAGGGCTCGCTTCTGGAACACGAGCCAGGAAACATGGGATTGTAGCGTGTGCTACGCAATCACGATAAATAATCACTATGCAATGCCATGAACAGATAATTGCGTACCGTTAATGGAATTTAAACGTGACAGGCAAAATGCAATGATATGAACATATTTGCGTACCGTTAATTTAAATTAAATGTGACATATGAGCATGATGAGGGTGACGGACCAAGCTTCGTTGTCAAGCTAGGTCAAGGGCGTCTAAACGGCTATCCTTTCACCGTTTAGTCTCTTTTACGCTAAAGCAAGGGAAATGGCCTAAGACATGGCCTAAACCAAGAGATGCAAGTTTCACTTGCCTATCACCGGGGATGACGGTTACGAAGGTTCGTTACCGCGGATGCTAGCTTACGGGGAATCGCTGTTATGGGGAACAATCATCAAAACACAAGTATTTTATTAGGGTTTCATAAAAATTACAATAGGATAAGAAAACAACGGTAGATCGATTTCTTACCGAGAGGTGGCGGAAGAAACACTCCGGGGAACCCTAGAATCAGATCTGGAAGCAAATGGAGAAGTTTGGGGAAACTAGGGTTTTGGGGGATTTGGGGATTTTGATGGATGAGGGTGAGATTTTGGGGAAGATGAGGGGTAGAAAGAGTGGATGGATGGATTGGATGATGGATTTAGGGCTTGGAATGGAGAAATGGAGCTTGGAGGAAGATGGGGGCTGAAGAGGGAAGTTTTTAGGGTTTTGGGTCGTGTTGGAGAAGAAGAAGTCGTTTGGGTTGGGTATAAATAGGTTGGGCTGGCGGCTGCCCAGAAATTAAGGTTTTAACACAGGTTAGTCGGTCAAAGAGCAACCACTGACCGACTAGTTTGGCAACTAGTCGGTCGGTCGATCAACGCAGACCGACTAAGTGCAAACAGTAACTCCTGAACGAAAATAGGATTCTAGAGTTAGTCGGTCCATGAACAAGTACTGACCGACTAGTTTGGCATCTAGTCGGTCGATGAACGTTCTTAGACCGACTAAGAGTAAACAGTAGCTGATACAAAAATAATATGATGAGTTAGTCGGTTCAAGAAGCATTGCTGACCGACTAGTTTGCAACCTAGTCGGTCAACCAACGTCCTTAGACCGACTAACGATAAACAGTAACTCCTGAGAAATTTAGAAAGCTAACTAGTCGGTCCAAGAAGGAATGCCGACTGACTGGATCGTCATCTAGTCGGTCGGTGGCCCTTCTTACACCGGCCAATGAGCACAGAAAAGTTCCGATACGGAGCGCGGGGCCCCGGGATCGATTCCTAAGACTCCTAGGCTTGATCTAATAGTTAGATACGACTGTTATGAAGTCCGTCACGAATGACTTACTTCGAAATCGACAATCCTAAGGAAGAAACGAGAAAATACGACGAATCGATCGAAAATGAAAGCTACGGAGACGAAAACCACACGCGAAGAGAAAATCCACCAAAACATATATTATATTATAATAAATTCAGATACAAGGAAACCAGTCGTTACATCCTCCCCAACTTAAGAAAAATTCCGTCCTCGGAATTTCCGAATACTCACGAGTCCGGAAACAAAAGTGGGAAACGCTCTCGCATCTCATCCTCATTCTCCCAAGTAGATTCTCCAGGTGAGCCGTGTCGCCACATCACCCTTACAAGATTGACAACCTTGTTCCGAAGCGACTTCTGACGCCTGTCCAGAATCTGCACTGGATGCTGGTCATACGTCATATCGGGGCGAACGGTAATCTCCGAAAAATCCACCGCATGAGACGGATCGCTAATGTGTCGACGAAGCTGCGACACATGGAAAACATCGTGAACCCCTTCCAAAGACGGCGGCAAGGCCAAGCGATAAGCTACCTCGCCAACCCTCTCCAAAACGTCAAACGGTCCAATGTATCGCGGGCTCAACTTCCCACGCTTCCCAAAACGAATCACACCACGATTCGGGGAAATCTTCAAGAACACATGGTCGCCTGGCTGAAACTCCAAAGGACGACGTTTAGCATCCGCCCAATGCTTAAAACGGTCCTGAGCAATTCTCAACCTCTCCCGAATATTCCTGACGATATCCACGGCCTCCACGATCATCTCAGGCCCCAACAACTCCCGATCACCAACGTCATCCCAACTCAATGGCGATCGACATTTCCTCCCATAAAGAGCGGCGAATGGCGCCATGCCAATACTCGCCTGGAAGCTGTTGTTGTAGGAAAACTCCACCAAATGCAGATGGTCCTCCCACGAACCCTTGAAATCCAACATGCACGCCCTCAGCATGTCTTCCAAAATCTGAATCGTCCTCTCAGACTGGCCATCCGTCTGCGGATGGTACGCCGTGCTGAAACTCAGATGCGTACCCAAGCTCTTCTGCAAACTCTGCCAGAACTGAGATGTGAACCTCGTGTCTCTGTCAGACACGATACTCACGGGGACTCCATGAAGTCGCACAATCTCCTGCACGATTCACGTTACATCACTATCTAAACTAGGAAAAGGAAATAAAACGGAGAGTAACAGAATTTTACCTCCATATATCTCCTCGCAGCGCCTCAGTGGACTGTCCCACTCGGAACGGAATAAAATGCGCAGATTTGGTCAACCGATCTACGATCACCCAAATCGCGTCATTCTGCTTCGGACTCCGAGGTAGTCCAGTCACGAAATCCATAGTGATGTGCTGCCACTTCCACTCCGGAATCGGAAGCGGTTGTAGCAACCCGGCCGAACGCTGATGCTCTGCCTTCACTTGCTGGCAAACCAAACACTTGGCTACACTCCGAGCCACACTCCTCTTCATACCATGCCACCAATAATTCAGACGAAGATCCTGGTACATCTTGGTGCCACCAGGATGCACAGAATACGGCGAACTGTGTGCCTCCACTATCAACTCCTCTCTGATATCCCCAGCAGGCACACACAACCTGGCTCCAAACCTCAGCGAGCCATCCTCATGAATCAAAAAGTCAGTCCGCAGACCGGCTCCCACCTGCTCCCGAATCTTCACCAGCTTCAGATCCTCAGCCTGGCCAGCCTTAATCCGATCCACGATCGTCGACTGTACCTGCATGTACATCAACGAAGAAGCCTCCCCAGGAAGAACAATCTCCACACCAGACTCGCAAAAATCCTGCTGCAATCTCCACTGCGAGGTCAAAATCATCACCGCTGGAAGCCTACTCAAAGCATCTGGAACCACATTCACCTTGCCAGGGTGATACTGCAAATCAATCTCATAATCCGCCATAAGCTCCAACCATCGACGCTGTCGCATGTTGAGCTCCTTCTGCGTGAAAATATACTTCAAGCTTTTGTGATCGGTGAAAATCTTCACTTTCTCACTCAGCAAGAAGTGCCTCCAAATCTTAAGAGCAAACACAACGGCAGCCAACTCCAAATCATGCGTCGGATAGTTCTTCTCATGAACCTTAAGCTGACGAGACGCATACGCCACAACATGCCCGTGCTGATGCAACACACAACCGAGACCCTTGCCAGAAGCATCGCAAAAGATCTCAAATCCACCGCTGCGGTCAGGCACGACAAGAATAGGGGCACTCGTCAACCTCTCCTTCAGAACACCAAAAGCACTCTCGCAATCACCCGACCAAACATAAGCAACATCCTTCCGCGTCAACCTGGTCATCGGCTCAGCAATACGGGAAAAGTCCTTAATGAATCGCCGATAGTAACCAGCAAGTCCAAGGAAACTCCGGATCTCAGACGCTGACGACGGAACAGGCCACTCCCTGATGGCCCGAATCTTCTCGGGATCCACTGAAATACCATCTCCAGTCACCACATGCCCGAGAAAAGCAACTCTATCCAGCCAAAACTCGCACTTCAAAAACTTAGCATACAACCGATACTTCCTCAAAATCTCCAATACCGTCCTCAAGTGCGAGGCATGCTCTTCCTCCGACTTCGAATAGATCAGAATGTCGTCGATGAAGATAACGACAAACTTATCCAAAAAGTCGTAGAAAATCAGGTTCATCAGATTCATGAAAACTGCGGGCGCGTTAGTTACACCGAAAGGCATAACCACAAACTCATAGTGTCCATACTTCGTCCTGAACGCTGTCTTCAGAACATCATCCTTCTTCACCTTCAACTGATGGTAACCACTCCTCAAATCCAATTTAGAAAACACCCTCGAACCTCCAAGCTGATCAAAAATATCATCGATGCGAGGCAACGGGTATTTATTCTTAATGGTCACCGCATTCAACTCCCGATAATCCACGCACATGCGACGCGAACCATCCTTCTTCTTAACCAGCAACACCGGTGCTCCCCACGGAGACACACTAGGATTAATATAACCCTTCAGCAACAGCTCATCCAACTGCTTCCGCAACTCTTCCAACTCAGCAGGTGCCATACGATACGGCGCCTTCGAAATTGGCTGAGCACCTGGAACAAGATCGATAGAAAATTCCAAAGCTCGATCAGGCGGCAAACCAGACATCTCCTCGGGGAAGACGTCACCAAAATCTCGCACCACAGCTGGCCACTCCAGCTCCATCTGCATAGCCACAGCCTCCACCGGCCTGGCCCGAAATCTGACAGGACCAAGCGAACGGCTACCACAACTGAACTCAAACACCGGATGTCCGGGAATCTCGAACACCACCTTCTTCCTCCTGCAGTCGATCGTAGCATAGAAGCTCGCAAGCCAATCCATCCCAAGGACCGCATCGTAGTTGGTGATGTTGTGGACAATAAAATCAGCATAAAGCTCATGTCCACAAACCACCACAGGGCAAGGACTGCACCCACGATGCACCGTGACTACTCCATTCCCTGTGACGATATTCCAACTCTTGGACAGAGGGGACGTCGACAAGGAATGCTTCTCCACGAAGCTCTGGGCCAAAATGCACATTGACGCACCTGAGTCAAAGAGGACTCGGGCAGGGAACGTGCAAACCGAAATCACACCTAACAAACAGTCTAATCGATCAAATCTTATTCTAGCAACACCATGCACAAGCTCTCACATAATTTAACAATCAATCAATTAAAGAAGGAACAATCCAGATCGAAAGTTACCTGCAATGACCTCATCCATGGCCAAAACCTCCTCCTCAGTCATCAGAAATGCCTGCCTCCTCGGCGGAGCGGCCTGCCGAAAAGCCTGCTGATCACTCCTTATTTTACACCCTTTTCCCGCATGTTTGCATGCCATTTTGATCGCCCAAATTATGTTTTTCACGATATATCGACGATATTGCGATGCTTTTCACGATTTGTTGTTTTTGTCGCATTTCAGGTGATTTGGCGCGATTAGGAGTGATCTCGAGATGCGTGTAATCTAGACGGCCACCGACGACCTCCCCGAGGGGTATTTTGCTGTTGGAAAGGAGCGGAAGAAGAATGGACGTCGCCGGAGCGACGAGGAGGCCAAAACGACCAGTTTGGGCATTTTTTGTGTCCCACTCGGCCGAGTGGAGGAGCCACTCGGCCGACCAGCGAGACACTGCTCGGCCGACCAATCCAGACACGAGTTACTTGTGCACTCGGCCGAGCACAGAAGACCCACTCGGCCGAGTGACGAAACCACGTCCGCCCGAGTGGCGCCCAGACGAAGGCTCTCAAAAAGACCGAAGTTACTGTTTTTCGGCCTCTGAGCTTCAGAAGACCCACTCGGCCGAGTGGCAAATCCCGTCCGCCCGAGTGAAGTGAAGCCATCGGCCGAGTGACGACAACTCACTCGGCCGAGCCGCCCCCGAACTGAAGACCCCTGAAGCCCACGACTTACTGGAAATTGACAGGGTTTTCACTCGGCCGAGCGACTTTCGTCACTCGGCCGAGTGCGATGCGCTGCCTGTAGCGAAATTTGCGGAAAACAGGCTGTGCAGGGGCGTTTTGGTCAGGATTTTTAGACGATTTTTGGGGCTATTTAAGCTCTGTTTTTACCCTAGTTTTGGGAGCCTCCTCTCAGATTTTTTGCAGCTTTTTGAGTCTACTTTTTAGCCTTATTAATTGTGATTGGTGAAGAGAAAAACTTGGATTTTTGTTGGGTTGATTGAAGATCTACATTGGTTTGCACTTCTCTTCCACAAAAACTCTATTTTTTATTGTTTATATCATTGTTGTGATGAATTCCATTGTCTATTTCTCTGCCAATTATTGTGCTATTGCTATGATTAGTGAGTAGTCTCCACGTCTTGGGGCGTGGGGATGAACCCTACAAGCCCAATTTCGTGTTTGTGTTGAACCGGTAGAAATTGAGCTAGGATTGTTATTAGGGATTAGATTGGGATCGAATTACTACGGATAGCTAGGTATTCACATCAATTGGGATTTGCAAGAGATTGGATCCCAATTCGATAGGAAGCCCTAGAAATCCGAATTGGGTTGGAGTCGGATTTTCGAAGTATCGGTTTGCAAGAAATTGGACCGATGCTAGGATCTCCGGTTGCAATTCCGCGCCGATACCCGTTTGCAAGAGATTGGACGGGTAGGAACTATCCTAATTTAGATTGTGGACCGAGTTTGCAAGAGATTGGACTCGGTGCACAATTGGACGATGATGTTGATCCCAATGCTAGCTCCCCTAGGCTAGGGTTTGCAAGAGATTGGACCCAAACCTAGGATAGCTATAGACCGGCAACAGCGCGAGAGCGTGAGCTTGGTTTCACATTTAGTTGCAACTAGTTCATCCAAATTCTCATCCTAGCGATTTCGATACCGGTGAACCACAATTGTGAAATACGGTGAGTAGTGGGGATTCCCCATTCCCTAGGCGTTTTCTATTTGATTTGATATTTCGCACTCTTGTCTGACGATTGTGACAGGATCGCCCAAGGCAATTATCCCTCTAAATAGCCAGGTTGATTAGGAGCAAGCACGGTCATTCGTCCTCCCTGTGTTCGATACCCGCTCGCCGCTATACCGTGCGCTTGCGGTAAAACTACAACCGTCGTCCCGGGACGTGTACGCCGGGGCGCGATCAAGTTTTTGGCGCCGCTGCCGGGGAGGCGATTGCGTTTGATTCTTTTTTCACCTAGCTATTTCTTTCTTTTATTTTCTTTTTATTTTATTTCTTTTACCATTATTATTTCCTTTGCTGTTTCTACCTAACCCTTCCACGGTACTAATCATCTCTTTGAAACTCTGCTTTCACTGTGCATGTACACGAGATCTACGGCGGATCCCGAAGCCCTATTATTCGATCCCGAGATCGAACGTACCGCGCGGAGACTCAGAGCGGAAAGGAGACAATATCCGGAAGGGGGGTTTATGACCAACCGGGAAACTCCTGAAGAATTGGCGGCGAGAATGGCGAGAATAATATCTATTCGCGATAGGCTTCGGCCTAAAACCTCTTCTACTACGTCATCCATCGCCGTGCCGGAGTTGGCGGCCGACAAGAACTTCGAGCTAAAGACGGGGTTGGTGGTTTTGATGCAACAAGACCCCTTTCATGGGAACGCTCACGAGAACCCCCACTACCACATCCAATCTTTCTTGTCGAAGTGCGCCACTTTCCAAATGCCGGGGGTCCCGATTGATGCCATCAGACTGCGCCTCTTCCCCTTCACGCTAAAGGACAAAGCACTCTATTGGCTGAGGACGCAAGCTGACGGAGTTTTCACCTCTTGGGACGGGTTGGCGGATGCATTCATTGATAAATTCTATCCACCATCCAAGACGGTGAAGATCCGGAGCGCTCTCATGTCCTTCAAGCAAGGACCACACGAGACGCTCTATGAAGCTTGGGAGCGATTTAAGGATTTGCAGCACCAGTGCCCGCACCACAGTATAGAAGATTGGGAGTTAGTGCACAGCTTCTACAACGGTCTCCAACCGGGGACCAAACAAATTATTGATGCCGCGGCGAATGGTGCAATCTTGTCAAAGACTCCCGAGGAAGCTACGGCCCTAATTGAGGAGATGGCCTCCAATAACCAACAATGGGGCGATGAGCGAGGACACTCTACGTCCTCCTTAAAGCCGACTAGCATCTACGAGGCAAAAGCCGTAGCGGAGCTTACGAGCAAATTCGATTCTCTCCACAAGGTGGTGGAGAGATTGGAGAAATTCATAACGGAGCCTCAAGGAAGCCCTTCCACCTCCACGCCGGCAAGCCAAATGAGTGATTGGCAAGACCAATCTCAAGCCATGTATTCGGGAGGAGAGCAAGGAGAAGGATCCTTGGAGCAAGTGCAATATGTTGCGGGGAACCAAGGGTATTGGTCTAATCCGGCCGCAAGAAATCACCCGGGATTCTCCTACGCCAACAATGAAGGAGCTTTGAACCCGCCACAACAACCGCCTAATCAAGCTCGACCACCACCACCCCAACAACAATACTATCCGCCGAGGGGGCCTCCACAACAAAACTTCCAACCAAAGCAACAAGTCCCACCTTATAGGCCTCCCGGATACAACCAAGGGTGGAGGAATCAAAACCAAAACCCTCCACAAGCTCCACAAAGATCCGATTTCGAAACTAGAGTGGAGGCGTTCATGGTCGAGCAAAACAAGGTGAATGCTACTTTGAAGGCGGGACAAGATTCTCTCAATACCGTAGTGGCTCAAATTTCGGAACAATTAGCGGTGCTCAACCGGAACACTCAAAGATTGCCGGCGCAACCGGAGCAAAACCCACGGGGCAACACGGGCCACATCAACGCCGTAGTTGCCGTCACAACTAGAGGCGGGAAGGACACCACCCCCGCCATGATTCCTATTGAGGAGGACGTGGAAGAAAGCTTGGAGCCGGTTGAGCCGGTAGTTGAGGTCGATAAGGAGAAGGAGCCACAAGACAAGGAGAAATCTAGGGCGGAGCTATTAACTGAGGAGAGGCGCTTCATGCCATCGGTCCCATTCCCCCAAAGACTAGCGAAAGCGAAAATGGAGAAAAGGCTAGCGAAATTCCTCGAGTATCTAAGAGGAGTTAGCCTAAATATTCCCTTCCTTGACGCCATCATCGAGATCCCCACATATGCCAAATTCTTGAAAGACTTGATTTCGGGGAGAAAGAGGAAGGAGAAGGTCATGCTAGCCGAGGAGGGCTCTTGGTTCACCAAGAGAGAAAAGGAGCCGGCAAAATTCAAAGATCCGGGGAGTTTTCGGATTCCTTGCACTTTGGGCGGTGTGCCTCTTCAAAAGGCGTTGGTAGATCTTGGGGCTAGTGTGAGTCTCATGCCCCTCTCCATGTTCTTAAAGCTTAACACCGGGACAACGTTGAAACCCACCGACATGCGCATTCAATTAGCCGATGGACGGATAACAAGGCCGGTGGGGATCGCCGAAGACATCCCACTTCAAGTCCCGGGAGGAATATGCTTGCCATGTGACTTCGTCATCATGGACATTAAGGAGGAGGGAGACACCTCATTGATACTTGGGCGCCCATTCCTCGCCACCGCCGGAGTCATCGTCGACGTGCGTGAAGGTACCTTAACCTTAAACGTCGGAAACATCGAGGTGGAACTCCACATTCCCAAGGCAATGAAGCACATGCCTTACCATGAGGAGCTCGATTATATGGACCTCCTTGATGAGGTGATAGAGGAGGCGATTCCTCACTCAATTGGTGCCCTTTTTGATGAAGAATTGGATGAAAGCCCGGATTTAGGCCATGAGGACAATAATGATGATTCCCCAGACTTCTCCACTGATGAAGATGAAGGCGACGCTGATGTCGCAAGGATTCGAGAGCTCTGCAAGCTCTCGAAATCAAAGTCTCCAACGAAAGCTCCGCCGGTACGGAAATCGGCATCGCCGGCTAAGCCGTTGACCGGGGCAAATGCTAGCTTGGGGGAGCCTCCCCCCAACACTATTCGAGATAGGAGACCTCCGAGGGAGACCGCTACGCCGCCACGTCCGAATCCAAGCGCGCTCCCCGGAAAGTTTGACGGGTGCATCTCATGTGCACCAAACATCCCGCATTGATTGAAAATTATAGGGGGTCGAGCTCACGACCTAAAACGAGCGCTTGTCGGGAGGCAACCCGACGGTTTTTGCTTTATTCTCATTCGTTTTTCTTTATTTTCGTTTTAGAAATTTTTAGTATTTTGAGTCACCAGACCAAAATTTTGTGATAACGGGTCCTATTTTTCTTGACAGGAGAGAAGATAGGTAGATCATCATGAGGAGGATGAACGAGACGACGAGGAGCGCCCCAAGAAGGCGTTCGACGCTTAGGAGGAGCATGAAATCGACTGGAGGAAGAAAGACGGAGTTTAGAGTCCAAACGAAGATAAACAGCAGAAATTAAGGCTCACTCGGCCGAGTATACTAGTCACTCGGCCGAGTCAAGAAGTTCGTCCGGCCGAGCCGCTCACGAACGAGGGAAGTCTGCTGTACCCAACTCTCTGTCTATTTTCCTCATTTCATAAGAACTGCTACTCGGCCGAGTACATATATTCACTCGGCCGAGTAAAACGGATACCCTCCTAGGGCGAGTCATGCCGAGTAGCTTGAGTCACTCGGCCGAATGGACTTACTCCACTCGGCCGAGGCTGGCAAAGCCACTCGGCCGAAGCGACATCGGGGAGAAATTTTTAATTGCCTCGCTCGGCCGAGTGAGTAAAGTCACTCGGCCGAGTCGTAACTTTTTTATATAAAACCGAGGGGGGGGCACGGTTTTCGAAAACAAAAAAAAACCCCTTCGCCCGCGCCCCCTCAGCTCCCTCGCCCGATCTCGCCTCGCCGCTCGCCCACTCGCCCGCGCGCGCCGCCGCTCGGCCTGCCGTCGCCGGCCGCCCGTCGCCGGACTCCGCCCGAGTCGCCGCCGGCCGCCCCGCCTCCGATCACCTCCGGTTCGCTTATTTTCACCGTTTTCTCCTCTCCTCGTGTATATTTTGAGGATCCATGTGCTAAACGCCCCCCTAACCCAAATCAATTCCTATATCTATCTGTTATACCTCTATTGCTCCATACATTTTGATTATTACTCGCTGATATCGCTTTTCCATGCGCAGGTTGCTTTTTGGAGCTTAGGGGAGCTCAGGGGAGTTTCTACGGGCTGCTCAGGACTTCGTGGAGGCGCGGACTTCGCACGCTTCCACTACTTAGCACTCGGGGCGTGTTTGGGTAAACTCTTTCCACTCTTGTGCACACGCCGCACTTTTCACTTTTTCGGCGCGCGCTCGGGGCAGATATGCCGCCCCGGACACGGCCGCGGTCGAAGAGAGCCTCCGCCAAGCGGAAGCGGTCGGATGATGCCGGCCCCTCCCACGAGTTGGAGGACTCTCCTCCACCGTCCCCCGCACACCCCGCACCGCCTGCAGGCCCCGCACACCCCGCACAGCCTGCAGCGCACCCACAGCCCGCACAGCCTCTCCCCGCCGATCCACAGCCACCACCACCGGCTCCACTGGTCGGGCCGCTCGGGATTACGTTCCGAGACGACGCACACCGCGCCGTCTTCGAGCGTATCTCCCAGCGCTCGATCGTACCCTCCAGGTTCGCACACCTCGCTGACCTAGGACGCCTGGGGGTACTTGAGGGGATGCTCACGTTGTATGACAACGTGGGCTGGCGAGATTTTTTCCAGGTGTCGGCGGATACTTTTACCCGTCCGACACTTGAGGTTTTGAGTTCTATCGCCCGGACCGATGAGGGATGCTCATTCCGGTTCATGGATCGAGAGTGCCAGGTCACTCTCGATATGATGAGAGCATTTTTCTCATGGCCTGCAGTCCCCGGAGCCGATCGCGGTTATGGCCCCACACATATCCCTCCACCCTCTTTCGACGCCGGTGCCTTCTGGGCACGTATCACGGGTCTCCACGCCGCCTTTGACCCTAGTAGGGCCAAGGCCTCGGCCATCGTACATCCCTGCCTACGCATTGCCCAGCGCCTCATGGCGACTACCTTTTTGGCCAGATATGAGCCGGGCACGATGTCTACGCCAGAGCTTTACATGCTCTATGCGATGACACGTCCCAGAGCTCTATCTAGGGATGGAGACGAGCTTGTCCCCGCCGTCGTGATCGATATCGCGGCATGGTACTTAGACCGCATCATTGTATCGGTGGGCGCTCGCTCACCGATATGCTGCGGCGGCCTGATTACCCTGCTGGCTCTTATGACCGGCGAGGATTTCCCCGACGACCTGCGACGCGTTCCGGGCCCCACTTCCTTGTCGATAGACGTTATGGCCCGGATGAAGATGCTGCGTCCGCACGGCGAGCGTCACTGGGTCTGGTTGCACGGCCCCTATGGGGCCGATTACATGATTCTCCCGAGCCCTGCTCGGACTCTGATTGCACCAGCCCACGTTGACTGGCTTCCGACGATGGATGTCCTCATCCCCGCCGCCTACGTGCTCGAGGCCGAGGAGGCCGAGCAGGGCCCCGCTGCCCACGCTGCCCAGGCTGCTCCCGCAGACCCTGCTGCGCACCCTGCCGAGCCTGCTGCCCACCCCGTCGACCCTGTGGCCTCTCAGCCTGTTCCTGACGTTTCCACTGCTCTTCACACTTCTGTCCCTACCTCTGCCTGTGTCGAGAGTACTTTTGCTGAGCCCACTTCCACCACTGTCACCACTTCCGAGGCTGTCCCCACCACTCCCTCTGCCACCTCAGGCCCTCTGTCCGTGGAGCCCCTTTGCTCCGCACTCCCCGAGCGCCCGCCGACCATAGTCGAGTGCGGAGAGCCCTCGTTCACTTCGGTCGTGGAGACCATGGTTAGCATGATCTCCGCTGGGGTTACGCCTTTTGGACCGCACACTTCTGCCCCAGCGGGAGATTCCTCTGTCTCCACCGCCGCCTTATTCTCCGAGAGCGTCGTGGCGTCTGTCCACACGTCTGTGCCACGGACCTCTCTGGCCACCTCGTTACCTCTTTTGCACGCCTCCTTTGCTGCCGCTGCCTCCACTCCTCGCCAGCCGGCGTCCCGGCCTCACACTGAGGCCAGGCCCACTTTTCCAGGCGCGGCCCCTTTTGTCCCATTCCCTGCTGAGCCCGTTACATACTCCACACGCGTACGCCAGCCTCGCCCTGCACAGCCTAGACCGGTGCGTCCCTCTGCACCACCCCCGCCCGACACCGTACTGCAGAGCATACGTGCTCTTGAGGTGGCGGTGAGTGGTCTTAGAGGAGACCTTCGGAGCCTGTCCTCCACCGTCTCTGCGCTGTCTGGACGCTTTGACCTGATCCCTCAGATCCACTACTGCCTGACGCAGATCTTAGAGCGTCTCCCGCGCGTACCCCCACCCACCCCGCAGGTTCCCACACACACACCCACACACGCTCGACCTGCTTCCACTCCCACACCCACCCCAGCTCAGCAGCCTACACCACCACCACCACCTCCTCCGCCTCAGGACGGAGACGGCGCGGCACCGCCTTCTTAGGCACTCTTGATGCCTTGATCCATTCCTGTCGTTGTGCTGCCCGTCTCTGCTGGGTCCTGAGGCCCCTTTTGTCCACCCCCTCCCCTCACTTATTTTGGGCTTATATTTTTGATCACATCTATATATATCTTTTTTGGGAGAGAGGGAGAGTTCTGGGTGCCATATTTATGTTCGTATCACTCCTAGCTGTGCATGCATCATTTCCGCATCATACTTTCATTTCTTTTTTGTCTTTCTTTTTATTTTTCCATGCATGCATCCTCACTTGCCCCTCACATTTCTTGTCTCTCTGTGTGCCACACTTTGCACATTGAGGACACTGTGCCGTTTAGCTTGGGGGAGTGAGCTTTCACGTTTTTTTCGATTTGTCACCTTTATTTTCAGTCTTTCACACCGCTTTTCACTTTTGCACTCATTTTCCGTTATTTCCCTTTTGTTTCGCCATGCATCACGTTTTCCTTACTTTCCTGTGTGCCACATTGCATAGTTCTATTTTCCTTTTATCTTTACTTCTTCCTTATTTTTCATCTCATGCTAGAGATGAATTTTCTGTGATGATGTCTACGTGGAGTTAGCTTATTCTATATGCATGCTATATTTGTCGTGTCTTAGATTTCATTTCTGATATCATATGCTATGACTCGCTTGCATTTAGAAATAGGAGCCCACACTTTTTCCTCATGAAAATGGATGGAATTTTATTATTAGCTGAGCCTGAATATTCATATGTATGCTATCACAGAAAACACACCAAGATTCACGCATTGAATGCCTATATCTGGAGTACTGACTTCTTTTCCTTTATCACTTCTATATGCATGAATTGTACACTTCACTTCCGGATGATTGAATGATTGTTAGCTATGATATATCTGGATTAGTTAGCTTTTTTGCGATCGAAACTGAGTAGATTAGATCACCCTGCTGAAGTTGTCGTGCATGCCTTATAGAGTGAGCCGAGAGTTATATTTATTTCTTTCTCCACAAATCTTGAACAACATTTCTCTACTTTTAAAATCATTGGTGAATCTCCCCTTAGTGATTCTATTTTATGGCATTTCCCCCGTTATTAATTCCTAGCTCCAAATCTCTTATTCCAAAAAAAAAAAAGAAAGAAAGAAAAAAAAATATATATAATAAAAGAGAGTAGAACATTCTCGTATATCATTATCTCTCTTTGAATTGGGATCATTGTATATATGATATAGAAAAAAAAAGAGAAAAAAAAAAAAGAGAGAAAAAAAAAAAATCCTCAATAAAAGATCCCATCTCGCTTATTTTCTTTCTTTCTTCTTTCTCTTCTTTGCCTTTGGAGCTTTATAAAAATGGGGATGTAAATATTTTTGTGCCACCACGCTTATAGATAAGCTTGGGGGAGGAGATCCATTGATGTGTGAGAGAGCGACTACTTGACATAGCACGACAACCTAGGCTAAGTGATGTTCTATACTCGGTGAGATTGTTTCTAGCTTTACGAAATCCAGAAATCTAAGCCTAGCATTCATTTCATGAAACCCATACTTTTCTATTCTCTCTATTCTATGATGTGATACTCTTATACTCCAGATAGAAAGCGTTCAATTGAAAAGTGTGTGATCTGAGACTTGTATACCGCTTTAGATGATTCAGGCGATGTTAATTTTAAAATCATTCCGTTTCTCATGATTATACCGTTGTTCGTGGGTTTTCTATTTTCTACTTGCACTATTCTACTATGATATCAAAATGAGATTCTTTGACATGTATTTCTCACTCGGTGCATGCCATAAGAGTAAGTGAAACCCACGTCCTGAGAAAATGATCTAGCATCCTACCTCTTCTTTCTTTCTTCCTTTATTTTCGTTTGGTTTTCCTTCTTCTTCGTTTTTCATTTTTTTTTCGTTTTTTCGCCGTTTTCGTTTTCCGAATCCACCGGGTTCGCTTTTTACTTACCTTCCTCGAGGACGAGTAAGAGGCAAGCTTGGGGGATTTTGATCACTCCTTATTTTACACCCTTTTCCCGCATGTTTGCATGCCATTTTGATCGCCCAAATTATGTTTTTCACGATATATCGACGATATTGCGATGCTTTTCACGATTTGTTGTTTTTGTCGCATTTCAGGTGATTTGGCGCGATTAGGAGTGATCTCGAGATGCGTGTAATCTAGACGGCCACCGACGACCTCCCCGAGGGGTATTTTGCTGTTGGAAAGGAGCGGAAGAAGAATGGACGTCGCCGGAGCGACGAGGAGGCCAAAACGACCAGTTTGGGCATTTTTTGTGTCCCACTCGGCCGAGTGGAGGAGCCACTCGGCCGACCAGCGAGACACTGCTCGGCCGACCAATCCAGACACGAGTTACTTGTGCACTCGGCCGAGCACAGAAGACCCACTCGGCCGAGTGACGAAACCACGTCCGCCCGAGTGGCGCCCAGACGAAGGCTCTCAAAAAGACCGAAGTTACTGTTTTTCGGCCTTTGAGCTTCAGAAGACCCACTCGGCCGAGTGGCAAATCCCGTCCGCCCGAGTGAAGTGAAGCCATCGGCCGAGTGACGACAACTCACTCGGCCGAGCCGCCCCCGAACTGAAGACCCCTGAAGCCCACGACTTACTGGAAATTGACAGGGTTTTCACTCGGCCGAGCGACTTTCGTCACTCGGCCGAGTGCGATGCGCTGCCTGTAGCGAAATTTGCGGAAAACAGGCTGTGCAGGGGCGTTTTGGTCAGGATTTTTAGACGATTTTTGGGGCTATTTAAGCTCTGTTTTTACCCTAGTTTTGGGAGCCTCCTCTCAGATTTTTTGCAGCTTTTTGAGTCTACTTTTTAGCCTTATTAATTGTGATTGGTGAAGAGAAAAACTTGGATTTTTGTTGGGTTGATTGAAGATCTACATTGGTTTGCACTTCTCTTCCACAAAAACTCTATTTTTTATTGTTTATATCATTGTTGTGATGAATTCCATTGTCTATTTCTCCGCCAATTATTGTGCTATTGCTATGATTAGTGAGTAGTCTCCACGTCTTGGGGCGTGGGGATGAACCCTACAAGCCCAATTTCGTGTTTGTGTTGAACCGGTAGAAATTGAGCTAGGATTGTTATTAGGGATTAGATTGGGATCGAATTACTACGGATAGCTAGGTATTCACATCAATTGGGATTTGCAAGAGATTGGATCCCAATTCGATAGGAAGCCCTAGAAATCCGAATTGGGTTGGAGTCGGATTTTCGAAGTATCGGTTTGCAAGAAATTGGACCGATGCTAGGATCTCCGGTTGCAATTCCGCGCCGATACCCGTTTGCAAGAGATTGGACGGGTAGGAACTATCCTAATTTAGATTGTGGACCGAGTTTGCAAGAGATTGGACTCGGTGCGCAATTGGACGATGATGTTGATCCCAATGCTAGCTCCCCTAGGCTAGGGTTTGCAAGAGATTGGACCCAAACCTAGGATAGCTATAGACCGGCAACAGCGCGAGAGCGTGAGCTTGGTTTCACATTTAGTTGCAACTAGTTCATCCAAATTCTCATCCTAGCGATTTCGATACCGGTGAACCACAATTGTGAAATACGGTGAGTAGTGGGGATTCCCCATTCCCTAGGCGTTTTCTATTTGATTTGATATTTCGCACTCTTGTCTGACGATTGTGACAGGATCGCCCAAGGCAATTATCCCTCTAAATAGCCAGGTTGATTAGGAGCAAGCACGGTCATTCGTCCTCCCTGTGTTCGATACCCGCTCGCCGCTATACCGTGCGCTTGCGGTAAAACTACAACCGTCGTCCCGGGACGTGTACGCCGGGGCGCGATCACCTGCCCCTGCGGAACGAGGGGCACCCCACGACCAGCGGGCACCGGGGCTCTCTGTTGCAACGGCGGGGCAGCAATAGGTGTCCTCCAAGGTTGCCTCAACCTCAGGCACTCCCGGATAGCATGGGCAGGATCTCCACAGATAATACATTGCCCCAAGAACTTCCTACATGATTCCTTGACATGGCCCTCCTTGCCACAAAAATGGCAAGTCCTCCGAACAGGCCCTCCTGGCCTCTTAAACTGAACAGGTGGGTTCGGCCTGAATCCAGGCCTAACCACAGCTCTCGCCTGCTCCACAGGCCTCCTCACAGCACCAACAACAGACCCCTTCCTCTGGTTCACGAGCAGCTCCTGCCTCTTGGCTGCTACTAGAACCTTCTGATAAGATTCCCGATCAGAAGAGGTCACAAAGCTCTGGAGCTCTGAAGCAAGCCCCTGCAGGAACCTCTGAGCTCTCTCCTCAGCGTCCTGCACCATCTTTGGTGCAAACCGACTTAGCCTCATGAACTCCTGGTGGTACATGTCCACCGACGAGTTCCCCTGCTTCAGATCGATAAAATGCTGCAGCATCTCTTCCCTGGCAGCCTTCGGGAAGAACTCACCATCAAATCTGGCCTTGAAGGTAGCCCAGACGATCGGCTCTACCAACATCTTCTCTTCAGCATCCCACCAATTCCTGGCGTTATCCTTCAGCTGGCGCTTCGCCAAGTCAACCCAACTTACTTCGTTGACCTTGGACATCTTCAGATTGTCCTCGATATTCCTCATCCATTCATCAGTAGCTAGTGGACCTTCGGTTCCATCAAAATACGCAGGACCCAGCTCTCGGAACTGCTTCGCCCCGGGCTCAGGGCGAGGGGCTTCCACCACCCGAGCAGCTCGAGTCACCGGAGCATTCTGCACCTGCAGAAGCACACCCTGCTGAACTTGCATCATCTGCAACATCATCCGCATCATCTCTCCATTAGTGGGCTCCCGCTCAGGCTCCTCGTCATGAGGGGGCGCACCACTACCACCACCACGGGTGATTCGCCTTCCTGCCATCTAATGACGCAGAAAACGAAACAATTAGACTCACAGCTTAGGGCTCAGATGTCGAACTTATTTGTTGGACAATCTTGCATTATTATTGTTATCCCGATAATCGCAATTACAGAGGAGACCTGCATGGGCCACCACTAAAACCTGTCACGACCCGCTTCCCTAAAATGGAGGCGAGACGTGAAAAGGTCCGCACGGGAGTGGAGCGGTGAAGCCCCAAACCCGATAAGCGTCAATTTAGTATAAGCAGGTCCCTGTAATTGCAATCGAAACAACAACAACAATAATAATAGTATGAGACGGATATGAAATACCAATCCCAAAGTTTGTCCACAAAATATCCAACATCACAGAAAAGCCACCAGGCTAAAGGAAAGAGTCTAAGGGCCCAGAACAAGGCCAAACAAAAGCAACGACATAAATAAGTATAGGTGCCACGCACCGATAACAAAACAAATGTCTAACAAAAATAAAACACAACGGAGACACTAGGACTGGTCCCCAGTGTCCACGTACTCCCCGTCCAACACGGGCTCAAGCTCGGCGTCCGCAAACACCTCACCCTCAGCTGGCAACTCGGGCTCAAGGTCTAACATGCGTCACCCAAAAGAGAGAGGGGCACATGTCAGCAAGTCTAAAAAGACTTGGGCAAGGAAACTGAAAGTGACTAACAACCTAGCATTTAATTGTTAAACAATGGCATGACAGTTGAATATGATGCAACAGTTTGAAAGAGTGACAAGCATGCACGGTGTAGCAAAAGCTACCAATTCACTAATCACTAATCACTTATCACTTATCACTTAACACTTAACACTTAACACTTAACACTTAACACTTAGTGCATAGAGAGTCCACTTACTGGCCAGCTCGTTTATCTCTATCACTATCAACACTGAAACACTAGAGATTTCACCTGCTGGCCGGAGTGGCTGATCAAGCCACTCGGGCTCAGTCCACTTATCTCTTACCCCACCCACATGTGACGAGCGTTGGGGTTTCCAACTCATTATGCTCGCTTCTGGTCACGAGCCAGGAAAATAAGTGTGTGTTGACATTCGAGCGTTGGGGTTTCCAACTACAGGGCTCGCTTCTGGAACACGAGCCAGGAAACATGGGATTGTAGCGTGTGCTACGCAATCACGATAAATAATCACTATGCAATGCCATGAACAGATAATTGCGTACCGTTAATGGAATTTAAACGTGACAGGCAAAATGCAATGATATGAACATATTCGCGTACCGTTAATTTAAAGTAAATGTGACATATGAGCATGATGAGGGTGACGGACCAAGCTTCGTTGTCAAGCTAGGTCAAGGGCGTCTAAACGGCTATCCTTTCACCGTTTAGTCTCTTTTACGCTAAAGCAAGGGAAATGGCCTAAGACATGGCCTAAACCAAGAGATGCAAGTTTCACTTGCCTATCACCGGGGATGACGGTTACGAAGGTTCGTTACCGCGGATGCTAGCTTACGGGGAATCGCTGTTATGGGGAACAATCATCAAAACACAAGTATTTTATTAGGGTTTCATAAAAATTACAATAGGATAAGAAAACAACGGTAGATCGATTTCTTACCGAGAGGTGGCGGAAGAAACACTCCGGGGAACCCTAGGATCAGATCTGGAAGCAAATGGAGAAGTTTGGGGAAACTAGGGTTTTGGGGGATTTGGGGATTTTGATGGATGAGGGTGAGATTTTGGGGAAGATGAGGGGTAGAAAGAGTGGATGGATGGATTGGATGATGGATTTAGGGCTTGGAATGGAGAAATGGAGCTTGGAGGAAGATGGGGGCTGAAGAGGGAAGTTTTTAGGGTTTTGGGTCGTGTTGGAGAAGAAGAAGTCGTTTGGGTTGGGTATAAATAGGTTGGGCTGGCGGCTGCCCAGAAATTAGGGTTTTAACACAGGTTAGTCGGTCAAAGAGCAACCACTGACCGACTAGTTTGGCAACTAGTCGGTCGGTCGATCAACGCAGACCGACTAAGTGCAAACAGTAACTCCTGAACGAAAATAGGATTCTAGAGTTAGTCGGTCCATGAACAAGTACTGACCGACTAGTTTGGCATCTAGTCGGTCAATGAACGTTCTTAGACCGACTAAGAGTAAACAGTAGCTGATACAAAAATAATATGATGAGTTAGTCGGTTCAAGAAGCATTGCTGACCGACTAGTTTGCAACCTAATCGGTCAACCAACGTCCTTAGACCGACTAACGATAAACAGTAACTCCTGAGAAATTTAGAAAGCTAACTAGTCGGTCCAAGAAGGATTGCCGACCGACTGGATCGTCATCTAGTCGGTCGGTGGCCCTTCTTACACCGGCTAATGAGCACAGAAAAGTTCCGATACGGAGCGCGGGGCCCCGGGATCGATTCCTAAGACTCCTAGGCTTGATCTAATAGTTAGATACGACCGTTATGAAGTCCGTCACGAATGACTTACTTCGAAATCGACAGTCCTAAGGAAGAAACGAGAAAATACGACTAATCGATCGAAAATGAAAGCTACGGAGACGAAAACCACACGCGAAGAGAAAATCCACCAAAACATATATTATATTATAATAAATTCAGATACAAGGAAACCAGTCGTTACATGCATGATAGGCCTACCTAGCCTATATCGATACTGACGTCAATCACGCACCGATACGCTCTAGGTGCATTACATCCGACGAATATTCCTAATTTTCCTCCACGCCACATCCATGGATTAGGATTCAGATCTATGTTAGAATGGCTCTAATCGGTTACTGATGTCAATCGTGCATTCTGATAGTGATGATCAATGTATTCAAACTCTAGATTAACCCCGACGTCAATCATGAATTAATCTAATTACCCACGAAGGCAAAAATCCGATCTACATTGATAATAATCATCCTAACATGCACCTTATCTTCAATTGCTCAACAAATTCACAACAAATCACTAATCCATGGTTTAATCCAATGGGGTTCAACCACTGGCGCTTGATGATCCATGCAATTGTAAATGATAGATTCCATTGAGAGAACACCCATTGCAATGAACAATAGCAGAGATCCAAAAGCAAATAATCCAAAAATCACAAGAGCAATCAATGTAGAATCAACTATTCAATTATTAAACTAAAAGAAAAAACTAAACAAAAAGAACAATCCAAAGTTGCAGAGAATAAGAGAGGATAACACCTGAAAAGGCTCTGCAAAGTCTGCCTAAAAAGGTCCTCCCGGCAGGGGAGGAAGAAAGGTATTTATAGTCTCTCAAAAATCTCCCAAAACTCCAAAATTATCCATTGACGGTGCCCACTCGGGCCCTAAAAACATAGGAGCACGCGGTCGCGTCAAGAATGACGGGGCCGCATGGCCTGAAATGCGTAAACAGACCCAAAACTCTACAGGCAATGCGACAGTGTGGCTACGTCACGCAACCGTGTCGTCTGGGGTTCTTCTGCTACAAAAGTGGTCTAAAACGGCCGCGTGGAGCGGCCGTTTGGCTTCAGCACGACTCGGGCAGATGCGACCACATCGTCTCCATTGACTTGACCGCGTCGTCTCGATTCTTCTCTTCCTTCAGTTGGTATGATGCAGTCGTTTGGCTTCTAAGGATGCGACCGCGTGGTTTCAAAATCTTCCATCGTCTCAGCTCCTCCATGCGGTCATTTGGCCTTGGTGACGCGGCTGCATGGCTTCCATCTTGGGATGTTGTTGTATCCTGGTCCACGCAGTCACGTGAATTGATCCACGCGGCCGCGTGGAACACAGTTGAGCTCTTTTCTCCTCATTTTGCTTCCCAAGTTCTTCTCGCTCCATTTTATCCTCTATCCTCCACGTTTTGAGCCCAAAATTCTTGATTTCTCCTGCAACGCATGAGAAATACCAAAAAAGCGTGAAAGGAAACAAAAATGGGGGAAATGGGGTGAAACGATGCATGAAATTATATGAAATGCAAATGAAAAGAGTGTAAAATATGTGTAATTTGGCACACATCAAAATCTACCAAGCTAAACTCTTCTTTGTCCTTAAGGAAGACATGAAAGGGTAGAGCCTAGAGAAATGCAAGCAAGCAAGTAAATGCTGACATGGACCTTGAGAGATTCACGAAATTGAGCTTATATACGTGATCGAGTGGAAATTTCAAATTCATAAAAGCAAAGTACGTCGATCCCTCTCTATTGGTTAGAATATGATCCTTGGACATCACGTCCCGTCCAAATCGTCAAGTAATATGCTAAGATCACGATTACACCCAAGTTCTAGGATATTTCCTCTAACCCGTCTCTAAGTTGAAAACAAAGGAATCAAAGTTATACAATGGTCGATGGAGGGATAAGTCAAGGATAATGAGTTATTAGCTCATCGGAGGAAGTGGTTCATACGGTGTATCAAAGTTCCTTGATTCATGACGTTGTTATCTCATTCATGCTTCCAAATTTTCTTTGTTTTCATTTTTCTCTCCGTTTTTTCTTTTTTTATTGGGATCATCATTGTTTCGTGTAAGGAGCATTGGGTCGGTGACTCCCAGGCCAAACGACCTTAGGGCACCAGACCAAGAAGGACCCCTTGGACCTACTAGCTCAAACCAATGTGAATCCTTATGATGATGATGATTATTATTATTATTTAAATGCACTCCCCAAAGCTAAACCTTTCGGTGCGATCCCTGATGATTCCTGAGTCATGGGGATCCGACTACTCAGCGTCGCTGGGGGTAACGGTGCACTTACTTTCCTAAACAAACTCAAGCAAGCATATATTTTTTCTTTTTTTTCCAAAAGCATGAATGGGTCAAGCCATATCAATCCTCAGTACTAAAGGACACACCGTTATCCAAGTCCGAAAGAATTATAAAACATTATAATTGACTATCAATTCGTTGTTCCATGTATAAAGTGTACTCCTAAGTGAAACTCAACTCAGCACGGTTTCAAGTACTTATATCCTAGGGGCTATGAGAATAGTCCTGAAATGCATATTAAATGGGATCTGAAGTTAAAATTTTATCCTAATCAAATATCCTAAACAATATCAAGGATTCGAGCGTAAAAGTGGAAAATGAAATTCAAGTCGATATATCTCGCATATAAAATCTCGAATTCGAAATTTTTTCAAGGTGAATGCAAATATAGACAAATGGACGCATGGTGATGCATGATGCATGATGAAAATGATGGTATTTTTGTTGTTTTTATTTTTCAGTTTTTATGAGTGTTTGATGCAAATAGGAGACTCGTGTTTCTTCTTGGCAGGTGGGGGTGAAGGAGATGATGGTGGGGATGGGGTGGGAACACGTGTGGCAGTGCGTGGCCTAGGATAAGGGGCCCTCTACGAGGACTTCCTCTTCTTGGGAGCCTGTGGTGGAGGGGGTGGGGGTTGGGATGGTGAGGTGATAGTGGTGGGTGTGGTGGAAGGGTGTGAAGGTGCCGTGGGTGTAGTGGAAGTACGTGTGGTGGTGGTGGGGATGGATGTGTGTGGTGGTGCTGTGGGTGTGGACGTGGACATGGTAGTGGTGGTGCGATGCCTAGAGGAAGTCGGCTTGTGGGCCAACACCTTTTGGCGTGAGTGTTATGGCTGGGATTGAGATGGGGATGGTCTGGAGACTGTAGTGGATGTGTGTGTGTGTGTGTGTGCACACGTGCGCGCGTGCGTGTGCGTGTGCGTATGTGTGGAGGACATGTAGGGGGTGGGGTGGCGGTGGTGGATGTGCGTGTAATGCATGGTGAAGGTGCAACGGAAGGGAGTGGAGGGGGGGTGTGGTGGCAGTGGATGTGCATGGGGGTGCTATGGTGGGTGGTGATGAAGGTGAGTATGATGATGAACGGATGATAGCCCTGCGAGACATCGTGAGATCGTGCCACAAGCAATATGATATATATAATAGAAACAAGGAGAGGGGAAGAGTGGACCCTTAGCGATGCAAGAGCGACGAATGCGAGATCCTTGAGCGATGTGCAAGAGGCGATGAGTCCTGCCAAGCTTCCCGCCAACCTGGAATTTAAAATTGGGTTTGAATTGGGGGTTGGGGGAGATCAGGGATGTGGTGGGGGTGTGGAGGGGAGGTGTCAATGAGGGGGCTGACGCTCGGGTGTTGGGAGGGTGAGGTCGATGAGGGGGTGGCACTCGGCTTGAGGGAGGGCGGCGGGGTTGGTGGAAGGATCAGTGAAGGTCGGAGGGGGTTATGGGAGAAGGGAGAGATCTGGGAGAGAGGGGGTGATGGAGGGGAGGAGAGGGGGGAGAAGGAGCAGGAGAGAGGTTGGGGGAAGGGAAGGGGATCGATTGAGGGGGAGATCGTCGGAGGGGGATGTGGAGCTCAGCCGAGGGAGTCGAGGTGGTTCGCTTGAGAAGATTTTCGGGGTTAGGGCAGCGCTAGCTCGAACTCTGGGAAAGAGTTCGGGCGAGTGGGTTAAGTGATGATATAGGGGCGCCCGGGCGGTCGAGCGCTCGGGCGAGTGCTACTGCTTAGGTAAACCAAACTTGACTCGACTTGGCCTCCCCTTCACTTTGGGTTGGTCGCTCGGCCGAGCGCTCTGGAATTTCAGCACTCACAGCCTTTAGCCCATCTCGTATTTCTCGCTATTGTGAATCTTAACTTCACATCCATTGGTTTGCCCTTTCGTTTGGTGTCCTGACCGTCAATTCCCTGCCAAAATTAATAAGCTTCAGTTATTTATGGGTTTTCAAATTTTTAAACTAAAAAAATCTCAAAAATCTAACTAAAATTGAAATACTGGAAAATATTACGGGTTGCCTCCCGCCAAGCGCTTGTTTAAGGTCATTAGCTCGACCCCTGCTACTCAGTGAGGCGATATGTTGGGCGAATATGAGATGCGCCCATCGTTCTTCCCGACCAAGCCTTGTGGGGCCGGTTGGGTGAACACCTCATTCGGACCCTTAGCGGTCCGTCCGTCCTCGTTCCTCTTCGATGCTTGTCTCTCTTTGGGGCACCCCATGGATGATGCAACTACCAGGTTCCTGATCCTCATGACGTCCGGGTCATGATCATCCAAAGCGAGCATGGCATGCTCGTGCATCGTCGATCCATTGTCTGGATCCCCATCCAAGACATGCAAATAGGCCGCTACGACTTTGTCGTGTCGAGGATCCAAACCAGGGTCCACGCTCCATAGCAAGGGGTCCGAAAATACTTCTTCAGCTATGAACTCCTCCACGAGCTCATCCACCACCAAATCAAGATACCCGACGTCCGCAGTAAGCTTCCTCTCCCTCATCGGCTTAGGTAGCCGAAACTCGGCCTCAATGTTTCCAACATTGAGGGAGAGAGTGTCCTCTCGCACGTCTATCAACACTCCAACCGTTGCCATAAACAGGCGACCTAGTATCAGCTGGGATCCATCATCTTCTGACATATCCATTATTACGAAGTCAACTGGCATGCTCACCCCGTCGGGAATCTGTAAGATGACGTCCCTAGCTACTCCAACTGGATGTGTCACCGACCTGTCTGTGAGCTGGATGCTCATGGCCGTCGGCTTCAACTTTTTCCTGGTGTTAAGACGGTGGAAGATGGACAATGGCATCAGGCTGATGCTTGCCCCCAAATCTATCAAGGCCATCCTGATGGGGACACCGCCTATGGAGCAAGGGACAGTGAACCTCTCTGGATCCAAGAGCTTCTTCGACAGCTTGTTGCTTCTGAGAAATGATAACGGTTGCTTCGCCAACAAAACCTGGTCCGTCTTTATCTTCCCAGAGATTAGTTCCTTAAGGAACTTTGCATACGAGGGTATCTCTGTGAGGGCGTCCATGAATGAAATATTCAGCTCCACTCCCTTCAGAAGATCTATGAACTTGGCGTATTTCTCCGCTATTTTGGCTTTAGCCAATCTACTCGGGAATGGAACTGAAGGGGGGCGATCCTTGGGATTCTCCATGGGCCTTGCACTTTCCTTAATCACTTCCTCCACTACCGGAGGGCCTTGCACTTTCCTTGATCACTTCCTCCACTACCGGAGGGCCTTGCACTTTCCTTGATCACTTCCTCCACTACCGGAGGGCTATCTCTCTCAACAGTGGTAGGCTACTCCTCAGCCTCAATATCTCCCCCATCAATAACCGATGGGTGCTCACCTATCACCTTCTTGGGTGATGCAGTCGTGGGAATCATCACGGTGGCTCCGTCCATCCTTGATAGGCTACAACGGGTGGTGATGGCACATTGATCGCTCCCGGATATACACCCGGAAAACAATTATAGTTTTACCACAAGCGCACGGTGTAGTGACGAGCGGGTATCGAACACGAGGAGGGACTAATGACGGTACACAATCTTAATCACTAAGCTATTGGTGGAAGGGCGATTTTTTGAATTTTGTTGTCACAATTGTTCAATTAACAATTCAAATTCAATATTATAAACGTGTCTAGGGCTAGGGAATCCCTACTATGGATCGTCATTCATCTCTTGGAATCGCAAATGTCAATGTTGCAAGACTTGAATTGAAGTGAACTAGTCGTAACTAAATAGAGAACCAAGCTCACGCACTCGCGCTATTGCCGGTCTATAGCAACCTAGATTAGGGCCCACTCTTGTGCAAACCCTAACCTAAGCCACTAGCATTAAGATCGACATCATCGTTCAATCATCCCTCGAGCCCACTCTCGTGCAAACTCGAGTTACTATCTAGATTGTGATAGCTCGTATTCGTCTAATCTCTTGCAAACGAATATGGGTATAGATTTATAATAAAAATGCTAGCTTTGGTCCAATCTCTTACAAACCAAGTCTAGTGAATCTCGATTATAAATCTAAATCGAATATCTAGGCCTTCCCATCGATCAGAATCCAATCTCTTGCAAACTCCATATCGATAGAAATTCCTAGCTATCCGTGATAAATCAATCACAACCTAGCCTCCTATCAATTCTAGCAATATATAAATTCATTCATCACAAATCTGAAATTAGATCCATAGGGTTCATCCCTATGCCCTAGAACTGCAAATCTACTCACAATTCATCAATGCAATAACAAAATCAATGATAGAAATCATATTGCAATTCAGATTTAAAAGAGAGCAATTCATAAAAGTGCAAATATTCAAAGGAATAGACAAACCAGATCTGAGTTCTTCAATCTTCAAAGCTCAAATTACAATTAGAAATAACCTAAAATCTATTTTCTGGTCTTCCCCCTAAGCTGGGATAAAAACTGGGCTTAAATACATGCCAAAACGGCCAAAAAAACCCTGACAGAATTGCCTCTGGCGCAGCCCAGAACCCTAGTTTTCGACACAGGCTGGCGGCGCTACTCGGCCGAGTGGAAATCTCACTCGGCCGAGTGACAGACCTAAGTAAAAACATAAAAGTTGGGGGTTTGGGCGCTCTGGCACTCTGCTCACTCGGCCGAGTGGGATTTATCACTCGGTCGAGTGGATTTCCTACTCGGCCGAGTGAGTCTTCTGCTGTGCTCCCCAGAATTCCAGAGTGATCGCTTAGATTTCCTTCAGACATTCTAACTCACTCGGGCGAGTGGAGTTCTCTACTCGGCCGAGTGGAATTATCCACTCGGTCGAGTACATTATGGCACGCGAAGTTTTCGTATCAGTTGTACTCAGTCGAGTACGCTTCTTCACTCGGCCGAGTGGACTGCGTACTCAGCCGAGTGGACTGTTTCTGGAATCAAATCTTCTCCTCCTCACCTTTTTGTCGATTCTATCGATCTTCTTCTTCTTCTGCTAATCATCCAGCTCTGTTAGCTCCTCGATGGGCCATGGGCGATGCTTCGGTCTGCGTGCAAGTCCCTTAATCTCATTTATGCTCCTGATCGCTCCATATTTCCTGAAATCCAACAAAAACAAGAAATAGTGAAAAGCAACGCAATATCGTCGAATAATCGTGAAAAGCACGATATGGGCGATCTAAATGGTATGAAAATATGCATAAAAAGGTGTAAAATATGGACCAATCAAAATCCCCCAAGCTTGCCTCTTACTCATCCTCGAGGAAGATGAGTAAAACGGCGAACCCGATGGATAAAAATAGGGAAAAATGAAAAAGAAAGATAGAAAAGAAAACGAAGAGGGAGGTGATAGATCATCCTCTCAGGACATGGAGTTGCTTACTCAAATAACGCACGATGAATAAAACATGCTAAAGATTTTTGCCTCGATATCACATCAATTATAGGTTCTTTCGATATAGAAACCAAGAACGTCAAAACGATATGAAATATGAAATCATTCTAGAATTAGCCTCGTCTAAGGCATTCAAAGCGATATACATAATCATAGATTGCATACTTTTCAATTGATCGCTTCCTACTTGGAGTATAAGAGGTATCACACATTTTAAAGCAATAAGAATAGAAAAAGATGGTATTCATGAAGTGCATGCCAAATTTTCAATTCATGGACTTCGTGATACTCTACGTAATCTCCCTAAGTATCAAAAATTACCTAGCTTAGGCCGTCATGCACATATAAGTAGTCACACTCTCACACATCATTGGATCCCCTCCCCCAAGCTTATCTATAAGCGAGGTGGCATCAAATAGAACAACACGACTTTTTCCATTTTTTTGAAGCTCCATAGGACTAAAGGAAAAAAGGGAACGAAGGATGGATTGTGTATATACAAAATAACTTCTTTTTCTTTCTCTTTTCTCTTTTTCTCTCTCTTTTTTCTTTTCTGTTTTTCTTTTTTTAAATCAATATACACAATAACAAACCCAAATCAAAGATGGAAAGATATGCATGTATTTGTTTCTTTTGATTTTGGGATAATGGAGTTTGGACTTTTTTGCATGGGGAAGATGCAAATATAAGATTCACTAAGGGAAGATTCACCAATGATTTTAAGCATAGAGATGATGTTCAAGATATGTGGAGAAAGAAAGATATGTAATGCTCAGTTCACTATTTTGTATGTGCACGACAACTTTCAGCAGGGTAATGTAATCTACTCAGTTTGATTTCAGAAAGTAAACTAATCTAATCATATCAAAAAGGCATACTTTCAATCAAACTGGAAGTTGAGCGTAAAATTTCATGCAAATAGAAGTGATAGTAGGTAACAAAGCAGCAGTCCAAGTTTAGGCGATTAATGCGCGAAGCTTGGTGTGTTTTCTATGAAAAGTATACGATATAAATTTTCAAACTCAGTTAATGCTAGAATTACATTCACAATCATATAATAGAGATGAAGGTTGCTATTCTCAAATGCATGACGATGTATAGCATATGATATCTGAAATAAAAAACGATGGCATGGCAAGAGAATACGCATATAAGAGCAAGCTAACTCCAAATCATCGTCATCATAGAGAATTCATTTCTAGCCAAAATGGTAAAAGAAATAAGGATAAAAGAAAAATAAGAACTTAACTATACAAATGCAACACACGTAAAAAGTAAGAAAACGTGATGCATGCGAAAAAAATGAAAAAGTGGGTGAAAATAAGTGTAAAATAAAGAAAGGTAGAAAAATAAAGATGAAGAAAATGAAGAAAATAAAAAAGTGCATGAGTGCACTCACTCCCCCAAGCTAAACTGCACGGTGTCCTCAATGTGCTAAGTGCGGTAGAAGGACATATATAATAGGGGCGGGTGGGTGCAGATGCATGCATGATAAAAAGTAAAAATAAAAAGAAAATGGAATGGATATGCATATGATAAGTGCAGAATGCAGATGATGGATGTGGTGAGCACACATATCATGGAAGCAAAATAGAGAGGCCCAGAAATACCACCTCTCCCCCCAAACGGATATATGTGTCTAGGCTTGCAAAAAGTGATCAAAATATATGGGCGAGAGGGGGTGCAAAATCAGCAGCAAAAATATCATCCAAAACATCAGCAAAAAATATCAGAGGCATCAAGTGTGTGCCTAAGCTGGTGATAGGGCGTCAGCACCTCCCTGTGGTGGGGGTGGCGGTGGCGGTGGTGCATGCTACTGAGAGATGGGACGGGGTGCGGCTGGTGGAGGATATGGCAGGCGCACAAGGATCTGGTTCAAGGTGACCTGAATACCAGGCAGAAGGGCGATGCATTCCTGTACAGAGCTAACGGTGGCAGCGAGAGCCCGAAAATCTGCCTGAGTCCACTCACGGCCCCCTCTACAGCACGGAGGTGCTGGACGAGGGTGTCAGGAGCGGGGACAGAGGGTCGCATAGGTGGAGGTCGGGGCTGACGCAAACAACCACCGTAGATGAGTGAAGCCACTAGTGGGTGTGGGTGAGGGGCGGTGCTCGCTAAAAGATGTTCAGCCTCTGTGGGAGGTTGAGACACAGGAATGCTCTCGAGAGTGTAAGCGGCGGCAGAAGATGAAGCAACGACAGAGGGCGAGACAGGCAGAGAGGTCGTACACACAGATGTGGGAACAGATGTCACGACACTCTCGGTAAAAATAGCGACAACAAAGACAGAAGGGTCGACGACTGGGGAGGTTGTGACATCAACAGAAAATGACTCCCCGGGGGTCGAGAAATCCGGTGAGGACAGGGTCTCAGCCGTCGAAACTTCGGAAGGCTCGCCTCGCTCAAGTGCAGCTAGGGAGGTGTTCTCAAAGCTCATGTAAGAAGTGGGGTCAACACTCGACGACACGAAGGGAGGAATGGTGGTGGTGGTGGATGACACAGCAACAGTGATCACGACACTGGCAGAAGTGTGGACAGAAGTACTGGGAGCTGGAATCAGATAAGGCACAGGCTGTGGGATAGGGATCTACGGGGTTAGAGGGTCGAGGAGGGGCTCCTGCTGAGCACCCTCAGGCTCGAGTACATATGCAGCTGGGATGAGGAGGTCCATCTCTGGTCTTTACTCCCCACCTGCGGGTCCAATATGGGTCTAAGCTGGGCTTGAAAGTACCATATAGTCTGTAGAAAATGGACCATGTAGCCAAACCCAGTGGTGCTAACCATGAGGATGCAGCATCCTCATACGGGCCATAACATCTATTGAAAGGGAAGTGGGGCCCGTGGGTCGCTAGGAGGCAGAGAGTCTGCTCTAGCGGAAGAAGAACCAGGGTCGCTGGTCTTCTTCGGCTTGGCAGCAGGCTCCCGCGCATGGGACTTAGTGCATGGGCACATGGCGATGCCGTGAGATGTGCAAACTACCGCGAAGTGCTAATAATATGGAAAGAGTATACCAGAATACGACACGGCTCCATGCTAGCAATTCGTGCAAAGAGGTGCCTCCCCTGAAGCTCCAAACCAGCGCTCGATCTCCCCCAAGCTATCCTAAAACATAAGAACAATGATTAGCAATGAATATCAAAAATCAAGGGGTAGATCAGGAGAAATAGGTGTAATTAGGGTTTAATTTGGATTCGGGATGGATTTGGGCTTACGAAATAGGAAATAGGAGAAAGGGGGAGGCCTATCTAGCACCGGCCATCGGCGAGGGGTGCGGCGACGGCTGGGCGGTCGGGCGATGGCGGGGTCACGACACTCAGGCGCGGCAGCGACGACTCGGGCGAGTGGTGGAGGGGCTCGGGCGATTGAGAGCGAAGCTCAGGCGAATGAAAGAAATTTGGGGATTTAGGGATTGAGGCTGCGAGTTTGGGTTTAAATAGGATTAGTCACTCAGTCGAGTGGCGGTAACCACTCGGTCGAGTGGCAGCTGTTTTAGATATTTCAAAATTTCTCATTAAAGTTCCGACTCGGTCGAGTAGAAACTATCACTCAGCCGAGTAGATATAGTCACTCGGCCGAGTGGATATGCCACTCAGTGAAAAAATGTGTCTTACTCACTCGGTCGAGTGACAAAGTCACTCGGCCGTATGGCATATAATTTACAGAGAGAGGATTTTGAGACTTTCCTGTGCAGTACCCTACTCGGTTGAATAGGGTTTTTACTCGGCCGAATGAAAATGTCACTCGGCCGAGTGGGGTGCTGTTTTCAGCTCCTACTCTCTATTTTTGCAGCAATTTCCGTTTTCTTTTCTCCCGTCAGTTTCTTCCTCCCTTTGGCATTTGAACGCATCCCTGGAGTGCTCCTCAACGCCATGGTCGTCCTCCGTTCGTATGGTCTCCTATCGTCCCTTTCCTGAAATGGAAAACCATAGCCCGTTGTCAGGTTCTTCCTAGACTCTTGTCTCTATACATTAATAAAGATCTAAAATAAAAAGTGAAAGGAAAATTCAACTAAAAACTGGGATAAAACCGTCGGGTTGCATCCAAATAAGCGCTCATTTAAGGTCTCGAGCTCGACCCCTTAAGATTCGCGATTAGTGATCCATGTTCGGCGCATGGGAGATGCACGTGTCAAACTTGTCGGGAAGGCCGCTTGGGTTCACTTGTTTCTTTTCGTCGGCTTTCCTCGGCTTCCCCTCATCAAAGGTAGTAGTGGGGGATGACTCCCCCAAGCTTGGGCTCTTGGCGTCCTTCTTCTTGCCTGGCGGTGAAAATTTATTCGCCTGTGGCGCTTCCTTCACGTGCTTCGCCGTAGAGAGCTTGCATAGCTCTCTAATCCTAACGACATTAGTGTCGTTCTTCTCTTCATCCGTAAGAGGATCCGGTGGGTCTCCCATCATTTCGCCGTCCTTGGCAATTTGGACCTCTTCAAAGTCGTCATCGTGCTCAACTCCAATGGTAAATGTCATGGCATCGTCTATGACCTCATCGAGGAGGTCCACGTAGTCCACTTCCTCTGGCCAAGGCATATGCTTCATCGCCTTCAAAATATGGAGCTCAACCTCAATGTTGCCGACGTTGAGGGACAAGGTTCCCTTCCTCACATCTACAATGACTCCGACAGTGGCTAGAAAAGGGCGACCAAGTATCAGCGATGTATCCCCATCTTCTCTAATGTCCATCACCACAAAATCGCACGGCAAGAAAAGTCCATCCGGTACGTGCAGTGGCACGTTTTCAGCAATCTCCACCGGCCTAGTGATTCGCACATTGGCAAGTTATATCTTCATGTCCGTGGCCTTGAGGTCGGTCCCCATGTTCAGTTTCTTGAACATCGTGAGGGGCATGAGGCTCACGCTTGCTCCCAAATCCACTAAAGCTTTTTGTAGGGGTACTCCTCCAAGCGTGTAAGGAATTCGAAAACTACCGGGATCTTTCAACTTGGTCGGTATCTTCTCCTTTTTGGTGAACCACATACCTTGCTCGGCAAGCATGACCCTTTCCTTTTGCTTCTTTCCCACGATCAAATCCTTGAGGAATTTTGCATAGGACGGGATTTCGACGATTGCATCTAAGAACGGAATGTTCAAGCTCACTCCTCGCAAGTACTCCAGGAATTTAACGAGCCTCTTCTCAATCCTTGCTTTCGCCAACCTTGTGGAAATGGTACCGGTGGCATATAGGTTCGCTCCTCTCGTGGCTCCTCCATTTCAGATTTTTCGTCATTACTCGTCGCCTTTGGGCTCTCCTCTTAATTGACTGTCTCCTTCTCAACCGAAATTTCCTCCCTCGATTCCTTAGCTTGAATCATGGCAGGAGTAGTGTCCTTCCCGCCTCTTGTAGTTACTGTCACGATCGCATTGATGTGGCTGGTGTTGCTCTGTGGGTTTTGTTCCGGTTAAGCCGGCAATTGTTGATTAGTCTTGTTAAGCAATGTGAGTTACTCCGCCAATTGTGCCACGATAGTGTTGAGGGATTCTTGTTGAGCCGAAAATTTTGCGTTAGTCTTCTTTTGTTCGGCCATGAATTCTTCAACCCTTGCTTCGTGCTCCGACCTTGGTGGCGCTTGTGGGGGGTTGGGTGCCCTCCATCCTTAATTATATCCCAGGGGTCTAAAGTGTCCCGCTTGTTGCTTTGGTGGGTAGTTTTGTTGTTGGGGTGGCCTTTGTTGATACTGTGGTTGTTGAGGAGGCCATGCTTGTGGTTGTTGCGGTGGTGGTCGTTATGATGGTGGAGTCAAGGCTCGTCATTATTGGCGTATGAAAATCCGGGATGACCCCTAGTAGCTTGGTTTACCCAATAACCGCTATTGCCGGCAACATAATGAGCTTGCTCCAAAGCTCCGTCTCCTTGCTCCCCTCCAACGAACATGACTTAGCTCTAATCCTGCCAGTCGTTCATGCTTCCTCCAGATGTAGATGCGTTGGAGGCTCCACATGGCTCGCTTATCAACTTTTCTAGTCTCTCTACAGCTTTATAAAGAGAATCAAATTTAGTAGAGAGTTTCGCCACCGCTTTCGCTTCATAGATAATCGACGGCTTCAAAGACGACGAAAATTGTCCCATTTCGTCGGCCCATTGCTGGTTATTCGAGGCCATCTCCTCAAGTAAGGCCGTAGCATCATCCGGTGTCTTTACCAAAATAGTGCCATTGGCCGTGGCATCAATTATTTTCTTTGTGCTCGGTTGCAATCCATCGTAAAAGTTATGCACTAGCTCCCACGGTTCAATGCTATGGTGGGGGCATTGGTGTTGGAGGTCCTTAAAACGCTCCCACGCCTCATATGAAGACTCCTGAAGGCCTTGCCTGAAGGACATTAAGGCGCTTCGTATCTTCACAGCCTTAGATGGTGGATAGAACTTGTTGACAAATGCGCTGGCTAGCTCATCCCAAGTAGTGAAGATCCCCTCGGCTTGCGTCCTTAGCCAATACAAGGACTTGTCACGGAGAGTGAATTGGAAAAGACGCAGTCGGATAGCATCTGTCGGTACGCCAGGCGTCTGGAAAGTCGCGCACTTTGCCAAGAACATTTGCAAATGGTAGTGTGGGTTCTCTTGAGAATTTCCATGGAATGGGTCTTGTTGCATCAACACTACGAGTCCCGTATTTAACTCAAAGTTCTTGTCAGCCGCCAACTTCAGCATGCCTATAGAAGAGGTGGTAGATGTGGTCTTATGCAGTAGCCTATCTCGGATGGAGACAAGCCTAACCATAGGTTGTGCTAGCTCTTCTAGTGTTTTCGGCGTAGCCATTTGATTTTCTTCTATAGCAGATCTCCTCTCGGCTCTAAGATTCCTTGCCGTCCACTCGATCTCAGGGTCAAATAATATGTCTCCTTGAGAAGCATCTGATCTGGTATACATGCACAGAAAGATAGAGTCTAGATAGAATTGTTAGCACAATAGAGGAATAAAAAGAGTGAAAATAATAAATAAAAAAATAAATAGCTAGGTAAAGAAAATAAAATACTGTCGCATCCCCGATAACAGCGCCAAAAACTTGATCGGCTCCCGGATATACACCGGGGAAACAATTGTAGTTTTACCGCAAGCGCACGGTGTAGTGGCGAGCGGGTATTGATTCGGGTTGAATATTGCATATTTAACCCCATATTTAGCCTTATTTTGTGCTTAAATGATGCTTAATTGGCCTCTAATACGTTCGTATTTTGTATATCCTCATTTATTAGAGAAATCACTTGATTTAAGCACAAAGAAGTAATAAACAGAGTTTTTCTGTACTTTTTATATTTTTCATAGCTTGGTCTCGATCTCACGATTCCAACGACTATTTATTAGTATTTTTCTGAGATCTGGACTAATTACTGTGAATTTTTGAATGCAGAATACCAATTAAATGAGGAAATACTCTCAAAATACGCTTGGAAATACGGCCGCATGAATCTTGGCGGACACGTGGCAGAATCTCGTCGGATCCCGCTCAGATCTGACGGGTGGAAGACATGGGCGGCGTGGCATCATGTCATCCGTTGGATTTCGATCCAACGGCGGTCTCCGTTCCCGTGTGAGAGCTCTGAGGCAGCGATTCAAGCGACGACATGGCTCTTCCACATCCGTTGATCACCAATCCAACGGCCATATATCTCCCCGTTGCTGCGATACGAAATCAAGCAACGTGGCCGTTGGATCTCGATCCAACGGCCCGGTGATTGGGAGCAGCGAAGCGGAGCACACGAGAAATATCTGGAAACGTGGCACCTTGGAGACCGCACGATTTCGATCGAACGTCTAGGCTCATCTCTGTCCGAACTCGAAGTCGGTAGCGGAGCGGGCGCGCACGAATTCTAAAGGCCACGTGGCTGCTTTTGGGCGCATCCCGCATCGATCGAGCAGTCCAAATTGATCAGCGACCGTGGGTATGGGTTTAACGTGATACGAGTGCGGGTTTGGACCCGATAAGCTCCCCAAAACTGCAATGCTATTATTTAAGCGTATTCTAGGGTTTTTGGGGGTATGCTGGCGTATTTTGGGGTTTTTGAGGAGGCTACTGTGCGTATTTCTCCAGGGAAAAATTTTGATAAATTCCAGAGGCTATTATTCTTATTTCCAGGGAGTTTTGGGTTCTATCTTGGAGATTTGGTGACAAATTCTTGAACTTATACCCCCGTATTTGGTGCTTTTTCATTGTATTTCGGTGTTTGAACGATGTATTCATATATGAAATCTGATTTTTCTTGCACCATGCATGGCTAATCTCCTTGTGCTATGGTTGTGATGTAATTAGGAGTATGTAATCATGAAATTTCATGTCTTTAGCCCTATTATCATGTTAAAATTGCTCGTAACGTTGATTTCTACATCGTATTTGTTGGGTATTCTTCATTGTCGATATCTATGTTCCCCATGGCTAGGCCCTGACAAGGCTAGCTAATTCATGTTCTCTAATCAGGACATATCATCGTGCTTATCATTTAATGAAATCAACGTTATACGTGATTAATTCTTTGGCACATGTTTATGCGCTTGATCGTTATATTTTCCGACGTTCTCGTGCCTTGACCGGACGAAACGTTGAGTTATAGAAAAGATATTATTAATCATTGATTGCACACACCCTAACGAAATCATTTCCAACACATACTCTCCATATCGATACCCCATACCGAAGTCACCGTAAATATCGTAGGATTTTCTTTTATCCTTCAAAACTATCGATTCCATATCTTTAGGTGGTTGGTTATAACCATATTATTACTCTTTACAAACTGAAGTTCGTGGTTTTGCAGGTCAGTTGTCACGTGGATTCGATACCTGGATTCACCAGGATATTACTTGTTCGATCTCCTGCGCTTGGGAGTAGTGCTCACATCATTTGAGACGAGGCAAGTTTTTGGCGTCGTTGCCGGGGATAACAGTACTTGCGATCTACGATTTCAGTTCGTTTGGAGGAACATTCGGTGAGATCCTTCCATCTTATAGTTTATGATTTTTTATTAGTTTTTTTCTTTTTGTTTTCTCTTTATAAAAAAATTTCAAAAAAAAAATGGAGGATGTGGAATCGATGGAGGATATTGAGTATATGGAATACATGAATTTTTATCGCACAAACAATTTGTATGATGCAGAGTACGATATTGCACACAAACATATGAAGGAGAAGCTCAAGATCGTGGGTTTTAATCAGACTGATTGTGAAACTTTCTTTCAGGCCTGGAGGAGGTTCACAGACATAATATCGAGCTATTCGCAGCATGGGTACACAAAGAAAGAGCTTATGGAGTCCTTCCTAGGTGGACTACGACCACGGCTGCAGGAATTCTTGGGAGTCATGACGCCGACAGAGGCGTGGAAATACATGGAGTCCTTACAAGAGATTAATCAGACCATTAAAGAGACTTCAGAGGGTGATTCAACGGAGCCTTCAAGCCTCGATCAAGGGGAGCAAAGCGTAGACGTACCATTGCAATCCTTGAAAGAGGAAGTTTACTTGTTTATTCAGACACATGAGGCTACATCCCATCAATTCCAAGAGAACTTTCTTGCTCGGAGTCGGTAGATTCAGAAATCCATTGAAAATCTTACTCTATTGCCACTTGCTTAGAAGAAAGTAATGCCTTTGAAATTCAATTTCCAGAATCTAATGTGAGTTTATCTTCAATTGCAGGTATACCAAGCGAGCCATGCCACGTTGACGTCACGAATGAAAACATTGACATGGCAGGAAGTGTGTGCAAAAGAGAGGACGACCTAGCAATTTTGGATGAACAGGAGGATGAGACAGCTAGGGACACGGGTTTAGAGATTATCGCTATGGAGCCTGAACCATTCCCTCCCCATGTTTTTTCCCAAAATCATTTACCCCTCTCTCCAATGACTGAGCATCATACCGAGCATAGTGCACATTTTTCAGTGAGTAGTCATCAACGTGCTTTAATTTATTTTACTTATTTTGATGACTACATTTGGAATATTTTCATTGGAAGGAATTTTAAACTAATTTGGACTGACATAACTCATCTCTTGCAGGACATTGGTATACAGCTTATGGAGATGCTTGGAGTTATGTTGCGGGGTCCAATTTAGCTTTTGGAGGAAGGATACTTGCCGAGGAGCGTAAGGAGCAAATTGAACAACTTCCTTCACCATTAAAGATTCGGGATCCGCCATTTGACCACGGTGTGTTCTTTCCAGTAGTGTAGATTTTATATGCTTTCTAGGTTGCTTGCTTGAATAAACTCGTACCCTTTTCGACATTGAGGACAATGTCCATCTTTAGTTGGGGGCTGTGTATGAGACCTTAGGATTTTTTTCAAAAACAAGGCAAAAGAAAAGAATAATTCACCATTCTCATCATTTTAAACTCCTTTATATCCACAAATGCAGATGATCATGGATTAATTGAGTTCGAAAAATTGTTTATGGCTTGAGTTAATTATTTTTCCTTCATGGAATTACTGTTAATATGCGATTCATGAAAACTTTCAATTGCCATGATTAATATCTCGAAATAGTTTGAATTTATTTCATGCATGCTATAGTGATGAAAAAGCTTAAGTACACACGATTCATTAGAATAGTCTTCAAGTTGAAGAGGAATTTGGCCATTGTTACTAATGTTTATATTCATATTTATGGGTGTTGAGTTGTTTACAAACAAAAAAAGAGAGAAAAAGATGAAGAAACAGCACAAAAAATGATGAATAAGTGTGTCACTAAATAAATAACTTGGTTGGCTCGAGTAGTACAGTCCGAGGGGTCCTTTTTGACCTAATGCCCTATTATCGTCTGATTTGGGAGCCATTGACCGGAAACTCACTCATTTGATGGAGCGATCAAAGTTATACAATTTTCTGCAAATGTTGCTTTATGCATGTTACGCGGAACTAATAAAAGAAAATAAAAAGGAAAAGCAAAGAAATGGTGAATAAACTAAGCAATCTCAATACCCATGATTTGAACGGTTACTTTTTGAGATGCCAATTCCTTGGAAATGAGAAAAATAACACATAATGACGTGTTATACTTTCACTTGCGTAAAATGATGCTGCATGTTATTTATTCAAATTAAATTAGAGAAAATATCATGTGATTGATATTATTCATGGATTGTGTATATTGATGGTCAAAATCATGTTGGAAAGCGTATTATTGAGCCATGCCATAAGCAAGTGATAGAATTTATTATTTTACTAATCATCCGTATTCATCGCTCTTTTTGCTAGGGACTAGCAAATCGCTAGTTGGGGGGGTGTGATTCGGGCTGAATATTGCATATTTAACCCCATATTTAGCCTTATTTTGTGCTTAAATGATGCTTAATTGGCCTCTAATACGTTCGTATTTTGTATATCCTCATTTATTAGAGAAATCACTTGATTTAAGCACAAAGAAGTAATAAACAGAGTTTTTCTGCACTTTTTATGTTTTTCATAGCTTGGTCTCGATCTCACAATTCCAACGACTATTTATTTGTATTTTTCTGAGATCTGGGCTAATTACTGTGAATTTTTGAATGCAGAATACCAATTAAATGAGGAAATACTCTCAAAATACGCTTGGAAATACGGACGCACGAATCTTGGCGGAAACGTGGCAGAATCTCGTCGGATCCCACTCAGATCTGACAGGCGGAAGACACGGGCAGCATGGCATCATGTCGTCCGTTGGGTTTCGATCCAACGGCGGTCTCCGTTCCCACGCGAGAGCTCTGAGGCAGCGATTCAAGCGGCGACGTGGCTCTTCCACATCCGTTGATCACCAATCCAAAGGCCAGATATCTCCCCGCTGCTGCGATACGAAATCAAGCAACGTGGTCGTTGGATCTCGATCCAACGGCCGGGTGATTGAGAGCAGCGAAGCGGAGCACACGAGAAATAGCTGGAAACGTGGCACCTTGGAGACCGCATGACTCCGATCGAACGGCTAGGCTCATCTCCGATCCGAACTCGAAGTCGGTAGCGGAGCGGGCGCACACGAATTCTAAAGGCCACGTGGCTGCTTTTGGGCGCATCCCGCATCGATCGAGCGTCCAAATTGATCAGCGACCATGGGTATGGGTTTAACGTGATACAGGTGTGGGTTTGGACCCGATAAGCTCCCCAAAACCGCAATGCTATTATTTAAGCGTATTCTAGGGTTTTGGGGGTATGCTGGCGTATTTTGGGGTTTTTGAGGAGGCTACTGTGAGTATTTTTCCATGGAAAAATTCTGATATATTCCAGAGGCTATTATTCTTTTTTTCAGGGAGTTTTGGTGTCTATCTTGGAGATTTGGTGATAAATTCTTGAACTTATACCACGTATTTGGTGTTTTTTCATTGTATTTCGATACTTGAACGTTGTATTCATCTATGAAATCTGATTTTTCTTGCACCATGATTAGCTAATCTCCTTGTGCTATGGTTGTGATGTTATTAGGAGTAGGTAATCGCTAAATTTCATGTCTTTAGCCTTATTATCATGTTAAAATTGCTCGTAACGTTGATTTCTACATCGTATTTGTTGGGTATTCTTCATTGTCGATATCTTTGATGTTCCCTATGGCAAGGCCCTGATAAGGCTAGCTAATTCATGTTATCTAACCAGGACATATCATTGCGCTTATCGTTTAATGAAATCAACGTTGCTAGTGATGCGTATACGGCTATTTTGAGTAGTTTTTATCGACTCATCTTCCGATGTCTTCACGCCTTGACCGGGTGAAGCATTGTGTGATATTAAAAGACATGATATTTTCAGCGATTATAAACTCCCAATGAAGTCACAACCGTAGCACATTCATCTCGTTTAGGGTGCCGTAATCATTGATTTTGATATCTTTTCACCCTATTTGAATTGTATAATTGCGTATTTTGTCAATTTCTATATATATCTTGTTTGGGTATGTTATACGGAGACGTGTGCATGTTTGAATCTAATCTGATCTTTGCGGACTTATTCGTGATGTGTGCTTATTTTCCTTAAGAAATTGACTACGTGATTAATTCTTTGGCACATGTTTATACGCTTGATCGACATATTTCCCGACGTTCTCGTGCCCTGACCGGACGAAACATTGAGTTATAGAAAAGATATTTACAACCATTGATTGCACACACCCTAACGAAATCAATACCGACACATACTCTCCATATTAGTACCCCATTTCGAATTCACCATAGTTATCGTATGATTTTCTTTTATTATTTGAAACTCTTGATACCATACTTCCATATCTTTAGGTGGTTGGTTATTATCGTTTTAGAACTCTTTACAAACTTAAATTCGTGGTTTGCAGGTCAGTTGTCCCGTGGATACGATACCTGGACTCACCAAGATTATTACTTGTACGATCTCCTGCGCTTGGGAGAGTTGCTCACATCATTCGAGACGAGGCAAGTTTTTGGCACCGTTGCCAGGGACCTTAGGATTTTTTTCAAAAACAAGGCAAAATAAAAGAATAATTCACCATTCTCATCATTTTAAACTCCTTCATATACCACAAATGCAGATGATTATGGATTAATTGAGTTCTAAAAATCGTTTATGGCTTGAGTTAATTATTTTTCATTCATGGAATTACTGTTAATATGCTATTCATGAAAACTTTCAATTGCCATGATTAATATCTCGAAATAGTTTGATTTTATTTCATGCATGCTACAGTGATGAAAAAGCTTAAGTATACACGATTCATTAGAATAGTCTTCAAGTTGAAGAGGAATTTGGCCATTGTTACTAATGTTTATATTCTTATTTATGGGTGTTGAGTTGTTTACAAACAAAAAAAGAGAGAAAAAGATGAAGAAACAGCACAAAAAATGATGAATAAGTGTGTCACTAAATAAATAACTTGGTTGGCTCGAGTAGTACAGTCCGAGGGGTCCTTTTTGACCTAATGCCCTATTATCGTCTGATTTGGGAGCCATTGACCGGAAACTCACTCATTTGATGGAGCGATCAAAGTTATACATTTTTCTGCAAATGTTGCTTTATGCGTGTTACGCGGAACTAATAAAAGAAAATAAAAAGGAAAAGCAAAGAAATGGTGAATAAACTAAGCAATCTCAATACCCATGATTTGAACGGTTACTTTTTGAGATGCCAATTCCTTGGAAATGAGAAAACTAGCACATAATGACGTGTTATACTTTCGCTTGTGTAAAACGATGCTGCATGTTATTTATTCAAATTAAATTAGAGAAAATATCATTTGATTGATTTTATTCATGGATTGTGTATATTGATGGTCAAAATCATGTTGGAAAGCGTATTATTGAGCCATGCCATAAGCAATTGATAGAATTTATTATTTTTACTAATCATCCGTATTCATCGCTCTTTTTGCTAGGGACTAGCAAATCGCTAGTTGGGGGGGTGTGATTTGGGTTGAATATTGCATATTTAACCCCATATTTAGCCTTATTTTGTGCTTAAATGATGCTTAATTGGCCTCTAATACGTCCATATCCTCATTTATTAGAGAAATCACTTGATTTAAGCACAAAGAAGCAATACACATAGTTTTTCTACACTTTTTATTTTTTTCATAGCTTGGTCTCGATCTCACGATTCCAACGACTATTTATTTGTATTTTTCTGAGATCTGGGCTAATTACTGTGAATTTTTGAATGTAGAATACCAATTAAATGAGGAAATATTCTCAAAATACGCTTGGAAATACGGCCGCATGAATCTTGGTGGACACGTGCCAGAATCTCGTCGGATCCTGCTCAGATCTGACGGGCGGAAGACACGTGCGGCATGGCATCATGTCATCCGTTGGATTTCGATCCAACGGCGGTCTCCGTTCCCGTGCGAGAGCTCTGAGGCAGTGATTCAAGCGACGACATGGCTCTTCCACATCGGTTGATCACCAATCCAACGGCTAGATATCTCCCCGCTGCTGCGATACAAAATCAAGCAACGTGGCCGTTGGATCTCGATCCAACGGCCGGGTGATTGAGAGCAGTGAAGCGGAGCGCACGAGAAATAGCTGGAAACGTGGCACCTTGGATACCGCATGATTCTGATCGAACGGCTAGGCTCATCTCTGATCCGAACTCGAAGTCAGTAGCGGAGCGGGCGCGCACGAATTCTAAAGGCCACGTGGCTGCTTTTGGGCGCATCCCGCATCGATCGAGCGGTCCAAATTAATCAGCGACCGTGGGTATGGGTTTAACATGATACGGGTGCAGGTTTGGACCTGATAAGCTCCCCAAACCCGCAATGCTATTATTTAAGCGTATTCTAGGGTTTCTGGGGGTATGCTGGCGTATTTTGGGGTTTTTGAGGAGGCTACTGTGCGTATTTCTCCAGGGAAAAATTTTGATAAATTCCAGAGGCTATTCTTCTTATTTCCAGGGAGTTTTGCGTTCTATCTTGGAGATTTAGTGACAAATTCTTGAACTTATACCCTGTATTTGGTGCTTTTTCATTGTATTTCGGTGTTTGAACGATGTATTCATCTATGAAATCTGATTTTTCTTGCACCATGCATGGCTAATCTCCTTGTGCTATGGTTGTGATGTAATTAGGAGTATGTAATCGTGAAATTCCATGTCTTTAGCCCTATTATCATGTTAAAATTGCTCGTAACGTTGATTTCTACATCGTATTTGTTGGGTATTCTTCATTGTCGATATCTTTGATGTTCCCCATGGCTAGGCCCTGACAAGGCTAGCTAATTCATGTTCTCTAATCAGGACATATCATCGTGCTTATCGTTTAATGAAATCAACGTTCCTAGTAATGCGTATAAGGCTATTTTAACTAGTTTTTATCGATTCATCTTCCGACGTCTTCACGCCTTGACCGGGTGAAGCGTTGTGTGATATAAAAGACATGATATTTCAGCGATTATAAACTCCTAATGAAGTCACAACCGTAGCACATCCATCTCATATGTGTTGGTGTTGACGTAGTTAGGGTGTCGTAATTATTGATTTCTATATCTTTTCGCCCTATTTGCATTGTATAATCACGTATTTTGTCAATTTCTACATATATCTTGTTTGGGTATGTTATACGAAGACGTGTACATGCTTGAGTCGAATCTGATCTTTGTGGACTTATTCGTAATGTGATTGTGTTTATTTTCCTTATGAAATCGACGTTATACGTGATTAATTCTTTGGCACATGTTTATGCGCTTGATCGTTATATTTTCCGACGTTCTCGTGCCCTAACTGGACGAAACATTGAGTTATAGAAAAGATATTATTAATCATTGATTGCACACACCCTAACGAAATCATTTCCAACACATACTCTCCATATCGATACCCCATACCGAAGTCACCGTAAATATCGTAGGATTTTCTTTTATTCTTCTAAACTATCGATTCCATATCTTTAGGTGGTTGGTTATAACCATATTATTACTCTTTACAAACTGAAGTTCGTGGTTTTGCAGGTCAGATGTCCCGTGGATTCATTACCTGGACTCACCAGGATATTACTTGTTCGATCTCCTGCGCTTGGGAGTAGTGCTCACATCATTTGAGACGAGGCAGGTATCGAACACGAGGAGGGACTAATGACGGTACTCTATCTTAATCACTAAGCTATTGGTGGAAGTGCAATTTTTTCCTTGGTTTTCCCAAGTATTTTCTGGCTCCAATAATGAGATAGAGAACTATTTTTCCTTTTCTTTTTTACCTCTCTTTTTTTTCTCATTTTCCTTTTTGGATTTTTGTAGGAGCTATTTGATTTGTAGTTTTGGGTTTTGGCTCCTTTTTGGCTTTAATGGATTTTTTTGAAGCTAACCTTTTCTTTTGTAGGGATTTTTGGGAAATAAATACGATATAAGTAGCTTTAGGAGGTGAACTTAAGTGCCATGTAGAGAATAAAAGATATTTGTGGAGAAAGAAATAATGTAACACTCGATTCACTCTAAGATGTGCACGAACGGTTCAATAAAATAATACTTCAACTAAAACTCATATGTAAGCACAGATATTCTTAATCATTTCAACGAACAGTGAAGTCAAGCAGTAAAGTTTACAATCATATAAGGCATGCAGCAGAAGGTGAATAAGACAATAAAACTGATGCTTCAGATATACTAATGATGTGTGAATCTTGGTGCATTTCCAACAAAAGTATACTAAACACCAATCCATACATTCAGCTTCAATTAATATCATGCATTCATATAGAGGAATCATCAAAAGAATATATAAGCAAGCACATGGATATCAGGACTGTGAGATGCTCTAAGTATCTTGGCAAGGAGTAGTTTGCATCGTGATGGTTGCTAAAGCATTAAGAGATATCATCATAAGGAACATATCTAGCAAAAGAAGGGAAAAAATAAAAAATAAAAGAAAGGAAAGAAAAGGAAATCAAGCGCACGACATGATGCATGAACACACATAAAAGAAAGATAAGAGGGAAATTGAAAAGATGATGAAAATTTTGAAAAATTCTTAAAATCCTAAAATAAAGTAAAAATGCAACTAATGCATCTAAATGACATGGAAATGCACTCCCCCCTAAGCTTAAACTTCACATTGTCCTCAATGTGATCATAAAAGGTATTTATGAGGAACAATGATAAATATGAGGGGGTGAATGAAAAAAATGATGATATGAATGACATGGAATCCTAATGCAACTACATACACATGCAATGATGCATGAGATCTCCTTACCCTAAGCTTATAATAAACAATCCTATTGAAATGACTCGATCAATAAAATCACGACTTTGCAAAGCGTGATCAAGTCAAATGAATAGGAAAGTAAGTTTATCATGAAAGAAGTGCTCGATGTGTGGTGAGCAAAAAGTTGGCACAAATCGAAATGAGGAGGTGGTAGAAATTAATATATATAATTGGTTTGGGGTGTAAAAGATTTTTGTTGCCGTCATATGAGGTGATATTTATTCTGAACTAACAAATCAAGCAAATCTATACGGTCCTCTCACTGTCAAAAGGATTCGTGTTCATTGAAAGCATAAAATTTTACGTTATTACTACACTACTAGATTGATTTCACCTATAGCAAAAGGCGGATCCAGTATCTTTACCGGTGCAGGCAACTACTCCAACTGCTCCTTCCGTGGTTCCGCCAGGTGCATGTGTCCACGGCCTCCATCAGATTCTAGTAATGCAGCTCCCAGCATCTCTACAAGGACTCCACATGTTCCCTGCAAGAGATAAGCCGCATCAATCTGATGTGGATAATTCTTTCCCAAAATAAATGTATTCCAAAGAAGGTCATCAAAAGAAATATTTAAAATTAATGATGGTTAACAACACTTCCCTGGAAATAAATCTCTACTCTCGTGTACCACATCGATCAACTCCTCGTTGTTCGCCTCAGGGTGTTCGGGTAGCTTTAGTATATAGGCGTGGGTCTCATCAGGCAACTTCTCATCATCGTCAGACTTATCCCATCGCACCTCCTGATCAGATTCAATAGCATCCATGGGTGCTAACTCCTCGCTCTCCTCCTCGTATACGTCCAATCATACCTCTTGATCGTATGTATGTGAATCCTGCAAAAGGCAAAATGAGTTATCAGAATATAAATCATAGTAAACATCATACACGGGAGGGGAATCAAACGTAAGAAACGAAGGGGTAAAGAGATCTCCCTGAATGGGAGACATAAGCTCCATAGGATAATCCTCGACGTCAGTGGAAGGGTGGCCCTCTGAGGGATGCTCAACCTTTGTAGAAGGTGGGGATGGCTGCGGTAGCTCGAAAGGAGTGGGCACAATTCGGGCTCCATTTGTGTGCAGATGTCATCGTCCAAAGTCACGTTCTCCTCGATGGTCTGCTCTGCTACTGTAGGCATGACCTCCTCAATAATATCCTCTGATGGTATAGGCTGCTCTGACTCATGTGGGTGGCAAAGGGAGCCGACGACGGCACAAGGTGGCTCTATGGGCTCATGTATCTCGACAGTGGTGTAAAAATGGGTCTTGTGCCCCTCAACTAGAGCATAGACTCCATTATTAATTGTGCATATGAATAGATACAATGAGTAATAAAGTTTTGAAATCCGAGCTTAAAAGGATCACCTGCCGTTATTGTCAATGGACTGGTTTCTCGAACTACGTCGACAATGTTTCTCAATATGTCCATATATGTGTCCTCCTTCGGTAGCTCAAATGTCTCTATTTGTGGAGTGTTGATGGTGTAAAGGTGGATATGATCACCTTCATGTGAAGCATACACTCCATCTATGATAGTACCTGCACCAGAGACATTAGCCATAACGAAATCAATGAATACTTGGACGGATGGTTTACCTACCATAACGGTTAGCGAACCGGTAGATCGAGCATCATCTATCAATTGCTTCAAGGTTGCTGCCAACTATAGATCACTGAACTTTCCCACTTGCATCCTCTTCATAAACTCACGTAAGGGTCCCTTTAGCCTTCTAGCGAAGATATTAAATAGCATGGAACCATCCCACTCATGGTCTGACTCCGTCTGGAACATTCCTAACATTCTTTCAAACCTGGACAAGCCTTTCCTGAATGATTCTCCATCAGCTTGACAGAATGTAGCGAGATATATGTAGGATTGTATAGAACCCGATCGCATCTTCTTTGGAAGCACCATCGCTGCAACAACTGTACCTGATCAAGCAAAGTAGACAACCTGGAAAAGACGTCAGTGGTATAAAGAGAGATAAAGAAAATAATAATATCAGGTGGTGGGGAAAAATCACTCTCTGTTTTTTTAACGTAATCTAATCAACCTAATTGTGACAAAATTGGCTCCAACAGGAAACAAGATGTTCATTCCCGAGATCCCTGGTATTACTGTAGGATAAAGGACTTATACTCATCAATTTGAATGGTCAATTTCGCTATAAATGGACCGTGAATGCCCTGGGTGCCTAGGAAGGGTCCGGGTTTGGCTTCTATGTCTGAAGATGCGTATGAAATCGGAGGAGTGAAAGCTGATGCTGTCGTCTCCCAAAATGCTCCTCTCCGTGGTCTGCGAAGAGAAGAATGCCCCCCTGGCCTTTGGGCCCTGGATGGCTACGCTGGGTCCCATTGGTTGGCCGGGCATGGCTACCGTCCCTCTGAGGCACAAACGCTTCCTCATGTACTTTTCGATCTCTTGGCTGGCAGCCAAATTGGGTAAATCTGACTGTGGAAGAAGCAGATCATACCTGTCCCTTTCCTCCTACAGATTTCCCCAAGTCACGAGCCAAGACATCGAAAAGTACAGGAGGGAGTGTTTATGCCTCAGAGGGACGGTAGCCATGCCCGGCCAACCAATGGGATCCAGGGCATCCATCCGGGGCCCAAAGGCCAGGGGGCCATTCTTCTCTTCGTAGACCATGGAGAGGAGCATTTTGGGAGACGACAGCATCAGCTTTCACTCTTTCGATTTCATAAGCAGCTTCAGAGACCTCGCCATGCCCGGCCCCTAACATAGGGCACACATGGCTCATGCCTGGGGGGCCATTCTTCTCTTCACAGACAATAGAAATGAGCAAGCTTGGGAGATGACAACATCAGAGAGAAGGTAGCCATAGTCTACGACGACAATCATATTTCGCAGATTATGGAACAAATCTGCAACGACGACAATAAACGCAATGGATCTGCTGAGCTCATCGCCCGTCTGGTACATCGCCTCAGTGGAAACGATGATCATAGCAAAAACAAGATGAATTTGTGTCCGTATGCATGTGGTATATGCTGCAATTTGAATGTATAAATATAGAAGGCAAATGTATCAGTTTGAATGGTATAGCATGAATGTGGTGTTTGTATGAGTATGAGTTAAATTTTGTATCAGTATGGATCTGCATCAGTTTCTACATGAATATATTTGAATAGTTTATTTCATCAGAATGGATATGTATCAGATTGAATGTAAAAGTTTGAATCTAGGCAATTAAATTTTACGCCACGTGGATTACGATTATACGACAAATGTAAAATTTCTCCAGATTTAGAATGTAGTGTGCGTCGAATAAAAACTAGGCTACGAGAAAAATTTACTCCCCCCGCACAACGTGCTAAATAATAGCAGGTTGTGCGCGGTATTAAAAAAGGTGAGTGGGAAGTATTATTACGCAGAGCGAACACCCTGTTGTACGCGTGGGTTAAAATACATTGGTAAGAAGCAATATTAATCCGCGCGTGCATGGGTTAAAATACAGTGGTAAGAAGAAATATTCATCCATGTGCACAATGGGTAAAATTATACCTCGTTGTGCGTGTCGTGTAAAAACAGTTGCAGTGGTTAAATTACACCACGCGCACAACGTCATGTAAAAATTTAATCCACGTGGATTAAATTTTACTCCACGCGGATTAAAATTATACGCAAGATGTAAAATTTCTCCATATTTAGATCGTGTTGCACGTCGAATAAAAACTCGGCGAGGAGAAATATTTACTCACCGCGTACAACGTATTAAACAATAGCGCGTTGTGCACGGTATTAAAAAGGTGAGTTGGGGGTATTATTACTCAGAGCGCACATCCCGTTGTGCATGTGGGTTAATAGACTTGGTTTGAAGTAATATTCATTCGCGCGCATAAGGGGTAAAATTATACCCCATTGTGTGCGTCGTGTAAAAACAGTTGCAGTGGTTAAATTACACCATGCGCACAACAGCATGTAAAATTATAATCCACGTGGATTAAATTTTACTCCACGTGGATTAAGATTATACACCAAATGTAAAATTTCTCCAGATTTAGATCGTTGTGCGCGTCGAATAAAAACTTTGATTCGAGAAAAATTTTCTCATCGCGCACAACGCGCTATTATTTAGCACGTTGTGTGCGTCGAATAAAATGTATTAAAAAATCTTAGTGGAGAGTATTATTTCTGGGTGTAATTTTCCTATTGGCATCAATGTTGATCAAGGCGAAAAACCATTCAGTTTCCTTGTTTTGCACGGAGAGTAATTAACTTATTTCTCACCATAGGCTAAAATACTTGGGATTACGCGTTTTTCGCGTTGTGGTTACGCGGTTTGTGCGTTGAGTAAATAAATGTTGATTCCCGAGACTCATTGCATTACAGTAGGATCACTGACTTATTATATTCTTCATTTTGATTGGTCCAATTTCGCTATACATGGCTGACAACGAGCCCTCATCTTCTCACAACTTACTCTACTTTCTTCTCTTCTTCTTCTTTATTTGCCCACACAAACTTCGTATGGAAACAATAAGTTCTTCTGCTATTCGTGCATGCTTGATATAGAAATGGACGATAGCATTCATCCAGTAGTCTTTTCACATAAAGACAAATGGTTGATGTTGGAAACTTACGCAATGACGTTAATAAACGTAACGAAGGGCTATCGTCTATTTCTAATCAAGCTTGCCAGAGGAAGGGCTTCCAGATGTGAGCATTTCACCTTCCACTCCTCGACTTTACACTCCATCTCCATCTCCTCTCTACACACCATCTCCTCAATCAAACCCTTCATCTTTTCATTATACCTCATCTTTGATGCACAAACACTCCCTCCTGTCCTTTCCGATCTCTTACACGCACAAACACAACTTGTTATGCAACCCTGTGTTGTTTTACATCGCCTCAGGGAAACCGGAGATCCACTCGGTGTCTTTGAACCGGCTTCATACTTGATTGCAGGTTACAACAACGCTTGCAACAACGATAATAAGCGGAATGGATCTGTCGACTTTCCATTTCATGGCGTCTGCTACAAAGGACAAAGTGCCACTTCAGTGCAAACATCTACGACGACTATCATCTTCAACAGATCAGGGCAGAAAATTGGCAACGACGTTAATAACTGCAAGTAGCTGCTGAGCGCATCGCCCATGTGGTACATCGCCACAGGGGAATCGGTGTACCAGCCGTTGTGTTTAACCCAGCTACATACTTGACTGCAGGTTACAACGACACGACACTCATATCCAGCCTATGATGGCAGAAAATCGGCAACGACATTAATAAACGCAACAAAGATGGTCGACTGATGAACTCGCAGAAGTTGAAGGAGAAAGCACGCAGATCAAGCGCCACTTCATTGCAAACATCTACGAAGACAATCATATATATCAGTTTGTAAGTGTGAAGGCAAATGTATTAGTTTGGATCTGTATCAGTATGCACATCAATATATTTGAATGTGTGGGTCCTTTTGAAAATGTCATCAGGTTGATAATGTCAACAGTTTGAACATCTACGATGACAATCACATGTATCTGTTTGTAAGAGCATAGGCAAATGTATTAGTTTGGATCTGTATCGGTATGTACTTCAATATATTTGAATGGCTGGGTCATTTTGAAAATGTCATCCGTTTGAATATGTATCAGATTTAATCTAAAAGTTTGCATGTAGTTTCCGAATCAGATTGAATATGTATCAGATTTAATATAAAATGTCTTCAGATTGAATAAGTATCAGACTTAATCTAAAAGTTTGCATGTAGGTATGTTTCGGAATCATAGTAAGTATGATGAAAATTGGAATGTGAATGATTGACTGTTGGAACAAAAATTATAGCATCTAACAAATATGCTCAAAGCACACAACGTGCAAAATTATTCTTGTGGTGCACGTTGAGAAAATCTGTTATCGTCGCAACTTTAGCTCAACGTGCACACCAGGCATAATTATGCTATTTGTGCGCGTTTAACAATTGTTCATAAAATACCTTATATGCTCAAAGCGAACACCTGGCTTTGCTTGTTGTGCACGTTGAGCAATTATGTTATGGCATAGAAAATTGCTAAATGCGCATGACTTGCTTCATTTGCTGTTTTGCACGGTGATGAAATTTGTACTCCCGTACGGAATTGTCACCGAGCACAAAGGGCATAATTTTTCCAGTTGTGCGCGTTGAGCAATTTTGTTAGTGGATATCAGTTTATCTCAACGTGCACCACTTAGGCAGTCATTAATCATTATTGCGCAAAACATCTGGCTAGTATCAATCTGTTGTATATTCACGATCACTCCTCTGTATATTCATGAGCACTGCTATGTAGACTCACGGGGTCTCTTAGGTAGACTAAATTTCCAAATATATTCCTGTTTTGTGCTTTGAGCAATTTTGTTAACCATTGAAAATTTGCTCACAGCGCACAACGACCAGATATTTGTTGGTTCTATGCATTAAGCAATTTTGTTTGCGGCTATCAATTTTTCCAACGCGCTTTCCAATGGTCAAACATTCTTGGGAAATCATCTGTCTGGTATCAATCTGCTGTAGAATCACGAGCAGTCTTTTGTATATTCACGAGAACTCCTCTGTAGCATGACGGGGTCTTCTATGTAGCCACATAGTAACTCTATTGAAGTCTCATCCTCATCCATGGGCCAGTCCAAGTCGTCTATTAAATTGATTACCTAGTCCCAACCTACAAGATCTCATCAACCAATACAAGTCGTCTATTAAATTGATTCCCTGTTGTCGCCCGACGCTCTTTATCCATTGAAAGAGCTCGTCTCTACTATTAAAAAGTTGCATCGTTGTAAATTCGTTTGTATAATCCATATAAACATGTATCAAATAATTCATATAACTAATTAGACTTGGAACCAAAAATTTACTGCATTATTGCCGAAAAGATAAACCAATATTACCTCGGATTTTTTACCATCTCCATCAATCTCAACTGTATCTGCATGCACGTAAAATCAAAAAATTTCTACTTCTATTTCTACACATTGGAATAAGAATATTAAATAAAATGTACTTAATAGTAAATACTTACCAAATCTCGATTTCGACAAATTTAGGTTTAAACCCCTACGATTGCTATCGGTTCACCAATTTGTTTGACCGCAGCAGTTGATATTGTGATGTATCTTTCGATCCCAGTAATAAAAATCAAATCATTAGAAATTCGGTCTGTGCGCCTCGAGCAATCTTTGAAAACCTCGCCGTTTGATTTTTCACCTTGAGCAATCTGTGGAAGGGTATGTCTGTGCGCGGTGATCAGAATTTATTAAGGGGTGAAATCGGGTCATATCGGGTCAAAATTTTAACCCGTTGTACGCTTCGAGTAAATTCTGTTGTTTAGTTTGCATATTTAACTCAGCCTGCACAACGGTTATAATTTTACACGATTTGAACCGTTTTGCGTGCAGAGTAATCTTACGCGGATTGACTTCAGTAACGGTAATCATTATTAATCGCGATGCTCAGAACGATTTTGCCCGGTTGTGCGCGCTGAGTAATACAACTCCTCTCTAACCCTTTTTACCTAACACACAAAACTCGTTCTAACATAGGAAGTTGAGCGAGCTGAGCAAATTTTTATCGATAGCATGGTTTTTACTAGACGCGCACCACAGTTCAAATCTTGACTAGTTTTACATGCTGTTGTGCACGGTGAGTACTTTTACTCCCCCTTAACCCACTCAATTATACATGAATTTTGTTTTTAAATATATTCTATTGGATTACTCATATTCTTATGCCGATGTTAACAGCATTACTGATACTGATAAAATAATATAATATCAACATTATAACTATCATAATTTGTATTAATTAACAGCCTTAAGAAATACTGGATAGATTGAGTGTGTTATTAAGCATACAAAATTTAGTATGTATCCGTTTGTACCAGTTTACCAAATAGTTAGTATGAGGCAAACTTGATTAGTAGCTCTATCGTTGAGCATAACTTATAGTGAATTGAGTGTGCGCGGCACAATTTTGTTTCTGACTAACAAAATTGCTCAACGCGCCCCACATGCCAACATTATAGTTGATGTGCGCATTGAGCAAATTTATAACCAATAACATAATTGCTCCAGTCGCACAACGTCAAAACTTATCGCTGGTAGTGCTCGGTGAGCAATTTTGTTATACAATAGGATATATTATGCACTGTGCTAAATTGAAATATTTGATACCATAATAATGATACATTCACATTGCTTAACAATTTGGTGTTTTGCACGTGTTATAGAAAATTACTCAGTGCGCAAACTGGTACTACTAATATTGCCTGTTTTGAGCATTGAGTAATTTTGAATGTACGTAAATATTTAATGAACGAGTAAACCCGACATTATTAGTGACAGTTTTTGTGCTCTGAGTAATTTCTTATGAACATATGGGTTTGCTCATAGCGCAAAACAATCTCGGCGATGCAATTTCGTATTACATATCTGATACACTACGCTAGACTATGCTCTATTGATTTATATGATACAATAACAATGATACACTATGATACAGTGAAGTATATGACACAATAACAAAGATACATTCAAATCGCTGAACAATTTGGAGTTTTGTCTGATGTTAAAGAAAATTACTCAGAGCGCAAAACCGGCACTAATATTGTCAGGTTTGCGCCTTGAGCAATTTTGTAAGTAGACATATTTACTCAACGCGTAAAACGGTCAATATTACTGCCATTTTGCGATCTGAGTAATTAATATGATACACCACAGTAAGCCATACATATGATAACATTTGCACATTTCGACAGACATGATAAAATCTCATGCTACCAATCTGTCAATATGAAATAAAGAATCCATATTACAATGATACAACGTTTTTTCCTACAATATTTCAATAACTTCAACGGTTGCAATATCGTGACCAAATACTATTGACTGGAATTGATGCATTCTATCCTCATATGCAGCCGGCCATCCTTCTAACACATCGAAATGGTATCTTAGCCACATACTTGAAGTCGGAGGGACATGACCATCTGGGGCAAGTTTAACAAATAACATAGTGGTTATTGTTCACATGACCCAATGTTACGTGGCGTCTGGAGGATAGGGGTACTGGAGGAGTTCTTAAAGGAAAATATGTCATACACTGATGAGGTGCAAGAATATGTACTACACAGTTATAGCATGAGGCAATGACATGTGCGAGTTCTGGCAGCTGCATCCACCATTTAGATTTTGGATGGTCTAACAAATGGCCTAGTGCCACTACATTCTTTTTAAATTTCACGGCATCCATAACTTGTCGGTACAAGCCATTGTGGTTCTTTATCTCTTCTCGCAAATCATATTTGACCTGCCTCCATTCGTCCTCACCCAGGCCCAAGTGAGCTGCCACAGCCCTATACCTACAGTTTCCATCTGCTTTCACATCTATGACATGCACTATAAGGGGTCGTAGACACTCAGGAAAAGTGTTCCAATAAGGTATTCTTATGTCGGCAGCCAAGTCCTCATCACTATCATCATGTGGAATTGATTGTTTCGGCTTCTTTATTGTATGTTTCCACAACGGCATACTTCTTCCCTTACCCGGCTTACACTTCAATGTAGTTATATCCGTCACCTCAGCATGCTACTTAGAAATCACCGCAACTAGTGCAAAAATTTGCAGACGCATGTCATCCATCTTACGACCCTCATGCTCCTTCTCAAAATCCTTAGCCACTGCATTCTCACCCTCCTCCATTTCAGTAGTCTACTCCGCCTCATTACGATCCACCTTATCATCCTCTCCATCCATCTTCCCAGTATGATCCTCCTCCTGTAACTCAGCAGGCACTGCATTCTCCGAAAACGCCTCCTCCACCTTATCCTCCCCCACCTTATGATCCTCCACCTCAGTATTCACAGCCTTCATATGCTCATCACCCATAATTTTATCAGGTGAGGCTAACTCCTTCAACTGTTTTACAATACCAACCTTCTTCCCCCGTTGTAACCGGTTTCGTGCATTATAAATTGTTTTGATTGAGGTTGCACTGAAGTTTTTATTTTCCTTCAGTACTTTCAAAATTTCAGCTGGCCGAACCTTGCTATTTGCCAAGTCACGCACTGTTTCCATCTCCATTCCTTGCAACGTCCCTTCATCAGAATGGCCATCGACATATTTAGCTGCTTCATGGTTGTGCTTGCCACAAAGGACTGTTAACTTCCACTCCTCAATGCCCACGCCCACCATATAACCACGTAACGAGAACAGACATAAACACTTCTTGGTTTTAACAAGACTGGTGGTCTTTTTTTCCTTTCGGTGTCCCCTATATTCACCGCTTCTTTCATATGCAAAGTACACAGCATGATGCCCATTGGCCGTTTTACTTAATCTCACCGAACGTGTAACAATCACATGCCCATGTCTTAACCCGATGTTCTTTATCCACTGAAACAGCTCTTTTCTATCCTTAAACAGTTGCTTGGTGGTAAAGTCGTTTGTAAAATCCATATTATCCTGTATCAAACAATTCATAACCTGATCCTCAAAGATTTAATGCATTATTGTCGAGAAGATAAATTAATATTACCTTGGATTATTGCCGAGAAAATAAATCAATATTACCTTGGATTTTTGTACCATCTCCATCAATCTCAACCGTGGATTCATGCATGTAAAATCAAAATAAGAATGGCAACTAAAATGTACTTAAAAGTATAGACTTACCAAAGATTCGATTTCGAAAAATTTAGGTCAAAACCCCTTAAATTGATTGCTCTCGATTCAACACTTTGTTTGATTGCAACAGTTGACTATGTGATGGATCTTTCGAGCCAAGAAGTAAAAATCAAATATTTTGGAATTCGGTCTGGGCGACTAGAGCAATCATTGAAAAAACTTGCAGTTTGATATTCCACCTTGAGCAATCTATGGAAGTGTCTGTCAATTCGCTACAAGTAGGAGTTATCACGGGGCAATTTCGGGTCCTATCGGGTCATAACGGGTCCGCAATAATTTACCAGTTGTGCGGGTTGAGTAAACAAGTTTAGTTTGAAATATTACTAGCAAATAACCCGTCCACATGTGCATGTGTACTGGATGAAAATGGTTGTGTGCGGTGTGCAATTCTGAGTTTTGAGTGGTTGTGTGCAGTAAGCAATTCTGTGTTTTTAGTGGTTGTGTGCGGTGAGCAATTTTGAGTTCAAATTGGTTGTGGGCGGTGAGCAATTCTGTGTTTTGAGTCGTTTTGTGCGGTGTTCAATTGTGAGTTTGAGCGGTTGTATGCGGTGAGCAATTCTGAGTTTTGAGTGGTTGTGTGTGTGGAGGAACTAGCTAGACGGTTCATAGCAGGAGAACTTTTACCTTTTTACCATCCCACTATTCGCGATGAGCAATTTACAATATGAAACAATATTTTTACTCATCAGTATATACAAAGGCATCATAATCGCTTCCATATGCGAACAGTTTTGTGACCTAAGGCGCAAAAAGCTAACGAGATATGGTTTGATCAACAGAAATTATTTTAATTCGCTGACCTATAGAGACTATAAAAGTTCCTGCTTAGATCAAACAAAGATCCTTAAGGCAGAGCAAAAGATCTGTGTCATTGGGGTGCCCTAAAATAGTCGACTGCAGACGCATTGCATTGTAAAGTTGGTAAGCTATTAATTGTTGCTAATTAATTTGGTATTTATTAATAATTTCAGATATTGATTGCTGTAATGTACTGTTAGTACATTAATGTATAGAAATTACGAAGATTGAGATGGACTTGATACACATTGAGAGGATCTTTGATGAAGCGGACAAAGAAGCAAAGGTTAGAAATTATTTCACTTTATTAATTGACTAATTTACTAAAAATTAAATGAAAACATTTAGTGACTATGTTGGTATGTGGTACTTAATTCAGTGTATTATCGAATGATCATAGGTTAATGAAGATTATACAAATCAGTTCACAACAAATAAAATTTTCACCAGCATAGAAGAGCTAGTTAAATGGGTAAAATCGGTCGGTGTGAAAACATGGAATGTGGTTGTTACAAAATCATCAAATATGAGTACAAAGGACAATAGGGTCCCAACTTATTATTTTTTTTGTGAAAGAAGTGAGACATATCGGCCACACAGGCCGGATATAATGGCCAAAAAAGCAACTCGAAACAAGAAGTGTTCATGTCCCTTTTACTTGAGGGCTAATGGGGGGGTAACAGATAAGTGGATTTTGACAGTTGTACGTGGCAATCACAACCATAAACCCGCGATGTCTATAGAGGGACATCCATATGACGGGCGGTTAGGAGGAGGGAGATGGACACAGTGAGAGACTTGTCAACTAGATTAGTTAGGCCAAGGGAAATCTTGAAATACCTGAAGGAAAAGGACAAGGCAACATCTACCACAATCAACACTATATATAATGCCAGACAGAGGATGAAGGCAGAGGAAATGGCAGTGAGAGCAGAAATGCAGCTCCTCCTTAATCTATTGGGAGAGCATAATTGCATTGTGTATCATGAAGTGGATGAAGGGACAAATGCAGTGAGGAATATATTTTAGGCACATTCGCAGTCGGTTGATTTATTACGAAGATTTCCAGAGATTCTGATTATGGACTGCGCATTGAAGACCAACCGCAACAGGCCACCATTGATGGAGATGGTTGGGGTGACATCAACAGATATTCCGTTCGCAGCTGCATTTTGTTACACGGCGTCCGTAGGGGAGGATAACTACTTGTTGGCATTGGAGAAGTTGAGCTCATTGCTACATGGATACAGGATGCCACGTGTAATTTTGACAGCACTAGAGCATGCACTTATGAATGCCATTGGTCATGTATTTATCTCTGCGGTGCACCAATTATGTCGAATGCACATATCCAAAAATATTGACAAAAAATGTGAGCCCTATTTTGAAGATCACGAAAAATGGTTAGGATTCATCTCTAGCTGGAATTTATTGGTGCGGACACGCAAGGAGGAGGAGTATGTTGCAAAACTGATGGTATTGGAGACAGAGTACAAATATTGCACAAGGGCCGTGAGCTATGTGAAGACATCTTGGCTGGAAAGTACAAGGACAAGTTTATTTCTGTATGGACAGATAGCAATCTGCACTATGGAAATTTCAGTACCGCATACCAAAAGATTGCAGAGTGAACATTCTAAGCTTAAAAAGGCATTGGGTTCATCGGCCTGTAGTTTCTCTACTTCTTGGCCAACCATACATGAATAAGTAGAGGGGCAGCATATCGAGATAAAGGCCTCATTCAAGAAATCTAAGATCTTGGTGCAACATAAAGTGCATGTGTACTTGTTCAGGGAGCTGATAGGATTTACATCTGCTGTGGCGTTGAAGATAATGTCTGTGGAAGCTGATAAATCTGACTCTATGGGGACGGACCAATGCACATGTGATTGTCTAGCAAGAATGATTTATGGAGTACCATGTGCCAATGAGATTGCTGAATTCACAAGGAAAAATCGCCACATTCCCTTAGATGCCGTAAATACTCATTGGAAAAAGCTAGACATGGAGGCTACGAAGGAATTGATGTCTGACGAAGATATGCTTATATATGCTGAATTAGAGTGCATACAAAAGTTTTATGTTCAACTTGATGGGATAAGGAAGATGGAGTTGTTAATAAAGTTGAAGGAGCTAGCTACCCCGGAGACAAATCTGATTAAGGAGCCGAAAGTTAATGTCATTTTAAGTGGTATTATAAAAAGGGGAAATAATTTGAAAACTGCTGATACATCCACCACCAATGAACCAGATCATTTTGATCATGTCTTAGCCGATGAGGTTAGTTGCTCCGCTCCAACTCTACTTTAAGTATCTTTGAAACAAGAACGCGTCGGCCTTGTCCAGCTGAGACGATCCCAAAGGCTCAAAAATACATATGCTCCTAATCCACCTCAACGTGCTAGAAAGAAACCAACTATCATACCCGTGCCATCTAGCAGTTTTTCTGCCGTTTTCGCTACCTCTTCTTTTGCAGCAGCAAATTGTGCAGCCAATGACGCCAGAGCCGTTGAAGCAGGCATACCTTTTATTGAGCAATTTTCCGCTGCAATCACCAAATATATATGCAATGTCATAGATGTGACGGTAGATGGAAACTGTGGTTACAGGGTTTTATCTTCTCATCTGGGCACGGGAGAGGACCATTGGCAGATGGTCAGATCAGCGTTGCTGGTATAGCTGCTTGACCACTATGATCTGTACAGTAGGGTGATGGGTGAGGAAATTATGCGAGAACAGAAAGTGGCAATTAACTATATGGATGACCACCCACCGAGGCAAGCTTGGATGACCTTCCCAGAAGTTGGACATATAATCTCAAGTTGTTATAACCGTGTATTACATTTGCTGTCAATCAAACATTGTCATTCTTTTTTTCCTTTAAGATCAGGACCATACTGACGTGCGTTTATATTTCATATATTTGCGCACGTTTTCTTCCGTGTTTTTCCGTTATTTACCACCGTCTTATATTCGTTTTCTCGTGTTTTCTTGTTTTCTTTCACTTTTTCGTGTTTTCCGTATTTTGCAGGAGTTTACTGGCATAGGGGACATAAAACGACGATATCGCAAGTCCCCGAAGCAACGGGAGGAGTCACACGTGATCCAGGGGGTCAAACGACAATGATATAATCTTTCAGCCCCTCACCCGATCGGTTGGTCATCTTCAACCGATCGGGTGATGCACACGTGCACCACCCAGACGCAGCTTGGAGCTCACAAGAAGTCACCCGGTCAGTTCGTAGGCCGGTTCAAAAGCCCAAAGTCTCTGGATTTTTATTGTGATTGCCAACCGATCGGGTGACCTTCACCCGATCGGTTCATCTGTAGCCGAATCTCCAGAGCCAAGACACGGTCAGCTCAACCGGTCTCCTCACCCGACGGCACCAAGATCCAACCGGTCACATTCATATGTCAACCGACCGGGTGAAGATAACCGGGTGAAGTCCCGCATTGCACTGTAAATGAGTGAAGCTGATCACCCGATCGGTTGACTTGTCAACCGATCAGGTGATATCATTTTCTATATATAGAACCCCTAGGTTTCCAGAAACGGAGTTGGTTATTTTTTACTGTTTTCTTCATTTTGTGACGGCTGTAATTTCCCAGTTTTTGTAAGTTTTCAGATCTTTGTCAAACTTTAGTATTATCTTAATTGCTTTACTACCATTGCATTTCTATTGTCTGATTATGATTTTGACGGTCCATTTTCGTTTAGATCGCTTTTTAGTAAATATGTGTGAGTAGTTCCCAAATCTGGTATTTTGGCGGAAACCCCTTCGTGGGCTCTTCCCGATGCGTCCATAGGTCTAGGAAATCGATAGGGATTAGGAATCTAACGGTTACGTGGGGTGTTTTATTGTCATCGGTGGGAAAAATACCGCCTTTGACTGTTGGGCCAAGGGGGAATAAACTTGGCGGTTGACTCCCTAGCCATAGCTCACGCCCTTTGCGTAGACGCTGAATCCTAGCGCGCGGGAGCGGCAGGATGAGACGTTGGGAGTTATCGTTGCGAGCTTAGTGCTCCCGGAGTCGGTCAGTGTTAATGGACACGGGAGTGCCCACTGACCGAACCCGGGAAGTCTGGCGTATCATCCTGGGCACCGACCGGAATATCGGGCCCATGTGACGCTGGTACCACTCTTAGAGGCAACGTCTCACCATTATACCCTAATTCCGATCGCTATCCTACCCGTAGGCCATATCAACGAGAATCACATGATAGGATGGAAACCAAAGTCCCGGGTTTTTCCTTTATATTGTCTATACCTTGCATTCCATTTACCGTGACAACCCATCATTCGATCCGGGCTAGCTCGCCCATGGGGTGAATTTGATCCTCTTTGACACAAGCACATCCACGCCTCCCTGAGTTTGACCCCCAAGCCACACTACAACACCATGCGCTTGCGGTTACAAATATTTAAATCTCTTGCACCCGATCGTATTATTGCACACATCTAGCATGCTTAAGCGGGTGGCGTCAAGCTTTATGGCGCCGTTGCCGGGGAGGCAACGTGCTCGTTATTTTAGAATTTCATGAACCCTTGTGTCTAGCTCTCATCCCTACCTCGCGATAATTTTCGCATTCTTTCTTTTTCCTTTTTATTTTCTTATTTTTATTTTTATTTTTATTTTATCTAATCTTATCTGTTTCTTTTCCACTTTTCGCTTCACGGGTGTTTGTTGTTTTTAATGCGCAGGAGTTCAAGAAGTCTCGACGACTTGATTCACGTTGATCCAGAGATAAACACCACCCTAAGGCGTTTGGCCGCCGAGAAGCGAAGAAGAGAGGATCCTGAAACCATGGGGGAAAACACCCCACCTCACAAGTCCCTGCTGGAGTACTCGATGCCTTCCATCGAGTCCACCTCCGCCATCCGTCCTCCAGCTATTATGGCCCAAAGCTTCGAGCTTAAGCCATCTTTGGTGACGTGGATCCAGCAGGATCAATTTTCGGGTGCACCCATGGAGAGCCCGATTGAACATTTAGACTCCTTCTTGGAGAAATGTGACACCTTCAAGATAAACGGTGTCACAACTGAGGCGATCCGTCTGAAGCTATTCCCCTTCTCTCTGCGAGATAAGGCCAAACTGTGGCTTAGGGGGAAGGACCCGAATATATTCAACACCTGGGAGAAGCTTTCAAATGCTTTCCTGACAAAGTTCTTTCCTCCGGGGAAGACCATGAAGCTGAGGAGTGAGATCTCCTTCTCCCAGGCCAGCAACGAGTCCTTGCATGAAGCTTGGACGAGATACAAGGAGATGCAGCGAAGATGTCCCCACCATGAGCTCCCCAAGTGACAGATCAAAAATCTGTTCTATAATGGGTTGAGGGACGATTTGAAATCTTCCATGGACGCTGCGGCTGGAGGGTCCTTTATGTCAAGAAGCGAAGAAGATGCCGGGCAGATTCTGGAAAATATGGCATCTAACAATGAGCGGTGGTGTGACGAGAGAGCCACACCTAGATCTGGAGGCATTCACAGAGTCGAGGACGTCGACAAATTATCCAGCAAGTTTGACTTGCTGTCGACCCAGATCTCCGCATTGATGGTAGGCGCCGGTGGCGCCGGTACACAACAGATTGCTACGGTGGAATCCGAAGTTTTTGGAGAATTCGATGGTGGTGACATCTCACCACCATTGGATCAGGCGAGTGCATTATTTTACAATCCTACGGGGAATACGCCTTTTCCACCACGAACCAACTCCAACCCGGCCTACTCTTCAAACAACCGGAATCATCCCAACCTTAGCTACCGGGCGCCTTATCAACAGCCGACTCAGCAACAACAGCAGATATATCAGCCGGCTAGGCCTCAGCAGCAATTTCAGCGGCAACAACCTCCACAACAATATCAACAATACACTCCATGGAATCAACAGCCCATCCAACAACAATATGGCCAGCAGAGGGCCATTTCTCCGGTTGAGTCCCTCTTTGTAGAATCCTGTCAAAACAACGTCGTTAGGATCCAGTAATAACATAGACTTACGTTGGCGTATGTGACGCAGTAGTCTCTGAACTTCACCCTCGGATTCGCCACAACGGTCGGTACTTCGTCACGGAGGATCGAAGCAGCGTTTCACTGCCTAAATCTCTATTTAGAAGAGGATTTAAATGGAAGGGAGAAGAAGAACATAAGTTGCCTTATGCAAACTTATGGCATGGATGGAAAGGTGTAAAAGGCATACCCTTGGGTCCTATTTATAGGCTTTAGGGGTAGTTATTGTAGGAAATAACCAATTATAAGCTTATTAGCCTATATTAGCCCTTTTACTTATCCTCTTCTTCATTCACTTATCGAGTGCCTTTATGCACTTATAAAGTGACTTTTTCCACTTATCGAGTGGTCCTTTTCACACGAGAAAAGGTTCCCTTCGTGCACGCTTTCGTGCACGCGACATCTGAGGTTCGTATATCCTCATACATGCCCTCATGGGTGTATTCATGTCGTCCATATCCAACATCTCCCACTCACACTTGAGGGGATTGTAAGGAAACATCTTTCCTTTAACTCTTCTGTTTATCATACCAAGAAATAGGCCGTGTGATCGTCATACGCATAGAGTCCGCTATTGTGCACTTGTTAGAGATACACAACACTCCTCGAGGTGCAAAGTTGTGTAGATCAACGCATGCTTTACCCTAGATTATTTCTTCACATTTCTTATACTTTATATTCAACAATTGAATCCCATCTGGATTACAATTGGCTGGCCAGCTTTGAATCTCTAAAGTCCAAATGTGAATATGAAATTAATCTTCCTCTTCTTGCGATCCTTTCGATCTTGACTTGACTTGCTTTTCTAACATGCCCCGCCGGACCGAATTGACCATAGTCCATAAGCAACATGCTAAGATAGCAATCACCCAGTCAAATCTAAAGGAACCAATTAGAGTCCATAAGGGTAACGAGTTAAGACCCATGTGGTCTTCGGGTCTCACATAATAGTAAACACAATTACTATTCTAACCCAATGGTCAAATGCATACGTAGTATGAATACGTATTACAACATCACTCCTTTCCCAGGGAGCGTATGTCTTAATGATGTTGTAAGGATGATGATCAGACACCACAATGTCTGATTTTGAGTCCCTTTTACTACTCAAATAATCTTCTGGACCCACATCCCGCATAAGACAGATAGGATTTAAGAATCCTATTAGATCTTTTGTAAGCATCCATATGATGCAGATCTTTCATACGACCATTTTGTTTAAGTCATGACTCTAAATCATCCGTCTGACGATTTTGACTTTAAACAGGTCTCATCTTTATTTTATCTGTCTGATATAATAAAGGCGGTTGCTCATGTGAGAGATCCAACCTCAATCTGTCCGACATACTAAAAAACCAGCTGAGATTTAAAATGTACACAAACATTTTCAAGAAAGTCATATGCAATGTTGAAAAGAACTTATTCTTTTATTAAATTTGATCTTTTACAGACATGGGAATTTACATTGGTACAACTCAGCTCTTACGCAATCCTTGAGATGATAAGTGTTTGTAAAACACATCTCTGGGGATCGCCTTCGTAAGCGGATCCACTATCATCTCATGCGTAGATATGTACCTTATGTCTACCTTCTTGGTCTTGTCATAGTCTTTTGCAAATTTGTAGCGGATATCTATGTGTTTGGTCTTACAATGGAATTTTGGATCTTTGACATAGGCTATAGATGCTTGACTGTCACGGTGTATTGGTACAGCACCTGAGTCACTTGCATCAATTAGCATGTCTAAGAACTTCCTAAGCCAAACAGCCTCTTGGACTGCCATGCTAAATGCTACAAACTCGGCTTCCATAGTTGAAAGTGCGATGTAGGATTGTTTCTTGCTACTCCAGGATATTGCACCAGATCCGAGTAGAAAAACATATCGTGAGGTCGATCGTCGCTCATCGAGATCACCGCCCAATCAGCATCAGTGTAGCCTTCGAGCCTCAAGGCATCTCCTTGATAGCATAAAGCATAGTCCGCAGTTCCTTTAAGATACAGATTTATCCTCTTAATCGCTTTTCAGTGTACTTGCCCTGGATTGGATTGGTAACGACTTACCATTCCAACGGCAAAACAGATGTCCGGTTGACCGGCGCCCCGCTTGCGGCGCGGCGGCGCGGTGTCGTTTACCGCAAATTTCACGGTTAGTGTAGGGTGCGGGAATATCGAACTCAGGGAGGCGAGGTTGTGCTTGGGTCAGGTAGGACCTAAATCACCCCGAGGGGGCGAGCTAGCCCGAATCGGTGAATGGTTGTCACGAACGGAAATAAAAGGGTATGAACAACAAGAAAGAAAACCTGGGACTTTGGTTTCCAACCCGACGAGAGACTCTCGCCGATACAGCCTACGGGTATGGATAGCGATCGGGATTAGGGTCTAATGGTGAGACGTTGCCTCTGAAAGTGGTACCGGCGTCCCATGGGCCCGATATTCCGGTCGGTGCCCAGGATGATACACCGGACTTCCCGGATTCGATCAGTGGGCACTCCCGTGTCCATTAACACTGATCGATCCCGGGAGCACTAAGCCCGCAACGATATCTCCCAACGTCTCATCCTGCCGCTCCCGCGTGCTAGGATTCGGCGTCTACGCTAAGGGCGTGAGCTATGGCTAGGGAGTCAACCGCCAAGTTTATTCCCCCTTGGCCCAACGGTCAAAGGCGGTCTTTTTCCCGCCGATGACAATGAAACACCCCGCGTAACCGTTAGATTCCTACTCCCTATCGATTTCCTAACCCTATGGACGCATCGGGAAGAGCCCCCGAAGGGGTTTCCACCAAAATCCCAGATTTGGGAACTACTCACAAAAATTCATGAAAAAGCGATCTAAATGAAATTTAACCGTTGAAATCATAATCGGACAATTGCAATGTGGAAGTAATGGAGTAATAAAGACAATACTAAAATTTTAGAAAGATCTGAAAACTTACAAAAGAGTAACAATTACAGCCGTCACAAGGAAATAAAACAGTAGAAAAAAACAACAGCTCTCGTTTCTGGAACCCTAGGGGTTCTATTTATAGACCTTCGCATCAACCGATCGGTTGACAAGTCAACCGATCGGTTGATCCGTTACAAATTAATAACAGAAAACGGTGAGCTTTCACCCGATCACATGAACCGGTCGGGTGAGTTCTTGAGCGACCGGTTGGATCTTGGAGCAGTCGGGTGAATCGATCGGTTCGACGTCCGTGTCTTCAGCTCTTCTTCTTCAACTACAGATGAACCGATCGGGTGAGAGTCACCCGATCGGTTGGCGTTTTTCTTCGAGAAGACAGAGAACAGCCCCCTTTGAACCGGTCTGCGAACCGGTCGGGTGACTTCTTTGTGAGCTGCGGCAGAGACCGGGTGGTGCACGCGTGCATCACCCGATCGGTTGGAGATGACCAACCGACCGGGTGAGGGGCTGAAAGATGAATTCTTTGGCGTTTGACCCCCTGGATCACGCGTGACTTCTCCCGTTGCTCCGGGGACTTGGGATATCATCGTTAAACGTCCCCTACGTGGTCGATCCCCTGCAATCATGGATAAACAAAGAAAAGTGAAAGAAAACGGGAAAATATACGAAAACGAATAAGAGACGGCGGAAAAACACGGAGAAACACAAAAGAAAACGTGCGTGAATATATGAAATATAAACGCACGTCAAAATCCCCCAAGCTGAACTCTTCCTCGTCCTCGAGAAAGACGAGTGAGAGTAGGAGCTCGGAAGGGAAAAATAGAGAGGAAGAAAGAAAAAGAAACCTCTAAACCCTAGATCGTCCATCAGAGCCACCAAATCAAAAACGACACACCAAGCAAGCAAACGCCAAATCACACCACTAAACCTAGGAAAATGTAGGATCCTGCCAAAACAGAGTTAGGATCGATAAATGAAGTTGAGACTTACGCTTGCGTATGCAGCACGGTAGTCTACGAACTTCGACTTCGGATTCGTCACGACGGATCGAGTCTACTCACGAACGGAGTAAGGCTACTAAATCCACAATCTAAATCTCTACTTTTAGATTAAGAACTTGGATAAAGGGAGAGGAAGGATTTCTGCAGAGCTTCGCTAGAATGAAGATGCATGCATGAATGCCATGCAAAGTGTAAGGAAAATGCCATGCCAAGGTAGTTATTTTAGGGTAAATTGTTCCTTTGGAACAATTTAACTAAGGTGTACCATCGTACATGGCATATTATAAGCTTAAGTTGTACCACATGCATGGTACAATATAAGCTTAAGATATTACCCCTTTATTAGCCATATGTCGCATGCACTTATGCATATATAATGCGACTTTCCCATCAATCTAGAGATCCTCTCCGAAAGGGAACATATTCCCTTTGCGCACGACTTCGTGTACGCGACGTTCGAGGTCCGTATTCCCTCGTACATCCCCCACAAGGGTGTACTAACATCTTCCATATCCAACATCTCCCACTCACACTTGAGGGGATTGTAAGAGAACGTCTTTCTCTTAGTTCTTTCATCTATCATACCGAGAAATAGACCGTGCGACCGTCATGCGCGTAGAGTCTGTTGTTGTGCACTTGTTAGAGATACACAACGACCTCGAAGGTGCAAAGTTGAGTAGTTCAACGCATGCTTTACCCTAGATTATTTCTTCACATTTCTTATACTTTATATTCAACAATTGAATCCCATCTGGATTACAATTGGCTGGCCAGCTTTGAATCATTAAAGTCCAAATGCGAATATGAAATCAATCTTCCTCTTCTTGCGAACCTTCTGATCTTGACTAGACTCGCTTTTCTAACGTGCCCCGCCGAGCCGAATTATCATAGCCCATAAGTAACACGCTAAGATAGCGATCATCTCGTCAAATCTAAAGGAACCAATTGGAGTCCTTGAGGGTAAGAGTTAAGACCCGTATGGCCTTTGAGTCTCACATAATAGCAAACACTATTGCTACCAACTCAGTGGTCGAAATGCATACGTGGTATGAACACGTATTACAACATCACTCCTTTCCCATGGAGAGTATGTCTTAATGATGTTGTACGGATGAAAAGATCAGACACCACAGTGCCTATCTTTTTGAGTCCCCTTACTACTCGTGAAATATTCACGGACTCTCATCCTGCATAAGACAGATAGGAAAAAATCCTATGAGATCTCTTTCAAATATCCTTGTGATACAGATCTCAGATCTTTTGTAAGCATCCATATGATGCAGATCTTTCATTCGACTATCTTGTTTAAGTCATGACTCTAAATCATTCGTCTAATGATTTTGACTTTAAACTAGTCTCATCTCTATCTTATCCATCTGATAAGATAAGGCGGTTGCTCATGTGAGAGAGCCAACCTTAATCTGTCCGACATACACACAATTCAGCTGAGATTTCAAAAATGTACACAAACATTTCTTAAGAAATTCATATGCAATGTTGGAAAAAGAACTTATTCTTTTATTAATTTTGATCATTTCTTAGACATGGGAATATATATTGGTACAACTCAGCTCATACGCAATCCTTGGGATGATAAGTGTTTATAAAACACATTTCTGGGGTTCGCTTTCGTAAGCTGATCCTCTATCATCTCATGCGTAGATATGTACCTTATGTCTACCTTCTTGGTTTTATCATAGTCTTTTGCAAATTCGTATCGGATATCAATGTGTTTGATCTTACAAGACACATTATCCTCTTAACCGCTTTCCAGTGTACTTGCCCTGTATTGGATTGGTAACACCTTACCATTTTCAACGGCAAAACAGATGTCCGGTCTTGTACACACCATAGTGTACATAAGACTATCAACTGCACTGGAATATGGAACTTTTTCCATAATTTCCTTTTCCTTTTGGTTCTTTGGACACGATTCCAGATAAATTATCGCATATGCTTATATGAATATCAATGGACTTGCAGTCCTGCATATTAGATCGTTCTAGAACCTTCTTTATATAAGTCTCCTGTGAAAGAGAAAGAAGTTTCTTCGAACGATTCCTTGAAATCTTAATTCCAAGGATATATGCGGCTTTTCCTATGCCTTTCATCTCAAATACTGATGAAAGCCAAGCCTTGATACTCATCACAAAGCCCTTGTCATTTCCGGCTATTAAAATGTCATCTACATATAGAGACATAATAACATGCTTGCTTTTAATCCTCTTGATATATACTTAGTTATCTTCATCAAGCATGGAAAAACCATTTGATAAGACAACTTCTTGAAATCGTATATACCATTGCCTCTAGGATTATTTAAGACCTTATATGGACTTACGAAGTTTACAAACCTTATGTTCGTTTCCTTCTTTTACAAACCCTGTTGGTTGTTCCATATAGATCTCCTCGTCCAATTCTCCATTGAGAAAGGCAGTCTTTACATCCATCTGATGTAATTCGAGGTATAAGCAAGCTACCATTGCCAGAATCAGGCGAATCGAGGTAAAACGCACAACAGGTGAGAAGGTCTCTTTGTAGTATATCCCTTCCTGTTGCGTAAAACCTTTCGCGACAAGGCGAGCTTTATATCTATCTATAGAGCCATCAGCCTTATGCTTGATCTTGAGAACCCATTTGTTCCTAATTGCTCTATGCCCTCTGGGTAAGTTAACTAAGTCCCAGACTTGGTTAACTTTCATGGATTTCAATTCCTCCTTTATCGCTTCTATCCATTTGTCTTTTGCAGGGCATGATACGGCCTGTTTGAAAGTAGCATGCTCGTTATCATCTTGTAGTAAAGTCATAAAGGTTTGCGGAAATTCATCCTCAAATCTTAGAGGAGCCAACCTTGTACAACTACTACGTCGTATTTGAGATTCTTCAAGTCCTTGTTGACTTGAATTTAGATCAATTCTAATATCACTCCCACTTGGAATGTCGTTAGAAATGCTCCCACTTGGATCATTATTCCCGTATGGAATAGGATAATCGTCATTCGTATAATCCATTGGTGAAGGTTGAAACGTATTTTCGTTTTCACCAAGAATTCTCCCACTCGAATGAGGTAATCCTCCTTGATCATAAATCTCAAAATAGAGATAAGTCCTGACTTATCTCGCCCTGTCTTGGAAACTCGTTTTCCAAGAAAGTGACATCCCTCGATTCAAACTCAATTAGCCCACCATTGTCTTCCTGACTAACAAAAACATAACCTTTGGAGTTTTTCTGCGTATCGTATAAAGATACATTTCCTTCCCCTTGCCCCAAGTTTGCCATAATTATGGGAGGAAATATGTGCGTAGGATGCACAACCCCAAGGTTTCAAAATGTTTAAGTCAGGAGACCTTTGGTTCCACAACTCAAGTGGAGCTAACTGATTTCGAGGGTACGCGGTTTAAAATGAAAGCGGCCGTCAATAATGCATCACCCCAAAAGGTGATGGGCAAGTTAGCTTGCGCCATCATTGAACGGACCATTTTTCATTAAAGTCCTATACCTCCTTTCTGCAACACCAATTTGTTGAGGAGTATAAGGCATAGTTACCTGATGTACTATGCCTTTTTCATCACAAAGTTCCTTTAAACTTGTTAATTTATATTCACCGCCCCTATCGGTTCGCACGACCTTAATCTTGCGATCTAATTGATTCTCCACTAAACTCATATAGTTTTTAAAGCAGGTTTAGTGCTTTCACTTTTGTGGGATATCAAATAGATATGACCGAATCGGGTGAAATCATCAATAAAAGTGATGAAATAGGACTTCCCGCGTCTTGTCTTGACATTCATCGGACCACATATGTCCGAATGGATAAGCTGTAATGGAACCTCGGCCCTTGTGCCGGTTCCAAACGGCTTGCGACAAGATTTCCTCACAAGGCAATGTTCGCAGGTCGACATTTCAACCTTTGGAACATTGGATAGAAGGCCACGTTTGGCAAGTCTATCCATACGCGTTGGTCCAATATGACCAAGCCTTGCGTGTCAACAAATTATATTAGACTCATTAGTCAAAGAATTTGTCACAAGGAAATTTTCATTACATGAGGAATCATACATTGTACTTATTACAATAAATCCTTTAAATACAAACCCAGTACCAATAAAGGAATTATTACAAAATAGGTCCATATTACAATCATGAAGGAACCAACTATAACCAAGACCCATTAAATTGACCACAGTTTTAATATTCCTTTGAATATACGGAATGAAGAGAACATCATGAAGTAGGAGAGTGCGGCCGTTGTCCAAGACTAGCTTGCGAGTCCCAACGCCTTTCACTTCAACACGTGTGTTGTTTCCTACATTGATCCACTTCATTCCTTGGGGTATCCGGTGATACTCCACGAAGGACCGTCTGTCCTTTGCTATGTGGTCGGTGGCACCTCGTCACTTCCACTCGTACACGAACGAGCATATTGACCGAGCTTGTTGCACTTGAAGCACTTGATCCTTTTCAAGTCTTTCTTCTTGTGCCATTTCTTGTGCCCACCCTTATGTTTGGGTTCCTTGGAAGACTCAGGTTGCTTATTACGTTCATTAAAAGACTTCGAACGATCTTTACGTTTCTTTCCCCCGTGTGAGGAACTAGCAACCATGTGCACTTCTGCACTTGGCTTGGCAGCCGCAAGCCGCTCTTCCTCTAATTCGAGGTGCTTGGAAACATCGTTGAAGGTCTTGATGCTCTCATTATGAGTGAGATGCATCTTCATTTGATCCCACCCATTTGGTAGGGAACGTATGACTGCTTGGATTTGTTGCTCATCAGTGAGCACATGACCTGCGTCCTTTAACTCCGAGATAAGGTTCGCCATATGTCGCAGATGTTTCCCCATGGAATGATCTGGACATTTCTTATATGAATCGAACCTTATAGTTAAGGCGCGAAGTTTGGACACCGATGTGCCACCGAACTTCTCCTCTAGCTTGGACCATATGTCCATGGCTAGGTCATGTTCTCGGAAGATGCGTATTATGTCATCAGCCATACTGCTTAATAACGTAATGCGCGCTATCTTGTTCTTCCGAGACCAAGCATCAAAAGCTTCATTGTCTCGTCTGTGTTGGGCCGTAGTGCCCAACTCAGGTTCAATCATTACGTTCTTTAGAGTTTCGAGCACTTCTTGCTCCTCTAAAACGTATTGTATCTTGATGGACCAAAGTTTGTAATTATCGCCGTTGAGTTTTTCACCTTTGTTTAACTCAGCGACGATATTCTTTGAAGCGGAAGACATTTTACTTTTAAAATGCTGCAAAAGACACAAAACCGAAGGTTTGATCAAAACATTGCATAAAAATTCTTAAAATATAACTCCCACTTGAAATGATAATAGAATATCCCATTTGGATAGTTCTAAAAATTCAAATCCCACTTGGAATTATATATATTTGATAAGTTACTTTCGAAAAATATTGAAGATGTTGTTCTAGAATCGAAAAGGTCTCTTCGATTCCAATCACCATCTAGAACAACCTTCAATATTCCCCCATCACTTATCAAACAATAGTACTCTTATAGTACTAGCAGCAGAAAACGAGTTTGAAAACGTATTTTTCAGATATAATTCACACTTGAAATGATAATAGAATATCCCATATGGATAGTTCTAAAATCAACTCCCACTTGGAATGATATTCATAATTTGATAAGTTACTTTCGAAAAATATTGAAGATGTTATTCTAGAATCGGAAAGGTCACTTTGTTTCCAATCACCATCTAGAGTAACTTTCAATATTTCTCCCTCACTTTATCAAATGTTAGTACTCTTATAGTACTTCGCAGCGGAAAAGCGTTTTTGAAAACGTATTTTTCAAAACGTATGAAAACGTATTTTTCAAAAAAAAAAATTATATTTCAACTTAGTACCCTTATGATACTAGTGAAATATTCGACACTTCCTGACCATTTGTCGGGAATGAGTCATAGCCGTGCCTAAGTCGGATCCCACTTTTGGGGATTCTTCTGCAAATTATCGTCGCCGGCTCCCGTATGGATCCAGGCGTTTCCCCCCGTATGAGAGAATTTTGATGCAGACGACTGTTGTTTGGCCCCGTATGGGCTAGTTGGCACGTTCATGTTCAACCAAGGCCTTTTGCCGAATTGGTCTGAATCACTGCCAGCCAATGCCGATCAGTCCGACCCCCGGCCAGACCCTGACCGCTGCCAGGGCCGACCGTGGCCCTGGCAGCGGCCAGGGCCGGCCATCGGCCTGGCCATGGCCGAGGCCAGGGCTGGCCAGACCCTGGCCTCTGCCAGGGCCGGGGCTGGCCAGGCCCTGGCCTGAGGCCAGGGCGCTGCCCTGGCCTCTGCCAGGGCGCTACCTTGGCCTCTGCCAGGGCGGCCAGGCCCCTGGCCGGGGGCCAGGGCCCCTGCCCTGGCCCCGGCCAGGGCGGCCAGGCCCTGGCCTGAGGCCAGGGCGCCGCCCTGGCCTCTGCCAGGGCGGCCAGGCCCCTGGCCGGGGGGCCAGGGCCCCTGCCCTGGCCCCGGCCAGGGCGGCCAGGCCCTGGCCTGAGGCCAGGGCGCCGCCCTGGCCTCTGCCAGGGCGGCCAGGCCCCGGCCAGGGCCCCTGCCCTGGCCCCGGCCAGGGCTGCCTGGCCGTGGCCTGGCCGCGGCCAGGGCCTTCTGGCCCTGGCCGTGGCCAGCCAGGGCCGGCCCTGGCCTGGCTGTGGCCGGCCAGAGCCGGTCGGCCATGGCCAAGGCCGGCCATGGCCCGGCCATGGCATATTGGCCTTGACCGGCCATGGCCCTTTGGCCATGGCCGGTTTCCCCTTTCATGGGGTGGCCGCACACCCCCGCCGGAGGGGTTGCCGCGGTGGTTATTGGCCGTAGCCAACCCTCTCCGCATGGGGAGAGGGGTGCATGGTCTTCATAACCCATTTGGCCATGGTTCACATGCACTAAAATTCATCTTCCCCGATGGGAATAACCACCACCTTCTTCTCCGGTGAAGCACCCGTTCGTCGAGGAAGTAGTTGTCCTCCAATGGCCGTGTGCCAAAAAATGAACCCACTTCAAAAATTCGTAAACTACGCGCTCCACATGAAGAGAGCGCCCATTCCCTATGAATGGAGACTCAGCATCCATGAAGAGAGCGAGTTTGACGATATGAACGGTCGGTTCTTCCCGTCACGGAGAGTTCCTACCATATCCATAATGACAGAAGACCCTAACGTGAAAAGAACAACTGCTGCGTTCTCTCCGTCACGAAGCGTTCCTACCATATCCATAATGGTAGGATACCCATTCGTGAAAAAGACAACGACTCGTTCATAGTTTCGAAGGGGCGACGGTTTGACCGGAGCAAATCCGTATGGCTCTGATACCAATGTAGGATCCTGCCAAAACAGAGTTAGGATCGATAAATGAAGTTGAGACTTACGCTTGCGTATGCAGCACGGTAGTCTACAAACTTCGCCTTCGGATTTGCCACAACGGATCGAGTCTACTCACGAACGGAGTAAGGCTACTAAATCCACAATCTAAATCTCTACTTTTAGATTAAGAACTTGGATAAAGGGAGAGGAAGGATTTCTGCAGAGCTTCGCTAGAATGAAGATGCATGCATGAATGCCATGCAAAGTGTAAGGAAAATGGCTAACCCTTGGGTCTTATTTATAGCCCCCAAGGTAGTTATTTTAGGGTAAATTGTTCCTTTGGAACAATTTAACTAAGGTGTACCATCGTACATGGCATATTATAAGCTTAAGTTGTACCACATGCATGGTACAATATAAGCTTAAGATATTACCCCTTTATTAGCCATATGTCGCATGCACTTATGCATATATAATGCGACTTTCCCATCAATCTAGAGATCCTCTCTGAAAGGGAACATATTCCCTTTGCGCACGACTTCGTGTACGCGAAGTTCGAGGTCCGTATTCCCTCGTACATCCCCCACAAGGGTGTACTAACGTCTTCCATATCCAACAGAAAACGAGTCCAAATAAGTGTCGTGGGTCCACGCAGTGAAGCGCGAGTGAGCGTGGTCGTGTGCTAGCAAATGGTGGTGCTTTCTACGATGTGCTATGAGGCTCGATATACACAAATCCAAGATATGACCCAAAATATCGATCCGAATTGAATTAAGCGGCGAATATAAGTTCAAGCATGCGTGAGAAGAGTTAGAATAGAAGCGTATCATGCATCGGGGACTCCACAACTAGGGTTAAGGAAAACACGCCACTATAGCCTAGATACTAGCTAAAAAGTTCCTAAGCCAAGTGTTTTCGATAACGACGGGGGTTGAGATGATGTGGAGAAGAACACTCGGTGCAAATTCTCGCCTTCCCTTTATTCTTGGCAAGTATGAAAAAATATTCACACGGAAATTTTTTTTTGGGTTTTGGGCATTTGTATTTTTTTTTTGGATTTTTGGGCTATACACAATTTTTATTTTCTTTTCTTTTTGGGTTTTTCTTTTCTTTTCTCCTTTTTTTGGATTTTTGGCTATACACATGTGTACTCTCCCAAGTGGGAGAACGGTACACGACGAGGGGATTTGCACCAAGTAAAACAAAAAAGAAGTCGAAATCTAAACACTCGGACAAAGGAAACTATTCTCGCTAAATAGAGCATAGGCTAAATGGGTTATCCTAGTCCTTAGTTGTGGAATCCCGACGCATGCGAATTGAAGTATACGATACAAATATAGCATGCATATAGTGGAAACAAATACCGCATATTCAAATCGGAGCATGATAATCTAGGGGTCATTCCTGGACAGGTATATAAAGTAAACTCACAAGGCAGAAGCACACCAAATGCTAGTCACGACACACGACTCACAAAAAGCTAAGTGGACCCGCGATGCGTGAAATGCAAGAGGACTCGAAATCCTAGGGTTAGTGAGTGTGATTATCGATGCAATGCTAGGTGTGTGTGACTTTGTGGCGATTCATCATAGGATTCATCTCTAGGAGAAAGAGCTAAAAAAAAGAAGAAAAGAAAAAATAAAAACACGATGAAAACGACACAAAAAACGAAAAAGAAGGACTCAAACGACGCACGCAGTGCGACTCCCCCAAGCTGAAGTTTGCATTGCCCTCAATGCAATATGAGTGAGTACGGGAGGGAAATGAAAATGGGGGGGAATACGCACTGACACAAAAAGAAATGAAAATGAGGAAAACACATAGATAAAACTGAAAAAGAATGAAAGATCAAAATCAAAATCAAACAATACGAAAATAAAAATAAAACCACACGACACGACACTCAAAAAATGAAAAACAAGCACACACAAAAAAAAATGAGAAAAACAAACAAAACACGACAGCACACCAAAATAGACGTCCCCTAAGCTAGACCAGAAAGTGCTAGCGAAATGATGTGATCGATGAAATGCAGAGATGTGCAAGGGGGAGTCAAAAACAAAAGAGGTGAAATCAAAAAGCGACACGCGAATGGCTCCCCCCCTCCGACAGAGACAAAGCAGGGCCCCCAAAAGACAGATGGGCACAAATATGGGGGGGCAAAAAGGGGGAAAGAAAGATCAAGCAGGGGCACCACCCTTCGGAGGTGGTGACGGGGGCCTGCACTGTGGACCAGGGGTCGTGGGGGGTGGAATGTGGAGCTCGGAGACGTCGGGTGGGTCTTCACGGATGTGGCGAATGAAGCTTTGAAGAAAGGGGAGGTCTCGGTCGACGGACTCCTCGGTTATCCGACCACCCTGCCCAGCTAGGAGGATCATGGCCATGAATCGATCGGCTTGGTCTTGATCGGGGGCAGATGGGTTGGAGGTGGTGGGCTGAGCGGGGGGCTGTGCGCGACGAGCGCGACGGTTGGGCCTAGGGTTCGAAGAGCTGGCGTCGGTGGGTTTAACACAGCGGGGAGGCATTGTGCGGGTGTCTTGTGTGTGCGCGAGTATGTAAAAGTACAATGACTCAACATAAACACGAAATACGGTCAACGAGCAAATGGAATATCTGGGGTAAAAAATAAAATTAAGCAAAGGAGCGAGTTTACCCAAATGAGATGAAGATAGTTGCTCGTAGACGCCCCGATGCTACTCGATTGGAGCATGCTGTGAAGCCGCAGCGATCTCTTCAACAAGTTTCGATGTTTGGGGAGGATGGGTGAAATTTAGGGTTTTGTGTGTAGGGAGATGGCGGGGGAATGGAGGGGAATCAATGGTTGACGGGTAGGGAGATGGCGGGGGAAGACGATCGAGGTTGATCTTGGGGAAGAAAGTAGGAAGGCGCACGACAGGAGTCGAAACGGCGGCGGTTTGGGCGATCGGGTGAGGATGGAAATGAACGGATGTCGGGGGGGGGGGGGGGGGGGGGGGGGGGGTTTATATAGGGTTTTAAGTCGAACCGATCGGGTGACTTGTCACCCGATCGGTTGACGGTTAGGTCGAAATTCTTGCTGAAGAAATGCTACAGGCGAACCGGTCGGTTGACTTTTCAACCGATCGGTTGGCCGCTCCATTCATTTTCCTGAAAACTTAGGGCTGCTCACCCGGTCGCGTCAACCGATCGCGCTCGAACTCAACCGATCGGTTGACATTCCCCAAAAATTTCCGAGAGTTCTCCCCAGCTCACACGGTCTGCCACCCGGTCTCTTCATTACTCAACCGATCAGGTCATATGGCGGCAGATCTCGACATGTATCTGATACATCCCAACCGATCGGGTGAGTTGTCATCCGATCGGTTGGGGCTTGTTTCCTGCAAAAACCAATAGATTTGTTTAAGTCCCCGAACGGATGTTCTCGCGGCTGATTTTATTTATAAAAATAGACAAAATAAAGTCAAAAATAACGCTGAAAAGTGGGGCAAAAGTTTAGAACATGGGTTGCCTCCCATGAAGCGCACTTGTTTAACGTCGTTGGCTCGACGCCCGCAAGAGATGTTCACGGTGGTTGATACGGGTGATGCCCGAAGTTCGGCATCTCTTCTTCATTGGAGCTGAAGGCACTTGGAGTAGTCAGCGGCTGGAAAAATACTTGCTCGACTACCCTCCCCTTGTTCTTGGGATCCGGGGGCTTTTTCTTGGTGTTGGCGCTTCCCGCCATCTTCTTCAGGATCCGGACCTCGTCTTTAGTGAGGTCCATGGGCTCTTTCCCCGCTCTCCTCGCAGGAGGAGCCTTGGGGAACCCGGGAGGGGTCGTTCTTACTACACTCGGTTCTCCAGCAGCTTCTTTGTTCTCGGGGCCGTCTCCATCTTCTGAATCCCCCAAGTCATCGGGGGGGGGGGGGGGGGGGGGGGGTTTCTTAAGAGAATCTCCCAGGAGCTCTCTTCAACAGCCTTTTCTTCTTCCATCTCCAGAAGATTACACCGAGGGTCGTCTGGGGGATCGGGGTGCTTCATGGATAATCCCAGATCAAACTCAACTTTCTCTCCGCTGACGTTCAAAGAGAGTTTTCCGTTCTTCACATCTATTAGAACGCCAGCAGTGGCCATGAAAGGCCGTCCCAGGATAATGGGGGTGTGTGCGTCTTCAGGCATGTCCATGACTACAAAGTCCACGGGCACATGCACCCCTCTCACATTCACGGGGAGGTCATCCACAATTCCCACCGGATATTTGACCGACCGGTCAGCTAGTTGTAGGGTCATGCCGGTGGGCTCCAAATCACCCATTCCTATCCTTTTGTACATCGACAAGGGCATCAAACTTACACTCGCTCCGAGATCGACGAGTGCAAGGAATAGAGAAGCTCCCCGGGTCTTTAAGTTTCGGCGGATTTGCCCTCTGGATAAGAGCGCTACATTCCGCCGTCAGCACTACTTTCTCCTTTCTAACCCTCTAGTCACCAAATCTTTCAAGAATTTTGCATAGGAGGGGATTGTTTCGATTACTTCTAGGAAGGGGATTTGCAGGCTTAGGTCCTTGACCATGGCGAAGAACTTGCCATATTTCTCATCAATTTTTGCCTGAGCCAACCGTTGTGGAAACGGCACAACGGGTTTATACACTTTCGGGCTCTCTTCCTCCTTCTTCTTCTTCTCTTCTTCAGAGACTCCCTCCGGAGTCATAGGATTTGATGACGAAGCACCTGCGTCGTTTGATTTTTCGATCGGTTTCTCAATGACCAATGGTGCTTCCGGGTTGCTAGGGGGCACTCTAGTAGGAATTTGTGTCCCGCTTCTCAGAACGATAGCGGACACATTTGCGTGCTCGTGCACGAGTGCCGATGTTTGGGTTGCTCCCCTCGGGTTCACCTCCGGTTGTGGCGGTAATTGGTTTTGTGACCTTGCAAGGTTCGCCACTTGTAACCCCAGCTGGGTTACTTGGTCCGTGAGGGTCCACTGACCCATTTCCAGCTTTTGGTTGATCCTCTCCTGGTTGGTAATATATTGAGTCAAGAGAGACTCAACCGGAGAGACGGCCCTCTGTTGGCCATACTGCTGCTGCTGCTGGAACGGCTGCTGATTCCTGGGGGCGTAAGATTGTTGCTGAAATGGTTGCTGCTGTGGCCTAGCCGGCTGATAAGTTTGTTGCTACGGCTGCTGAGGCGGTGAGGGCTGAAATGGTGGCCGGTAACTGAAGTTCGGGTGGTTCCGGTTGTTTGGAGAGTAGGCCGGGTTGGAATTTGTCCTTGGTGGATACGGCGCATTTCCCGTAGGGTTGTAAAATAGTGCGCTCGCCTGATCCAACGGTGGTGAGATGTCACCACCGTCGAATTCCCCAAAGAATTTGGACTCTACCGCAGAAATTTGCTGTGTACCGGCCCCATCGGCTCCTACCATTAGTGCGGAGAACTGGGTCGAAAGCAAGTCGAACTTGCTTGAAAGTTTGTCGACGTCCTCGACTCTGTGTATACCCCCGGATCTTGGTGTGGCTCTCTCGTCACACCACCGCTCATTGTTGGATGCCATATTTTCCAGAATATGCCCGGCATCCTCCTCGCTTCTAGATATGAAGGAACCCCCAGCCGCGGCGTCCATAGAAGATTTCAGGTCATCCCTCAACCCATTGTAGAACAGATTAATAATCTGCCACTTCGGAAGCTCATGGTGAGGGCATCTTCTTTGCATCTCTTTATATCTCGTCCAAGCTTCATGCAAGGACTCGTGGCTGGCCTGGGAGAAGGAGATCTCACTCCTCAACTTCATGGTCTTCCCCGGAGGAAAGAACTTCGTCAGAAAAGCGTTGGAGAGCTTCTCCCAGGTGTTGAAAGTGTTGGGGTCCTTCCCCCTTAGCCATTGCTTGGCTTTGTCTCGCAAAGAGAAGGGGAACAGCTTCAGACGGATAGCCTCTGTCGTGACACCATTAATCCGGAAGGTGTCACACTTCTCCAAGAAGGAGTCCAGGTGCTCGATCGGGCTCTCCATGGGTGCACCCGTAAACTGGTCCTGCTGGATCCATGTCACTAGAGACGGCTTCAGCTCAAAGCTTTGGGCCGCAATAGCTGGAGATCGGATGGCGGAAGTAGACTCGATGGATGGCATCGAGTACTCCAGCAGAGACTTGTGAGGTGGGGTGTTCTCCTCCATGGATTCGGGATCTTCTCTTCTTCGCTTCTCGGCGGCCAAACGCCTAAGGGTGGCGTTAATCTCTGGATCGAGGGGAATCAAGTCGTCAAGACTCCTTGAACTCCTACGCATGAAAAACAACAAACACCCGTGAAGCGACAAGTGGGAAAGAAACAGATAAAATAAGAAATAAAAATAAGGAAAAATAAAAAAAAGAAAAAGGAGAATGCGAAAATTATCGCGAGGTAGGGATGTGAGCTAGACACGAGGGTTCAAGAGATCCTAAAATAACAAGCACGTTGCCTCCCCGGCAACGGCGCCATAAACTTGACCGGCGCCCCGCTTGCGGCGCGGCGGCGCGGTGTCGTTTACCGCAAGTTTCACGGTTAGTGTAGGGTGCGGGAATATCGAACTCAGGGAGGCAAGGTTGTGCTTGGGTCAGGTAGGACCTAAATCACCCCGAGGGGGCGAGCTAGCCCGAATCGGTGAATGGTTGTCACGAAAGGAAATAAAAGGGTATGAACAACAAGAAAGAAAACCCGGGACTTTGGTTTCCAACCCGACGAGAGACTCTCGCCGATACGGCCTACGGGTATGGATAGCGATCGGGATTAGGGTCTAATGGTGAGACGTTGCCTCTGAAAGTGGTATCGGCGTCCCATGGGCCCGATATTCCGGTCGGTGCCCAGGATGATACACCGGACTTCCCGGATTCGATCAGTGGGCACTCCCGTGTCCATTAACACTGATCGATCCCAGGAGCACTAAGCCCGCAACGATATCTCCCAACGTCTCATCCTGCCGCTCCCACGTGCTAGGATTCAGCGTCTACGCTAAGGGCGTGAGCTATGGCTAAGGAGTCAACCGCCAAGTTTATTCCCCCTTGGCCCAACGGTCAAAGGCGGTCTTTTTCCCGCCGATGACAATGAAACACCCCGCGTAACCGTTAGATTCCTACTCCCTATCGATTTCCTAACCCTATGGACGCATCGGGAAGAGCCCCCGAAGGGGTTTCCACCAAAATCCCAGATTTGGGAACTACTCACAAAAATTCATGAAAAAGCGATCTAAATGAAATTTAACCGTTGAAATCATAATCGGACAATTGCAATGCGGAAGTAATGGAGTAATAAAGACAATACTAAAATTTTAGAAAGATCTGAAAACTTACAAAAGAGTAACAATTACAGCCGTCACAAGGAAATAAAACAGTAAAAAAAACAACAGCTCTCGTTTCTGGAACCCTAGGGGTTCTATTTATAGACCTTCGCATCAACCGATCGGTTGACAAGTCAACCGATCGGTTGATCCGTTACAAATTAATAACAGAAAACGGCGAGCTTTCACCCGATCACATGAATCGGTCGGGTGAGTTCTTGAGCGACCGGTTGGATCTTGGAGCAGTCGGGTGAATCGATCGGTTCGACGTCCGTGTCTTCAGCTCTTCTTCTTCAGCTACAGATGAACCGATCGGGTGAGAGTCACCCGATCGGTTGGCGTTTTGCTTCGAGAAGACAGAGAACATCCCCCGCTGAACCGGTCTGCGAACCGGTCGGGTGACTTCTTTGTGAGCTGCGGCAGAGACCGGGTGGTGCACGCGTGCATCACCCGATCGGTTGGAGATGACCAACCGACCGGGTGAGGGGCTGAAAGATGAATTCTTTGGCGTTTGACCCCCTGGATCACGCGTGACTTCTCCCATTGCTCCGGGGACTTGGGATATCATCGTTAAACGTCCCCTACGTGGTCGATCCCCTGCAATCATGGATAAACAAAGAAAAGTGAAAGAAAACGGGAAAATATACGAAAACGAATAAGAGACGGTGGAGAAACACGGAGAAACACAAAAGAAAACGTGCGTGAATATATGAAATATAAACGCACGTCACCGGTCTTGTACACATCACAGCGTACATAAGACTACCAACTGCACTGGAATATGGAATTTTTTTCCATAATTTCCTTTTCCTTTTGGTTCTTTGGACATGATTTCAGACATAAATTATCGCATTTGCTTATAGGAGTATCAATGGACTTGCAGTCCTGCATATTAAAACGTTCTAAAACCTTCTTTATATAAGTCTCTTGTGAAAGAGAAAGAAGTTTCTTCGAACGATTCCTTGAAATCTTAACTCCAAGGATATATGCGGCTTCTCCCATGTCTTTCATCTCAAAAACTGATGAAAGCCAAGCCTTGATATCCATCACAAAGCCCTTGTCATTTTCGGCTATTAAAATGTCATCTACATATAGAGACATAATAACGTACTTGCACTTAATCCTCTTGATATGTACACAGTTATCTTCATCAAGCATGGAAAACCCATTTGATAAGACAACTTCCTGAAATCGTATATACCATTGCCTCGAGGATTGTTTAAGACCATATATAGACTTACGATGTTTACAAACCTTATGTTCGTTTCCTTCTTTTACAAACCCTGTTGGTTGTTTCATATAGATCTCCTCGTCCAATTCTCCATTGAGAAAGGCAGTATTTACATCCATCTGATGTAATTCGAGGTCTAAGCAAGCTACCATAGCCAGAATCAAGCGAATCGAGGTAAAACGGACAACAGGTGAGAAGGTCTCTTCGTAGTATATCCCTTCCTGTTGCGTAAAACCTTTCGCGACAAGGCGAGCTTTAATCTGTCTATAGAGCCATCAGCCTTATGCTTGATCTTGAGAACCCATTTGTTCCCAATAGCTCTACGTCCTCTGGGTAAGTCAACTAAGTCCCAGACTTGGTTAACTTTCATGGATTCCAACTCCTCCTTCATCGCTTCCATCCATTTGTTTTTCGCAGGGCATGATACGGCCTGTTTGAAAGTAGCAGGCTCGTCATCATCTTGTAGTAAAGTCATAAAGGTTTGCGGAAATTCATCCTCAAATCTTAGAGGAGCCAATCTTGTACGACTACTACGTCGTATTTGAGATTCTTCAAGTCCTTATTGACTCGAATTTAGATCAATTCTAATATCACTCCCACTTGGAATGTCGTTAGAAATGCTCCCACTTGGATCATTATTCCCGTATGGAATAGGATTCGCGTCATTCGTATCATCCATTGGTGAAGTTTGAAACGTATTTTTGTCTTCACCAAGAATTCTCCCACTCGAATGAGGTAATCCTTCTTGATCATTAATCTCAAATAGAGATAAGTCCCGACTTATCTCGCCCTGTCTTGGAAACTCGTTTTCCAAGAAAGTGACATCCCTCGACTCAAATTTAATTAGGCCTCCATTGTCTTCCTGACCAATAAAAACATAACCTTTGGAGTTTTCTGCGTATCATATAAAGATACATTTCCTTCCCCGTGGCCCAAGTTTGCCATACTTATGGGAGGAAATATGTGCGTAGGATGCACATCCCAAGGTTTCAAAATGTTTAAGTCAGGAGACCTTTGGTTCCACAACTCGTAAGGAGTGGAGCTAACTGATTTCGAGGGTACGTGTTTCAAGATGAAAGCGGCCGTCAATAATGCATCACCCCAAAAGGTGATTGGCAAGTTAGCTTGCGCTATCATTGAACGGACCATTTCCATTAAAGTCTTATTCCTCCTTTCTGCAACACCATTTTGTTGCGGAGTATAAGGCATAGTTACCTGATGAACTATGACTTTTTCATCACAAAGTTCCTTAAAACTTGCCGATTGATATTCACCGCCTCTATCGGTTTGCAAGACCTTAATCTTGTGATCTAATTGATTTTCCACTAAACTCATATAGTTTTTAAAGCAGATTAATGCTTCACTTTTGTGGGATATCAAATAGATATGACCGAATCGGGTGAAGTCATCAATAAAAGTGATGAAATAGGACTTTCCGCGTCTTGTCTTGACATTCATCGAACCACATATGTCCGAATGGATGAGCTGTAATGGAACCTCGGCCCTTGTGCCGGTTCCAAACGGCTTGCGACAAGATTTCCCTACAAGGCAATGTTCGCAGGTTGACATATCGACCTTTGAAACATTGGATAGAAGGCCACGTTTGGCAAGTCTATCCATACGCGTTGGTCCAATGTGACCATGCCTTGCGTGCCAACAAATTATATCTGACTTATAAGTCGAAGAATTTGTAACAAGGAAATTTTCATTACAAAATGAGGAGTCATACATTGTATTTAATACAATAAATCCTTTGAATACATACCCAGTACCAGTTAAGGAATTATTACAAAACAAGTCCACTTTACAATCATGGAAAAAACAGCTATAACCAAGACCCATTAATACGACCACAGATATAATATTCCTTCGAATATCTGGAGCGAAGAGGACATCATGTAGTAAGATAGTGCGGCCGTTGTCCAAGACTAGATTGCAAGTCCCAACGCCTTTCACTTCAACACGTGTGTTGTTTCCTACATAAATCCACTTTGTTCCTTGGGGTATCCGGTGATACTCCACGAAGGACCGTCTGTCCCTTGCTATGTGGTCGGTGGCACCTGAATCAATTATCCAAAATGGATTAGATTCCATAAGAAATATTGAACTAGAAACACATATGTAACTATCATTATAAGTTACCTTGTCACCTTCATCCGTACAAGAACGGGTATAGTGACCTAACTTGTTGCACTTGAAGCACTTGATCCTCTTCAAGTCTTTCTTCTTGTGCCATTTCTTGTGTCCACCCTTATGTTTGGGTTTCTTGGTAGGCTCAGGTTGCTTATTACGTTCATTAGTAGACTTCAAACGATCTTTCCGTTTCTTTCCCCCGTGTGAGGAACTAGCAACCATGTGCACTTCTGCACTTAGCTTGGCAGCCGCAAGCCGCGCTTCCTCTAACTCGAGGTGCTTAGAAACATCGCTGAAGATCTTGATGCTCTCATTATGAGTGAGATGCATCTTCATCTGGTCCCACCCATTTGGTAGGGAACGTATGACTGCTTAGATTTGTTGCTCATCAGTGAGCACATGACCTGCATCCTTTAACTCTGAGATTAGATTCGCCATATGTCGCAGATGTTTCCCCATGGAATGATCTGGACGTTTCTTGTATGAATCAAATCTTATAGTTAAAGAACGAAGTTTGGACACCGAGGTGCCACCAAACTTCTCCTCAAGCTTGGACCATATGTCCATGGCTAGGTCATGCTCTCGGAAGATGCACATTATGTCATCGGCCATACTGGACAATAACGTAATGCGAGCTATCTTGTTCTTCCGAGACCAAGCATCAAAAGCTTCCTTGTCTCGTCTGTGTTGGGTCGTAGTGCCCAACTTAGGTTCAATCATTACGTTCTTTAGAGTTTCGAGCACGTCTTGCTCCTCTAGAACGTATTGTATCTTGATGGACCATAGTTTGTAATTATCGCCGTTGAGTTTTTCACCTCTGTTTAACTCAGCGACGATGTTCTTTGAAGCGGAAGACATTTTAACTTTAAAATGCTGCAAAAGACACAAAACCGAAGGTTCGATCAAAAATCATTGCATAAAATTCTTATACATAGATATCACTCCCACTTGGAATATCCCACTTGGAATGATATTATTATACTTAATAAGTTACTTTTGAAAAATATTTAAGATGTTGCTCTAGAATCGGAAAGGTCTCTACGATTCCAATCACCATCTAGAACAACCTTCAATATTTCCTCCTCACGTATCAAACGATAGTACTCTTATAGTACTTCGTAGCGGAAAAGCGTTTTTGAAAACGTATTTTTCAAAAGCAAATGTGATATATCAACCTAGTACCCTTATGATACTAGTGAAATCTACGACAATCTCTGGCCATTGCTGACCGGCGCCCCGTTTACGATATGGGCGCGGTGTCGTTTTACCGCAAGTGCACGGTTAGTGTAGGGTGCGGGTTTATCGAACTCAGGGAGCTGGATGGCTTGAGTGGCTACTAGCCTCGCCTAGGTCGTGTGCTAGCTACGCGGATGATGTGGGTGAAGGTGTAGAAATAAAGGAAAGAAATGAAAAAGACACGAAATGAATCCCTGCTAACACGGGCTAGAGCATTCATGACACTCGGCATTTGACTTGACCCAGGGTGAGACATTGCCCCAAAAGGTGGTACCTAGCGTCCATGGCCCGATATTCCGGTCGGTGCCAAGCACACTAGGCCTACCCGGTTCCGGACGGTGGGCACTCCCGTGTCCATTAACACCTTCCGCAACCGGGAGCATTAATGCCACAATGATAACTCCCAACATTTCGTCCAAGCCGTTCCCACGCGCGAGGACTCCATGTCAACACTAGGGGCGTGAGCTATGGCTAGGGAGTCAACCGCCAAGTTTATTCCCCCTTGGCCCGACGGTCAGAGGCAGTCTTTCTCCCGCCAATGACAATGAAACACCCCCGCGTAACCATAATGGCCAAATAGGTCAAATGTGATTTCTAGCAATACATCGAAGCGGATCTTGACAGGACAAGCACCGGACCCCAATCCCCAACACATCTAGTGTGTTGCCATACGAATTGGACCCAGATTGCTAGAAATCCCCATTGACACATTTCATCGAACACATGCCATGCAACCAAGTCAAATGAAACAACCAAGCATCAATCCTACCCTAACCCGTATTAGGGTTCATCAATACTACTCCATGATGAAAGACATATAAACAAACAACACAAAAGACATATAAACTTTCACCATCAAGCAAAATAAACACAATACAAACAATGGAGAAAAAGAGAGGAAAATACTTATCTTGAGTTGAATCGTCAATCCAATACAAGACTTATTGAACAAAAGACCTAATCTAAACTAACCTAGAACTCACAAGAGGAGGGGGGGGCAAAAAGCCCTAAAAACTCCAGGAGATCCCCCTCAAGTCGGCCAGCATCGTGTATTTATAGCCCCACTTCGAAACCCTAATGGTTCGGGTCCAAACCCGCAGGAAAAACACCACCCGATCGGTTGACAAGTCAACCGATCGGGTGATCTGTTACAAATAATAAACAGAAAACGGCGGAGTTTCACCCGGTCGTATGAACCGGTCGGTTGAGTTCTTGGAGTGACCGGTTGGATCTTGGCGCCATCGGGTGAAGGGGTCGGTTGGGTGCCCGTGTCTCGGCTCCTCGGCATCAGCTACAGATGAACCGATCAGGTGAGAGTCACTCGATCGGTTGGAATTTGGCTTGAAAAGACAGAGAATCAGCCCCGTTTGAACCGGCCTGTGAACTGGTCGGGTGACATTCACTTGAGCTCCGGTTGAGACCGGGTGGTGCATGCGTGCATCACCCGATCGGTTGGAGATGACCAACCGACCGGGTGAGGGGCTGAAAGATGTAATCTTCGTCGTTTGACCCCCTGGATCACGCGTGACTTCTCCCGTTGCTCCGGGGACTTGAGATATCGTCGTTAAACGTCCCCTACGCGGGCAATCTCCTGTAAACATGGAGAAACAAAGAAAAGTGAAAGAAAACGAGAAAATACGAGAAAACGAATAAAAGACGACGGAAAATACGGAGAAACACGGAAGAAAACGTGCGCAAATATATGAAATATAAACGCACGTCAAAATCCCCCAAGCTGAACTCTTCCTCGTCCTCGAGGAAGACGAGTGAGAGTAGGAGCTCGGAGGGAGAAAATAGAGAGAAGGAGAGAAAAAGAGAACTCTATATCCTAGATCACCTGTAAGGGCCAACAAAATCAAACACGCCACACGAAGCAAGCATACGACAAAACACAACACTAAACCAAGGAATGTGAGTCCAAACAAGTGTCGTGGGCCCACGCAGTGAAGCACGAGTGAGTGTGGTCGTGTGCTAGCAGATGGTGTCACTATCTACGATGTGCAATAAAGCTCCATATACACATACCCAAAGAAAGACCCAAATATCGATTCAATTTGAAATTGCGGTGAATATTAGCTCAAGCATGCATAAGAAGAGTATAAGAATAGAAGCGTATCATGCATCGGGGACTCCACAGCTAGGGACTAGGAAATCACCACACTAGAGCCTAGGTAATCGCTAGAAGGTCCCTATGCCAAGTGTTTTCGAAAACGATGGAGGTTGAGAAGATGTGGAGTAGAACACTCGGTGCAAATTCTCGCCTTCCCCTTATTCACGGCAAGTAGGAAAATATTCACACTGGAATTTTTTTTGGGTTTTGGGTATTTGTATTTATTTATTTTTTTCTTTTCTTTTCATTTCTCACCTTTTTGGGTTTTTCTTTTCTTTTCTCCTTTTTTTGGATTTTTGGGAATTGGGATATTTACATGTGTACTCTCCCAAGTAGGAGAACGGTACACGACGAGGGGATTTTCACCAAGTAAAATAAAAAATGAAATCGGATTCTAAACACTTGGACAAAGGAGATATTTCTCGCTAATCAGAGCATAGGCTAAATGGGTTATCCTAGTCCTTATTTGTGGAATCCTGACACATGCGAATTGAAATATACGATATAAATATAGCATGCATATAGAAGCAGATAGTAGAAGCAAATACCGCATATTCAAATCGAAGCATGATAATCTAGGGGTCAACCAAGGATAGGTATGTAAAACTTAATCACAAGGTAGAAGCACACCAAATTCTAGTCACGACACACGACTCTCAAGAAAGCTAAGTGGACACACGATGCATGAAATGCAAGAGGACCCGGCTTCCTGAGGTTAGTGAATGTGATTATCGAAGCCGTGCTAGGTGTGTGTGAGATTTTGTGGCAATTCATCATATGGGGTCATCTCTAGGGGGGGAGAGAGAGAGAGAGAGAGAGAGAGAGAGAGAGAGAGAGAGAGAGAGAGAGAGAGAAGAAAAGATGAGAAGAAAAAGAAAACCACGATGGAAAATGACTCAAAAACGAAGAAAAACGACACAAATGACGCACGAAGTGCGACTCCCCCAAGCTGAAACTTGCATTGCCCTCAATGCAATAGTAGTGAATACGGGAGGGCAATGAAAATGTAGTGGAGTTACGCACCGACACAAAAAAATGAAAAACACGAAAAATACACGAACGAAACAGGAAAATAAAGAAAAAGAAACATACAGAATAAAAGATATAAAACACGACGAAAGAACACATAGACACAGACACACAACAACGACACGCGAAAACATGCACACAAAAGTCGATTTCCCCCAAGCTGAACATGACAATGCTAGCAAAATGATATGATCAATGTGATGCGGAAATATGCTAGGGGAAAATCGGAAAAGAAAGAAATAAGAATGTAGGAGAGACAGTCTCGTTCTCCTCGGAAGAGGATGTGGGTGAAATGATATAAGGGCACAACATGATGGGTTATTATGATGCAAAAGTAAATCCTAGATACGCTCCCCTCGCTAATGAGAGGAGACGAGATTATTCAAATCTAAACTAGAAAGCGGTAAATTTTTACACTACTGGATTAGGATACACCTGAGCATAGGCGGATCCAAGATCTGGAGTGGGGCAGGTAGCTGCTCTAACTGCTCCTTCTGTGGATCCTCCAGAAGCGCTGTGCCACATGTGCCAATGGACCCAAGCAATGCACCTCCAAGCATCCCTCGTAGGTGTCCACCTGTGACATGCAAAGGACGAGGTGCATTAGTCCATGGCAAGAAATTATTTCCCAAAATAAATGTATTCCAGAGATAGTCACCGGTAAATGATGGTAAAATATATGAAATGTGGCGAACACTCCCTGGAAATGGTATGCTATCCTTTGTGCTAGCGACGATCAAATCCCCGCTCTATATGAGAAGTGGCTCTCCAGGTGTGACACACCGCAGCATACCTCAAGGGAAGTCGATCCTGTGTCCTGCGAGAGATATGGTGTGTCAAATATATATGAGTCTAAAGAAATAGGACGTGAAAAGCGAGACTCAAATGTGGAGTGAGAGTGAGTATAAAAATCTCCCTGAATAGGGGCAATATGCTCAAGTAGATGCTCAGCCGCAGAAGAAGTGGAGCGTGACGGTAGAGGTAGATGTGGCTCGGGCTCCATGAAGTGGACGATCGTATCCAAGCCCTCATGCACATCCTCCTCGACGATATGCTCATGCTCCTCCATCTGCCCGATGTCCTGAATGACATCCTCATGGTTGACCACCGACCAAGGAGGAAGCTGTGACAGAGATGGCTGTGGAGGTGGATGTGGAGCGGACCCCTCGTATGTGGTCGTGGTGTCCTCGTCCTCACACACATCCTCCTCGTCGGAATGCATAATCTCTGTAAACTCCTCAGTGCTCTCATAGGACTCATGTGGGGTATCCAAATCAAGACAAGAAATCTCTCCCACAGATCCTAGATAAATCTCCCCATCCTCACTATCATCATCAAAAAATGCTTCGTCATCCAAGTGGTAGTGATGGAAAAATGGGGTATCGGCTTGAGATGTGTCTATGGTGGCCGACGGTATGGTGGTCTCAACCATGAAAGTGGATATATCCTCTCCTTCATCCCCTCTCCTCGGTGTCGGCTCGGTGATTCGTACCATCAAGTTTTGTAATATTTGGCCTTGGTTAAACATGGCGCTTTCAAGGAGAGACACGAGGCTTGATTCTTCTTGTGTTTGTGGATGGGTATAAGGTTGAGGAAATGGATGGGAGGTGTTTGGGCTAAGGTTGTGGGAAAATGTTTGGCCTTGGAGCGGGGGGAGGCTCTCAAGCGTAAATGGGCAATCATAATACACGTGCCCCGCCATCCCACAAGTCTCACAAACCACAACTGGATAAGGATCGTATCCTCCCATCTGAGCATCGAAATTTGATCTCCACATGGTAATATCAAAGATACCTGGACAACAAAAATAAGAAAACTAGAGAGAAGCGTCAATAGTACAAGAGAATAACAAAAAGATAATATAATGGTGGGGGAAAATTTTCTTGGTTATTGAATATATTTTTTTAAAAAAAAAATAAAAAAAAAGAAAAAGAATTTTTTTGTGTTTTTATGCGTAGTCTAACGAACCCAAGCTAAGCTAATATCAAACCGAACGCCTCCCCGACAACGGCGCCAAAAACTTGACCGGCGCCCCGTTTACGATATGGGCGCGGTGTCGTTTTACCGCAAGTGCACGGTTAGTGTAGGGTGCGGGTTTATCGAACTCAGGGAGGTGGATGGCTTGAGTGGCTACTAGCCTCGCCTAGGTCGTGTGCTAGCTACGCGGATGATGTGGGTGAAGGTGTAGAAATAAATGAAAGAAATGAAAAAGACACAAAATGAATCCCCGCTAACACGGGCTAGAGCATTCATGACACTCGGCATTTGACTTGACCCAGGGTGAGACATTGCCCCAAAAGGTGGTACCTAGCGTCCATGGCCCGATATTCCGGTCGGTGCCAAGCACACTAGGCCTACCCGGTTCCGGACGGTGGGCACTCCCGTGTCCATTAACACCTTCCGCAACCGGGAGCATTAATGCCACAATGATAACTCCCAACATTTCGTCCAAGCCGTTCCCACGCGCGAGGACTCCATGTCAACACTAGGGGCGTGAGCTATGGCTAGGGAGTCAACCGCCAAGTTTATTCCCCCTTGGCCCGACGGTCAGAGGCGGTCTTTCTCCCGCCAATGACAATGAAACACCCCCGCGTAACCATAATGGCCAAATAGGTCAAATGTGATTTCTAGCAATACATCGAAGCGGATCTTGACAGGACAAGCACCGGACCCCAATCCCCAACACATCTAGTGTGTTGCCATACGAATTGGACCCAGATTGCTAGAAATCCCCATTGACACATTTCATCGAACACATGCCATGCAACCAAGTCAAATGAAACAACCAAGCATCAATCCTACCCTAACCCGTATTAGGGTTCATCAATACTACTCCATGATGAAAGACATATAAACAAACAACACAAAAGACATATAAACTTTCACCATCAAGCAAAATAAACACAATACAAACAATGGAGAAAAAGAGAGGAAAATACTTATCTTGAGTTGAATCGTCAATCCAATACAAGACTTATTGAACAAAAGACCTAATCTAAACTAACCTAGAACTCACAAGAGGAGGGGGGGGGGGGGGGCAAAAAGCCCTAAAAACTCCAGGAGATCCCCCTCAAGTCGGCCAGCATCGTGTATTTATAGCCCCACTTCGAAACCCTAATGGTTCGGGTCCAAACCCGCAGGAAAAACGCCACCCGATCGGTTGACAAGTCAACCGATCGGGTGATCTGTTACAAATAATAAACAGAAAACGGCGGAGTTTCACCCGGCCGTATGAACCGGTCGGTTGAGTTCTTGGAGTGACAGGTTGGATCTTGGCGCCATCGGGTGAAGGGGTCGGTTGGGTGCCAGTGTCTCGGCTCCTCAGCATCAGCTACAGATGAACCGATCGGGTGAGAGTCACCCGATCGGTTGGAATTTGGCTTGAAAAGACAGAGAATCAGCCCCGTTTGAACCGGCCTATGAACCGGTCGGGTGACATTCACTTGAGCTCCGGCTGAGACCGGGTGGTGCACGCGTGCATCACCCGATCGGTTGGAGATGACCAACCGACCGGGTGAGGGGCTGAAAGATGTAATCTTCATCGTTTGACCCCCTGGATCACGTGTGACTCCTCCCGTTGCTCCGGGGACTTGAGATATCGTCGTTAAACGTCCCCTACGCGGGCAATCTCCTGTAAACATGGAGAAACACAGAAAAGTTAAAGAAAACGAGAAAATAAGAGAAAACGAATAAAAGACGGCAGAAAATACGGAGAAACACGGAAGAAAACGTGCGCAAATATATGAAATATAAACGCACGTCAATTGCCAGGATTGAGCCATAGCCGTGCCAAGGCCGGATCTCCCCTGAGGGGATTTTTCTGCAAGCCATCGTCGCCGGCTCCCGTATGGATCCAAGCGCTTCCCCCTATAGGAGAATTTTGCCGCAGACGACTGCCGTCGGCCCCGTATGGGCTAGCCATGCATGTCACATTCATGCAAGCCTCCCCCTCCCCCAAATACAGGGTCCACCGGGGCTCGGCACTGGCCGAGGCCATGGCCGGCAGCGGCTAGGCACTGGCCTCGGCCAGGGCCAGCAATGGCCCTGGCAGAGGCCAGGGCAGGCCTCGGCCAGGCCCTGGCCTCTGCCAGGGCCGACCGTGGCCCTGGTCTGAGGCCAGAGCACCGGCCCTGGCCTCTGCCAGGGCCGGCAGGGCCTTGGCCTGGCCCTGGCTTCCGGCCAGGGCCGGCCAGGGCCTGGCCTTGGCCCATATTGTAGTGCCCTGTGGTAGCTATTGCACACGTACTAGAGGGGGGGGGGGTGAATAGTACTTAAAATAATTAAGAGAGTTATTCCTAACTATTGTGCAATGAACAAACGACAATGCGGAATTGAACAACAGTCTACAAGAATTAAAACATACGCAAACAAAGTATGTTACTGGGTTCGGATCCACGCAAGTCTCCCCGACTTGTTCCCGGTGATCCTACGTCCCAACCACCCAGATCCCCTCCGGATACTTGAGTTAGAAACCCTAACTCAAGATTTCCACTAACCCACTTGCGGAAACTCCACAAGTGCAATCGACCTACAATCGATGTCCATGAATATTTTATAAGGTTTGATCGACCTACTTGAGTTAGAAACCCACTCCTGCTTGAGTTAGAAACCCACTCCTGCGTTTTCATAAGGTTTGATCAGTTTCATTGAGTATTTTATACAGCACATTCTGAACTTCCTGTACTGCTCATGTGGTATTTAGCGCGGACCTGCATGGGCCACCAAACCTGTAACGACCCGCTTTCGGGCCCGTTACTGCTTGGAAATGCACAAGTCCTGCTAGGCACCGATGAGATCAATACAGGCTCTGTTGCAGAAATGCGCCACAATACTCATACATGAAAGTGGTGTAAACCTTATTACAAACCAGCAGCGTACATGAAAAGAAATACAACTCGAGAATACAAACACACACCAAGCAAGCCACTCTGATACATATAATAAAAACAAACACACTCACACTCACACTTAGTAACCAGCGTCCTCCTGGTCAAATTCTACAGCAAACTCAGCGTCTGCAGTCCCTGGTGCAACTTCCTCAACCTGTGCTGTATCTGGCGAGACCACCACAAAAAGAAGGGTCGCCAGAATCAGACGTAACTCAAAGTATCTTTAGCATGTTATTTAAAACAATAAATGAGCATGGCAAAACTAGCATGTCAATCTAAAGAGACAAGAAGTAAAGTGCGTACAATAGGGCATGAAAGTAACATAACAGATTTACAACTTTTTCAATTCTGTCAGCAATAAACAATATTTAAAATGACCAGTTACGAGACTCTTAATTGTGCCTGAGCCTACGTGACTTATAATGCGGGGTACAATAAGCAACCAAGAGGCCAACTCTTGCCGCGGGTGCTACCCGGGCGAACCAATTCCCTGAGTACTGTGCAATAATCTGTGATCTGTGATCTGTGATGGTTGTCACCGGCACTGTTATGGGTTGCTAGAACCCGCACAGTGACAACAAAGTCTGGACTAGTCGCTCCCGTACCCTCGTCATTATAAGTTACCCCAAAACCCAGTGTGTGTGCAGGTTACCGTACTTACAATTTACAAGTCAATCACCATTCTTACTTTTCCAATCACATCTTCCGGTTGACAGTTAAGCATGTCACAGAGTCCAATTCAAATTACGGTACGGTGCAATTTATCAAGTTTAGCTAACTGTTCAAGTGAAACACTTTGTCAATAAAAGAAGCTAATTTTGGCATGCAGCAATATTGCTTTTAAACCCCATAGCTAGGGTACGATGAGTTACCGAATTGCCTTGTCGTGAAAGGCACGTTTTGAAAGACGGTCGATGTACCTAGTTCACACGTGTTACAAACGAGTTAGTTACACGAAACTGTTAATAAAATATCCAACTTATTTATTAAGTGATGTTAACTTAGTTAATAACTAACTTATAAAAATATATTTTTAACTAACTTATAAATATATCTTACCTTTACAACTTAACTTATTAGAAAAATTAACTTAACTTCAAAATAATAATAATAATAAAACTAATAACTTAACCTGTTAACTTATAATAAATTAACTTAACATAATTTAAACTAATCTAATTATAACTAATTATAACTAATATCTTATCTTATTAATGTTAGGTGAAATAGGCACCAAAACTTATGCAACAAATTAATACCCCTTACCTCTTACTCTCTCTCTCTCTTTCTCTCTTCTCTCTCTATTCTGCTTCTCCTTCTTCGTTCTGTCTTCTCGTTCCTTCTTCTTCTTCTTCTTTTTTTTTTCGTTGGCTGCAGGCGGACACGGGGCAAGGGGCGACGGGGGATCGGGGGCTTGGGGGCGCGGCCAAGGGGGCTCGGCGGCGCTAGGGGGGCCAGGCAGGTCGGCGCAGGCGGGGGGAGGCCGGATCGGGGGCGGGGCGGCTTGGCGAGGTGGTTGCGCGCGGCTCAGGGGAACGGGGCAGCGGCCTGGTGGTGGATCTGAGGTGGAACGGATCTGATTTGGGGGTTTTGATTTTTGTTTTCCTCTCACAATTTTTCTCTCTGATTTCTCAATTTGGTGAATGATGTTGGGATGATGAATTGATGAAGGAATTGAAATGTATGAGGATGAGGATTCTGATGTCGAAATTATCGGGAGGATGCTTGATGAATTTTTTTTTTTGGGGAGATGAGGTTTTGATTTGGGTTTCGAATTTTGTGATTTTGTGGTTTCAGATTTCTCTCTCTGGCTTGTGATTCCTGGATTTGGTGTATTGATGATGAGGATGGATTTTGATTCAGGCTTGTGTTGTTTTGGGAATGGCAGATTGATGAACGGGAGAGGCGGATTTGTCTGCAAACAAGGGGAAGGTTGGGGATGGAGTTTGGCTTGCTGGCATTGAAATGAAGGGGGGAGTTGATGATCGGGAGGGGGAGATGCAGGGCTATATCCGTGAAGGAGGAAGATGCAGGGAGACAGAGTTCATTAACTGAGGAAGTTTAGTCAAGAATTAGGTTTGGGATTAATGCAGTTTGGTAGGGCTTTTTGACTAAAAATTTTAGGGGGATGCATTGAACGTGTTTTGGGGAATGTAACGTGCTCGGAATGAGAAAAACATGGGTGGGTGAATTTAACCAATTAATTAGCTAATTGACTAACTACTTAAGTAACTAATAAGTAACCAAAGTAATTAGATTAAATAGTGTTGGTAATTAGTAAATACTTTAGTAATCGTAATTTTGTAATTAATAAAATAAATTAAGGTAATTAGTAAATTAAAATAACTTTAGTAACTATTAAACTACGGTGAAAAATTTAGACGCGCTCGCGTCGACTCTACGGATAAAAACACTCAGACAATTGGAAGTAAAATACTAGCACACACGCAATTAAACATACCTGAAAATTACCGGCCGTTACATCCTACCCTCCTTAGAATAATTCCGTCCTCGGAATTCTTTACAGGGCATGGAAAAGGTAGGGGTAACGTTCTCGCATCTCATCCTCTCGCTCCCAGGTAGATTCACCAGGTGAGTCGCGACGCCACATCATCCTGACTAGATCAATAGTCCTGTTCCTGAAGACCTTCTGACGTCGATCTAGGATCTCCACTGGTTGCTGCTCATACGTCAAGTCCGGACGAACTGCAATCTCCGAGTAGTCCATGACATGACTAGGGTCGCTCACATAGCGACGCAGCTGCGAGATGTGGAACACATTGTGCACTCCCTCTAAGGCAGGGGGCAATGCAAGCTTGTAGGCCACTTCTCCTACTCGCTCCAAAATATCGAAAGGTCCAATGAATCGAGGGCTAAGCTTTCCTCTCCGCCCAAAACGAATCATCCCTCGGTTGGGCGAAATCTTCAGAAAAACATGGTCTCCAGGCTGAAACTCTAAATGTCGACGCTTTGCATCCGCCCAATGCTTGTACCTATCCTGAGCCAATTGCAGCTTCTCTCTGATGGTTCGCACCACATCCACGGCTTCTGTGATTAGCTCAGGACCAACCAACTCTCGATCACCTACATCATCCCAGCTCAAGGGGGATCGGCACTTCCTCCCATACAGTGCCGCAAAAGGTGCCATACCAATGCTAGACTGGTAGCTGTTGTTGTATGCAAACTCCACCATATGGAGATGATCTTCCCATGATCCTTTGAAGTCCAGCATACATGCCCGCAACATGTCTTCAAGTATCTGAATAGTACGCTCTGACTGACCATCTGTCTGTGGATGGTAAGCCGTACTAAAACTCAAGTGAGTCCCCAAGCTCTCCTGAAGACTCCTCCAAAAACGGGATGTGAACCTGGTGTCTCTGTCCGAGACAATGCTGATAGGAACTCCATGCAGCTTCACAATCTCATCCATGTACTTCTTGGCCAAAACTTCTGTAGACTGGCCCACTCGAAAAGGAATGAAGTGCGCTGTCTTGGTCAATCGGTCTACGATCACCCAGATAGCGTCATTCTGCTTTGTACTCTTGGGTAGTCCAGTCACAAAGTCCATCGTGATGTGCTGCCACTTCCACTCAGGAATGGGCAATGGCTGTAATAAGCCGGCAGTCCTCTGATGTTCAGCCTTCACCTGTTGGCACACAATACATTTCGCTACGCTCCGTGCGACGCTTCTCTTCATGCCATGCCACCAGTAATGCTGTCGCAGATCCTGGTACATCTTGGTACCTCCAGGATGTATGGAGTATGGAGAACTGTGAGCTTCCTCCAATAGCTCCTCTCTGATGGTGCCAGACGGTACACAAATCCTATCTCCAAACCTTAAGGATCCATCTACATGAATCTTAAATTCTGGCCTCTGGCCTGCTATCACCAAATCTTTGATCTTCCGCAGCTTCTCATCATCCATCTGAGCATTCTTGATCCTCTCTACCAAGGTCGACTGGATATGCATGCCCATCAAAGATGCTGTCATCCCTGGTAGAATCACTTCTATACCCATGTCTCGTATCTCTTGTTGCAATCTCTACTGAGTCGTAAGGGTCATTACCGCTGGTAGACGACTTAATGCATCAGGTACGACATTGACTTTCCTAGGATGGTACTGAAGGTCAATGTCATAATCCGCCATGAGCTCTATCCATCGTCTCTGACGCATGTTGAGCTCCTTCTGAGTGAAGAGATACTTTAGACTCTTATGATCCGAGAACACCTTCACATGCTCTCCCAATAGGAAATGCCTCCAAATCTTTAATGCAAAAATTACTGCCGCCAACTCAAGATCATGAGTGGGGTAGTTCTTTTCATGAATCTTCAACTGCCTGGATGCATAGGCTACGACTCGACCGTGCTGATGTAACACGCATCCAAGTCCTTTACCAGATGCATCACAGAAGACTTCAAATCCTCCTGATCGGTCTGGAATGATCAGAATAGGCGCAGTCGTCAACCTCTTCTTCAGCTCCTGGAAAGCATCCTCACATGCTTTTGACCAAACAAACACCACATCCTTTTTCGTCAATCGCGTTAAGGCTCCTGCGATCTTTGAGAAGTCTTTGATAAATCTCCGGTAGTAGCCAGCAAGTCCCAAGAAACTTCGAATCTCAGTCACCGTTCGGGGGACTGGCCAGTTTTGAACAGCGGCTACTTTTTCAGGATCAACAGCAATCCCTTCTCCGGACACTATGTGGCCTAGAAACGCCACCTTGTTCAGCCAGAACTCGCATTTGCTAAGTTTGGCATAAAGCTGGTGTCTTCTCAGGGTCTCGAGAACCTTCCTGAGATGCTCAGCATGCTCCACTACATTCTTCGAGTAGATGAGAATGTCATCGATGTAGACTACTACGAACTTGTCCAAGTATTCATACAATACTTGGTTCATGAGACTCATAAATACCGCGGGTGCGTTGGTTACACCAAACGGCATTACTAAGTACTCATAATGTCCGTATCTGGTCCTGAATGCAGTCTTGGGAACATCTTCATCCTTCACCTTCACTTGATGGTATCCCGTCCTCAGATCCAGCTTCGAATAGATGCTTGATCCACCGAGCTGGTCGAAAAGATCGTCGATGCGCGGTAGAGGGTACTTGTTCTTCACGGTGACTTTGTTCAGCTCACGGTAGTCAACGCACATACGAAGGGATCCATCTTTCTTCTTCACCAGCAATATAGGAGATCCCCAGGGAGATACACTGGGTCGTATCCATCCCTTCTTCAAAAGCTCATCTAGTTGGGCACGCAATTCTTCTAGCTCAGATGGTGCTAAACGATACGGTGCCTTAGATATTGGTTGAGCTCCTGGCATTAGTTCTATGGCAAATTTGAGAGTGCGATCCGGAGGCAAACCTGTAAGGTCGTCTGGAAACACATCCAAGAACTCTCGAACCACTTCTGGTATCTCAGGCTCAGCTTCCATAGCAGCTGCCAATGCTTCGGTCGATTTGGCTCTGAACTCCACTGGGCCTACTGATCTGCTTCCACTAATGAACTCGAACTTTGGATGATCAGGAATCTCGAAGACTACCCTCCTTCGACTACAGTCGATGGTGGCATGGAAAGTCCCCAACCAATCCATCCTGAATACAGCATCAAAGTTTGGTATGTCTATCATCATAAAGTCAGCAAATAACGCTCGCCCACAAATAACCACTGGGCATTGAGGATACCCACGGGTCGTCTTTATCACTCCGCCACCCGTGTTGACGTTCCAACCGGATGCTAAAGGTTTGACAGGAATAGTGTGGGTGCGAACGAATCGACTTGCCAGAAAGCAATGTGATGCTCCCGAGTCGAACAAGGAGAGGGCAGGTTGCCCAGCTACTAGCACGACACCTAGGTTCAAACACTAATCTAAGCAACCAATGCTAATGAAAGAATTGAGGTACGAACTATGCAAGAAATATACCTGTGATCACTTCACCGGTGGCCTCAGCCTCTTCGACGGTCATGGTGTAAGCCTGGCGTCTCGGTGGTGGCTGCTGCCTCGCCTGCTGGAACACCCTCTGCTGTGGAGGTAGAGGTGGATGCTGTGGGGCGTTCCCAGTCGGGACAGCACGAGGAGCCGGGGTTGGAGCTGGAGCTGGAACCGGAACTGGAGCACGTGGTTTATGATGTGGGCAATTCCTAGCCACGTGTCCAGGGTCTCCACAAACCAAACAAAGGCCTAAAAATCCTCGACACTCAGATTTGATGTGTCCAGATTTTCCACAAAAGTGGCAGACCGGGAGTGCCTGCTGCTGTGGTCCTGGTTTCTTAAACTGAACCTGCTGAATAGGACGGTGTATCTGTGGCCGTCTGCTTTGGCCCAGCTTGGGTCGGTGGGGGCCTTGCAGGTGCTGTCAGCCTTTGCTCTTCCTTTGCTTCTAATTCAACCATCTCATGGTTCCGAGCAATGGCTAAAACTTCAGCATGTGTGGTCGGACTAGCACCGACCATCATCCTTCGAATCTCAATATTGAGCCCCTGCTGGAACTGCTGGGCTCGAGTCAATGGATCTGCAACCATCTCCGGGGCAAACCTGCTGAGCCTGGAGAACTCAGCGTCATACTGATCCACGGTCATCGAGCCCTGCTTCAGGTTAATGAACTTCTTCCTCATCAGGATCTTTGCCTGTGGGGGAAAGTACTGAGCATTGAATGTTTTGGTGAAGACATCCCATGAAATCGGCAATCCCAAACGGTCTTCTACCGCCTGCCACCAGTCTCGAGCACCATCAGTTAGTTGCCTTTTGGCGGTAGCCACCCATGCTTCTTCTCGAATCTGAGATGCTCTCAGATCATCAGTGATGCCCTTGAGCCATTCTTCCGCTTGGAGATGATTCTCGGTCCCAGCGAAAGTCTTCGGGTTCATCCCTCGAAAGTGATAAGCACTTGGGTCAGCTTTCTGCTCTCTGCGTAAAGCCTGCTCCAAAGCCTGTCCAAGCTGCTGATGAAGGGCATACATGCCCCGCATGCAATCTTCTGCAGACAATGGTGCGGACGGAAATGCTGTCGCGTTTGGACCGGTGTTGGTTCCATTGCCAGCATCATTCTGGTTGGGACCCCCATTCAGGTGATTGATCCCGGATCCAAACGCACTGTCCTCGCTTCCTGAAGTGTTCCTTTCCATTGCTTTCCTGCGTTTTCATAAGGTTTGATCAGTTTCATTGAGTATTTTATACAGCACATTCTGAACTTCCTGTACTGCTCATGTGGTATTTAGCGCGGACCTGCATGGGCCACCAAACCTGTAACGACCCGCTTTCGGGCCCGTTACTGCTTGGAAATGCACAAGTCCTGCTAGGCACCGATGAGATCAATACAGGCTCTGTTGCAGAAATGCGCCAAAATACTCATACATGAAAGTGGTGTAAACCTTATTACAAACCAGCAGCGTACATGAAAAGAAATACAACTCGAGAATACAAACACACACCAAGCAAGCCACTCTGATACATATAATAAAAACAAACACACTCACACTCACACTTAGTAACCAGCGTCCTCCTGGTCAAATTCTACAGCAAACTCAGCGTCTGCAGTCCCTGGTGCAACTTCCTCAACCTGTGCTGTATCTGGCGAGACCACCACAAAAAGAAGGGTCGCCAGGATCAGACGTAACTCAAAGTATCTTTAGCATGTTATTTAAAACAATAAATGAGCATGGCAAAACTAGCATGTCAATCTAAAGAGACAAGAAGTAAAGTGCGTACAATAGGGCATGAAAGTAACATAACAGATTTACAACTTTTTCAATTCTGTCAGCAATAAACAATATTTAAAATGACCAGTTACGAGACTTTTAATTGTGCCTGAGCCTACGTGACTTATAATGCGGGGTACAATAAGCAACCAAGAGGCCAACTCTTGCCGCGGGTGCTACCCGGGCGAACCAATTCCCTGAGTACTGTGCAATAATCTGTGATCTGTGATCTGTGATGGTTGTCACCGGCACTGTTATGGGTTGCTAGAACCCGCACAGTGACAACAAAGTCTGGACTAGTCGCTCCCGTACCCTCGTCATTATAAGTTACCCCAAAACCCAGTGTGTGTGCAGGTTACCGTACTTACAATTTACAAGTCAATCACCATTCTTACTTTTCCAATCACATCTTCCGGTTGACAGTTAAGCATGTCACAGAGTCCAATTCAAATTACGGTACGGTGCAATTTATCAAGTTTAGCTAACTGTTCAAGTGAAACACTTTGTCAATAAAAGAAGCTAATTTTGGCATGCAGCAATATTGCTTTTAAACCCCATAGCTAGTGTACGATGAGTTACCGAATTGCCTTGTCGTGAAAGGCGCGTTTTGAAAGACGGTCGATGTACCTAGTTCACACGTGTTACAAACGAGTTAGTTACACGAAACTGTTAATAAAATATCCAACTTATTTATTAAGTGATGTTAACTTAGTTAATAACTAACTTATAAAAATATATTTTTAACTAACTTATAAATATATCTTACCTTTACAACTTAACTTATTAGAAAAATTAACTTAACTTCAAAATAATAATAATAATAAAACTAATAACTTAACCTGTTAACTTATAATAAATTAACTTAACATAATTTAAACTAATCTAATTATAACTAATTATAACTAATATCTTATCTTATTAATGTTAGGTGAAATAGGCACCAAAACTTATGCAACAAATTAATACCCCTTACCTCTTACTCTCTCTCTCTCTTTCTCTCTTCTCTCTCTATTCTGCTTCTCCTTCTTCGTTCTGTCTTCTCGTTCCTTCTTCTTCTTCTTTTTTTTTTTCGTTGGCTGCAGGCGGACACGGGGCAAGGGGCGACGGGGGATCGGGGGCTTGGGGGCGCGGCCAAGGGGGCTCGGCGGCGCTAGGGGGGCCAGGCGGGTCGGCGCAGGCGGGGGGAGGCCGGATCGGGGGCGGGGCGGCTTGGCGAGGTGGTTGCGCGTGGCTCAGGGGAACGGGGCAGCGGCCTGGTGGTGGATCTGAGGTGGAACGGATCTGATTTGGGGGTTTTGATTTTTGTTTTCCTCTCACAATTTTTCTCTCTGATTTCTCAATTTGGTGAATGATGTTGGGATGATGAATTGATGAAGGAATTGAAATGTATGAGGATGAGGATTCTGATGTCGAAATTATCGGGAGGATGCTTGATGAATTTTTTTTTGGGAGATGAGGTTTTGATTTGGGTTTCGAATTTTGTGATTTTGTGGTTTCAGATTTCTCTCTCTGGCTTGTGATTCCTGGATTTGGTGTATTGATGATGAGGATGGATTTTGATTCAGGCTTGTGTTGTTTTGGGAATGGCAGATTGATGAACGGGAGAGGCGGATTTGTCTGCAAACAAGGGGAAGGTTGGGGATGGAGTTTGGCTTGCTGGCATTGAAATGAAGGGGGGAGTTGATGATCGGGAGGGGGAGATGCAGGGCTATATCCGTGAAGGAGGAAGATGCAGGGAGACAGAGTTCATTAACTGAGGAAGTTTAGTCAAGAATTAGGTTTGGGATTAATGCAGTTTGGTAGGGCTTTTTGACTAAAAATTTTAGGGGGATGCATTGAACGTGTTTTGGGGAATGTAACGTGCTCGGAATGAGAAAAACATGGGTGGGTGAATTTAACCAATTAATTAGCTAATTGACTAACTACTTAAGTAACTAATAAGTAACCAAAGTAATTAGATTAAATAGTGTTGGTAATTAGTAAATACTTTAGTAATCGTAATTTTGTAATTAATAAAATAACTTAAGGTAATTAGTAAATTAAAATAACTTTAGTAACTATTAAACTACGGTGAAAAATTTAGACGCGCTCGCGTCGACTCTACGGATAAAAACACTCAGACAATTGGAAGTAAAATACTAGCACACACGCAATTAAACATACCTGAAAATTACCGGCCGTTACACTTACCTACAAAATCCTATGCCTTGAGTAAATCTTACCAAATTAGGGCAATGATGGATTTTGAGGAGAGAATGTCACCAAACTGAATCTCCACCAATAAGATCAGCGATCGAAGGCTAGGATGGAGGATGGTGACTTTGGATCAAGCTCTTGGCTTGGAAGGCTCACAATGGAGAGAATCTCTCTTGAGGAAATAGCTCAAAGAGTTGAGGGAGAGATTCTTGTGAGGAAGAGAAAGCTTTAGAATGGAGTTGAATAGCTTCTCTTAGATTTCTCCAAATCTCTAAAATGGCAGCCTTGAAACTTATGAAAGAGCCCCTCCAACTATATATAGGATAGAGGAGAGAGGGAGAGAAAAACGTTTCAAGAAACACTCCAACGGCTCTATTCTGAACCAGACTAGTCGGTCAAAGAAGGATCACTGACCGACTAGTTCATCAACTAGTCGGTCGGTGATACAACGTAGACCGACTAACGGTTGAACAGCCAGAAGATCGAAGTACAGGCAAAGACAACTAGTCGGTCTAAGAAGACTTGCCGACCGACTAGTTTCACAACTAGTCAGTCGGTGAATGTTCTTTGACCGACTAACGTCGAAATAGAATAGGCTGACTTCAAGTTGACTTAGTCGGTTTAAGAACAAATGCTGACCGACTAGTTTCTCAACTAGTCGGTCGACAAACGTTCTTTGACCGACTAACTCGAAACAGTAGCTCAGGCTGTACAGAGGCAAGCACAACTAGTCGGTCTGAGAAGAACTCCTAACCGACTAAATCGTCATCTAGTCGGTCGGTGACTCTTCGTTGACCGACTAATTGATCAACATGGAATGAGCTGAATTTAGCAAGGCATCTAGTCGGTTCAAGTAGAGTTGCCGACCGACTAGATCGTCATTTAGTCGGTTGGTGACTCTTCTTGAACCAACTAACATGCACTCGAAGCCGAGGGAAGAAGCGATAGGCTTCGGGAAAGTTTCTAATGGCTTCTAAGATTATCCTAGCTCTAAGATATGAGCGAAATGAAGTTTATAATGTAAGTCCTACTCAAGGCTTAACATTCTAATCTAGGATGCTAGAAGACTATAAAATAAAACTCCTTGAGCTTCAACGAAGCTTCAGGCACATGATCATGCGTATTGAGAAGTCTTGAGACGTCGCTTTAGATGTTCGTAGTAATTTGGCAACGATCTCCGTTACTGCGCTCACAAATAAGTTAGTATACATTATTTATGTTTGCTCATCATCCAAAACCAAATCCGGGGAATTAATACACAATATTATCCCCCTTTTTGGTGATGACAAACCAACATAAATAATAAACAATAATAATGATTCAATTGAAATTTACTTACTCCCCCCTGCATTGATGACACGTTAGTTCCATATTCAATAATATTCATATGCATCAAGCAGCGAGGGAAATATAAAATATGAATCCTATTATTGACATATAGGATCTAAATCCCTTTTTATATCTTCACTCCCCCTGAATCTAACACATCAAATTAGATTCATGGTAAATTCCTTTGAATTATTAATTAGCACATTGTCATTATTATATCTCTCCCCCTTTGGCATTAGCAAAAAGAGCGGGAGGAGATGATCACTCCTCATTTTACACCTTTTTCCCGCATGTTTGCATGCCATTTAGATCGCCCAAATCATGTTTTTCACGATATATCGATGATATTGCGATGCTTTTCACGATTTGTTGTTTTTGTCGGATTTCAGGTGATTTGGCGCGATTTGGAGTGATCTCGAGATGCGCTTACTCCAGACGGTCACCGACGACCTCCCCGAGGGGTATTTTGCTGTTGGAGAGGAGCGGAAGAAGAACGGACGTCGCAGGAGCGACGAGGAGGCCAAAACAAGCAGTTTGGGTATGTTTTGTGTCCCACTCGGCCGAGTGAAGGAGTCACTCGGCCGACCAGCGAGACACCGCTCGGCCGACCAGATCAGACACGATTCATACGTGCACTCGGCCGAGCGACGGAGACCACATCGGCCGAGTGACGAGACCCCGTCCGTCCGAGTGGCGCCCAGACGAAGCCATTCAAAAATCGCCAAGTTACTGTTTATCAGCTGTCTGAGCTTCAGAAGACCCACTCGGCCGAGTGGATAATCCCGACCGCCCGAGTACCATGAAGCCATCGGCCGAGTGACGACAACTCACTCGGCCGAGCCGCCCCCGAAGTGAAGACCCCTGAAGATCGAGACTTACTGGAAATTTACAGGGTTTTCACTCGGCCGAGCGACTTTTTTCACTCGGCCGAGTGCGACGCGCTGCCTGTAGCGAAAATTGCGGAAAACAGGCTGCGCAGGGGTATTTTGGTCACAGTTTTTGGACGATTTTGGGGGGTATTTAACCCCTGTTTTTACCCTAGTTTGTAGAGCTTTCTCTTAGACTTTTTGTAGCTTTTTAGATTAGCATTTTAGTTTTATTCTTGTGATTGGAGAGGAGACAAAATTGGATTTTTGTTGGATTAATTGAAGAACTCCATTGGTTTGTGTTTTCTCTTCTCTAAAAAAATTCTATTTTTATTGCATATCTCAATATTGTGATGAATTCTATTGCTTATTTCGTTGATTATTTTTGTGATCTTGCTATGAATTGTGAGTAGTCGCCACGTCTTGGGGCGTGGGGATGAACCCTACAAGCCCTATTTCATGATTGTGATGAATTGGTAGGAATTTTGCTAGAATTGATATTAGGGATTAGATTGGGATCAATTTACTACGGATGGCTAGGAGTTCACATCGATTGGGATTTGCAAGAGATTGGATCCCAATTCGATAGGAAACCCTAGAAATCCGAATTGGGTTGGAATCGAATTTCCGTAGTATCGGTTTGCAAGAGATTGGACCGATACTAGGGTTTCCGGTTCCAATTCCGCGCCAATACCCGTTTGCAAGAGATTGGACGGGTAGAAACTATCCCAAACTAGGTCGTGGGCCGAGTTTGCAAGAGATTGGGCTCGGTGCGCGATTGAACGATGATGTTGATCCTAATGCTAGCTTCCCTAGGCTAGGGTTTGCAAGAGATTGGACCCGAGCCTAGGATAGCTATAGACCGGCAACAGCGCGAGAGCGTGAGCTTGGTTCTACATTCAGTTGCAACTAGTTCATCCAAAATCTTGTTCTAGCGATTTTGATACCGATGAACCACGTTTACGAAAGACGGTGAGTAGCGGGAATTCCCCATTCCCTAGACGTCCTTTATTTGATTTGATATTTCCGTACTTTGTCTGACGATTGTGACAGGATCGCCAAAGGCAAATTTCTCTCTTCTTAAATAGCCAGGTTGATTGGAACAAGCACAGTCATTCGTCCTCCCTGTGTTCGATAACCCGCTCGCTGCTACACCGTGCACTTGCGGTAAAACTACAACCGTTCTCTGGGTGTATAACCGGGGTCGATCAAGTTTTTGGCGCCGTTGCCGGGGAGGCGATTGCGTTTGATTTTACCACCCTAGCTATTTTATTATTATTATTATTCTATTTCCTTATTTTTCTTTTACCTAACCCTTCCACGGTACTAATCATTTCTTTGAAACTCTGTTTTCCCTGTGCATGTACACGAGATCTACGGCGGACCCTGAAGCTATATTATTTGATCCCGAGATCGAACGTACCGCGCGGAGACTTAGAGCGGAAAGGAGACAAAATCCGGAAGGGAGGTTTATGACCAACCCGGAAACTGCGGACCAATTAGCGGCAAGGATGGCGAGGATAATTTCTATTCGAGATAGGCTTCGGCCTAAGACCTCTTCTACGACCTCATCCATTGCCATGCCGGAGTTGGCGGCTGACAAGAACTTCGAGCTAAAGACTGGACTAGTGGTTCTGATGCAGCAGGATCCATTTCATGGGAATGCCCATGAAAATCCTCACTACCACATCCAATTATTCTTGTCGAAGTGCGCCACATTCCAAATGCCGGGGGTCTCCATCGATGCCATCAGACTGCGTCTCTTCCCCTTCACGCTAAAGGACAAGGCACTCTATTGGTTGAGGACGCAGGCTGAGGGAGTCTTCACCTCTTGGGACGAGTTGGCAAGTGCATTCATTGACAAGTTCTATCCGCCATCCAAGACGGTGAAGATCCGGAGCGCTCTCATGTCCTTCAAGCAAGGACCCCAAGAGACGCTCTATGAGGCTTGGGAGCGTTTTAAGGATCTGCAGCATCAATGCCCGCACCATAGCATTGAAGATTGGGAGCTAGTTCATAGCTTCTACAACGGTCTCCAACCGGGGACCAAACAAATTATTGATGCCGCGGCGAATGGTGATATCTTGTCAAAGACTCCCGAGGAAGCTACGGCCCTAATTGAGGAGATGGCCTCAAACAATCAACAATGGGGCGATGAGCGAGGACACTCTACGTCCTCCTTAAAGCCAACTAGTATCTATGAGGCGAAGGCCGTAGCGGAGCTTACAAGCAAGTTTGATTCTCTCCACAAGGTAGTGGAGAGACTGGAGAAGTTTATCACGGAGCCCCAAGGAACCCCTTCCACCTCCGCTCCAATGAACCAAATGAGTGATTGGCAAGACCAATCTCAAGCCATGTATGTGGGAGGAGAGCAAGGAGAAGGATCCTTGGAGCAAGTACAATATGTCGCGGGGAACCAAGGATATTGGGCCAATCCAGCCACAAGAAACCATCCCGGATTCTCTTACGCCAACAATGAAGGAGCTTTGAACCCGCCACAACAACCACCTCAACAAGCTCGACCACCACCACCCCAACAACAACACTATCCGCCGAGGGGGCCTCCACAACAAAATTTCCAACCGAAGCAACAAGTTCCACCATATAGGCCGCCCGGATAAGATCAAGGGTGGAGGAATCAAAATCAAAACCCTCCACAAGCTCAACAACGATCCGACTTCGAAGCTAGAGTGGAGGCATTTATGGTCGAGCAAAATAAGGTCAATGCTACCTTGAAGGCGGGGCAAGACTCCCTTAATACCGTTGTGGCTCAAATATCGGAGCAATTGGCGTTGCTCAATCGGAACACTCAACGATTGCCGGTGCAACCCGAGCAAAACCCACGGGGTAACACCGGCCACATCAATGCCGTAGTTGCCGTTACTACTAGAGGCGGGAAGGATACCACCCCCGCCATGATTTCTACCGAGGAGCCCGTGGAGGAAAGTTTGGAGCCAATTGAGCCGGTAGTTGAAGTTGATAAGGAGAAAGAGCCACAAGAAAAGGAGAAATCTAGAGCGGAGCAATTGATTGAGGAAAGGCGCTTCATGCCACCAGTCCCATTTCCCCAAAGGCTTGCTAGAGCAAAAATGGAGAAAAGGCTAGCAAAGTTTCTCGAGTATCTGAGAGGAGTTAGCCTCAACATTCCCTTCCTCGACGCCATCGTGGAGATCCCCACATATGCTAAATTCTTAAAGGATTTGATTTCGGGGAGAAAGAGGAAGGAGAAGATTATGCTAGCCGAGGAGGGCTCTTGGTTCACCAAGAGAGAGAAGGAGCCGGCCAAATTTAAAGACCCGGGGAGTTTTCGGATTCCTTGCACCTTGGATGTCGTCCCTCTTCAAAGGCGTTGGTAGATCTAGGGGCTAGTGTGAGCCTCATGCCTCTCTCCATGTTCTTAAGGCTAAACACCGGGACGAAGTTGAAACCTACCGACATGCGGATACAATTGGCCGATGGGCGAATAACAAGGCCGGTAGGGATCGCCGAAGACATCCCGCTACAAGTCCCGGGGGGAATATGCTTGCCATGTGACTTCGTGATCATGGACGTTAAGGAGGAGGGAGATACTTCATTGATACTTGGACGCCCGTTCCTCGCCACCACCGGAGTCATTGTCGACGTGCGCGAAGGTACCCTAACTTTAAATGTCGGCAACATCGAGGTGGAGCTTCACATTCCTAAGGCTATGAAACACATGCCTTACCACGAGGAACTTGACTACATGGACCTCCTTGATGAGGTAATTGAGGAGGCGATCCCCCACTCGATTGGCGCTCTATTCGATGAAGATTTCGAGGAAGGCCCGGATTTAGGCCGAGATGAGAAGAAAGATGATTCCCCCGACCTCTCCGCTGAAAATGATGAAGGCGACGCTGATATCGCAAGGATTCGGGAGCTCTGCAAGCTCTCGAAACAAAAGTCTCCAAAGAAAGCTCCGCCGATACGGAAATCGGCATCACCGGTGAAGCTGTTGACCGGGGCAAACGCTAGCTTGGGGGAGCCTCCCCCCAACACAATTCGAGACGAGAGACCACCGCGGGAGAACACGCCGCCGCAACTTCCGAATCCAAGCGTTCTCCCCGGAAAGTTTGATGGGTGCATCTCATATGCACCAAACATCCCGCATTAATTGAAAATCATAGGGGGTCGAGCTCACGACCTTAAACGAGCGCTTGTCGGGAGGCAACCCGACGGTTATTGCTTTATTTTTACTTTTTCTTTATTTTTGTTTTAGAAATTTTTAGTGTTTTGAGTCGTTCGCCCAAAAATTTTGTGATAACGGGTCCTATTTTTCTTGACAGGAGAGGAGATAGGTAAATACATCATGAGGAGGATGAACGAGACGACGAGGAGCACCCCAGGAAGACGCTCGATGCTTAGGAGTAAGATGAAATCGACTGGAGGAAGAAAGACGGAGTTTAAAGCCCAAACGAAGACAAACAGCAGAAAACAAGGCTCACTCGGCCGAGTATACTAGTCACTCGGCCGAGTACACAAGTTCGTCCGGCCGAGCCGCTCACAAACGAGGGAAGTCTGCTGTACCCAACTCTCTGTTTATTTTCCTGATTTCAGTATAACTGCTACTCGGCCGAGTATATATTTTCACTCGGCCGAGTAAAACGGATACGCTCCTAGGGCGAGTCTTGCCGAGTAGCTTGAGCCACTCGGCCGAATGGACTTACTCCACTCGGCCGAGGCTGGCAAAGCCACTCGGCCGAAGCGTAAGCGGGGAGGATTTTCCATTGATCCCACTCGGCCGAGTGACATAGTCACTCGGCCGAGTCGTAACTTTTACTATATAAGTGGCCGAGGGGGGGCACGTTTTTCGAAACGCAAAAAACCCAAATCGCCCGACCCTTTAGCTCCCCTCGCCCGCTCGCCTCGCTCGCGCCCTCACTCGCCCGACCACCAGCCACCGCCGGCCGAGCTCCGCCGCGCCTCGCCCGAGTCACCGCCGGCGGCCACCACACCGGCCACCTCCGGTATCGCCTATTTCGCCTTTTTCTCCTCTTTTTGAGTATTTTTCGAGGATCCACACGTTAAACGAACCCCAAACCCAAATTGATTTCTATATCTATCCATTATACCCCTAATGCCCCATACGTTTTGAATATTACTCGCTGATATCTCCATTTCATGTGCAGGTTGTTTCTGGGAGCTTAGGGGAGCCCAGGGGAGCTTCAACGGACTGATTTGGGCTTCGCGGAGGCGCTGTCTTCGTACGCTTCCATTGCTTAGCACTCGCAGCGTGTCGGGGTATACTCTTTCCTTTATTTTTCACATGCCGCACTTTTTACACTTTTCGGCGCGCGCTCGGGGCCGATATGCCGCCCCGGACACGGCCGCGGTCGAAGAGAGCTTTCGCCAAGCGGAAACGGTCGGATGACGCCGGCCCCTCCCACGAGTTGGAGGACTCTCCTCCGCCTTCTCCCACACACCCCATCCACCCAGCATAGCCTGCAGGCCCCGCACACCCCGCACAGCCTGCAGTGCCCACACAGCCCGCACAGCCACTCCCTGCCGCTCCACAGCCACCACCTCCGGCTCCACTGGTCGGGCCGCTCGGGATTACGTTCCGAGACGATGCACACCACGCCGTCTTCGAGCGTATCTCCCAGCGCTCGATCATACCCTCCAGGTTTGCACACCTTGCCGACCTAGGACGCCTGGGGGTACTAGAGGGGATGCTCATGTTGTACGACAACGTGGGCTGGCGAGATTTCTTTCAGGTGTCGGCGGACACGTTTACCCGTCCGACACTTGAGGTACTTAGTTCGATCGCCCGGACCGACGAGGGATGCTCGTTTCGGTTCATGGACCGGGAGTGCCAGGTCACTCTCGGTATGATGAGAGCATTTTTCTCGTGGCCCGATGTCCCCGGAGCCGATCGCGGTTACGGCCCCACCCATATCCCCCCACCTTCCTTCGACGCCGGTGCCTTCTGGGCCCGGATTACGGGTCTTCACGCTGCCTTTGACCCTAGTAGGGCCAAGGCCTCGGCCATTGTCCATCCCTGCCTCCGTATAGCTCAGCGCCTTATGGCGACGACCTTTTTGTCCAGATATGAGCCGGGCATGATGTCTACGCCGGAGCTCTACATGCTCTACGCGATGACACGTCCCAGAGCTCTATCTAGGGATGGCGATGAGCTTGTCCCCGCCGTTGTGATTGATGTCGCGGCTTGGTTTTTGGACCGCATCATTGTATCGGTGGGCGCTCGCTCACCGATATGCTGCGGCGGCCTGATCACCTTGCTTGCCCTTATGACCGGCGAGGACTTCCCTGACGACCTGCGACGAGTACCGGGCCCCACTTCTTTGTCGATTGATGTTATGGCCCAGATGAAGATGCTTCATCCGCATGGTGAGCGTCACTGGGTCTGGTTGCACGGCCCTTACGGTGCCGATTACATAATTCTTTCGAGCCCAGCTCGGACTCAGATTGCACCAGCCCACGTGGACTGGCTCCCTGCGATGGATGTTCTCATCCCCGCTGCTTACGTGCTCGAGGCCGAGGAGGCCGAGCAGGCCCACGCTGCCCACGCTGCCCCCGCAGACCCTGTTGCACCTGCCGAGCCTGCTGCCCCTGTCGAACCTGTGGCCCCTCAGCCTATACCTGATGTTTCTGCTGCTCCTGACACCTCTGTCCCCACCTCTGTCGGTGTCGGGAGTACCTTAGCTGAGCCCACCTCCACTGCTTCCGAGGCTGTCACCACCACCACTGGCCCTCTGTCTGCTGAGCCTGTTTCTTCTGCCCCACCCGAGCGCCCGCCGACCGTAGTTGAGTGCGGAGTGCCCTCTGTCTCCACTGCTGCTGTATTTTCCGAGAGTGTCGTGGCGTCTGTCCACACTTCTGTGCCACTGACCTCTCTGGCCGCCTCGCTGCCACTTTTGCACCCTTCTTTCGCTGCTGCTGCCTCCACTTCTCACCAGCCGGTGCCCCGGCCTCACACTGAGGCCATGCCCACATTTGCGAGCGCAGCGCCTTTCGTTCCCTTCCCCGCTGAGCCCGTCACATACGCGACCCGAGTACGCCAGCCCCGCCCTGCACAGCCCCGACCGATGCGTCCCTCTGCACCACCTCCCCCCGACACTGTACTTCAGAGCATTCGTGCTCTAGAGGGGGCGGTGAGTGGCCTCAGAGGCGACCTTAGGACCCTGTCCTCCACCGTCTCTACGATGGCTGGCCGCTTTGACCTGCTCCCGCAGATTCACTACTGTCTTACCCAGGTCCTGAAGCGTCTCCCCCGCGTACCCCCACCCACCCAGCAAGTTCCCACCCACACTTCCACACACACTCAGCCTGCTCCCACTTCCACACCCGCTCAGCGGCCTGTCCAGCCACCACCACCACCTCCGCCTCAGGACGGAGACGGCGCATCACCACCTTCTTAGGCACCCTTGATGCCATCGATTATTCCTGCCGTTGTGCTGCCCGTTTCTGCTGGGTCCTGTTGCCTTTTGTCCACCCCCTCCCCTCACTTATTTTGGGTTTCTCATTCAGATCGTATCCTTATATATCTTTTTTGGGAGAGAGGGAGAGTTTTTGGTGCCCCATCTTTATATCTGTATCACTCCTATCTGTGCATGCATCATGTCCGCATCATATTTTTCGTTTCTTTATTTTTCGTTTATTTTCCTTTTTTCCCCATCATGCATGCATCCTCACTTACCCCTCACATTACTTGTCTCTCGGTGTGCCACACTTTGTACATTGAGGACACTGTGCCATTTAGCTTGGGGGAGTGAGTTCTCACGATCTTTTTTGATTTGCCACCTTTATTTTTAGTTTTACACACCATTCTTCGCTTTTGCACTTATTTTTCATCATTTTTTCTCATTTTACCATGCATCACATTTTTCTTATTTTTCTGTGTGCCGCATAGTAAATAGTTCTATTTTCCCTTTATCTTTATTTCTTTCTTTTTCATCTCATGCTAGAGATGACTTTTCTGTGATGATGACGACGTGGAGTTAGCTTATTCTATATGCATGCTTTATTTGTCATGTCTTAGATTTTATTTCTGATATCATATGCTATGACTTGCCTTGCATCTAGAGATAGTAACCCACACTTTTTCCACATGAAAATGGATGAAATTTTATTATTAGCTGAGTCTGAATATTCATATGTATGCTATCACAGAAAACACACCAAGATTCACGCATTGAATGCCTATATCTGGAGTACTGATTTCTTTTCCTATATCACTTCTATATGCATGAATTGTACATTTCACTTCAGGATGATTGAATGATGTTAGCTATGATAAATCTGGATTAGTTAGCTTTTTTGTGATCAAAACTGAGTAGATTAGATTACCCTGCTGAAGTTGTCGTGCATGTCTTATAGAGTGAACCGAGAGATATATTCATTTCTTTCTCCACAAATCTTGAACATCATTTCTCTATTTTAAAATCATTGGTGAATCTCCCCTTAGCGATTCTATCATATGGCATTTCCCCCGCTATTAATTCCTAGCTCCAAATTTCTTATTCAAAAAGAAAAAAAAGAAAAAAAAAGAGAAAAGAGAAAATATTCTTGTATATCATTATCTCTCTTTGAGTTAGGATCATTGTGTATATATGCTATTGCATCAAAAAAAAGAAAAGAGGAAAAATCCTCAATAAAATATCCCATCTCACTTTCTTTCTTTCTTCTCTCTTTTCGTGTTCGTTTTTATTACTTTTGGAGCTTTATAAAAATGGGGATGTAAATATTTTTTTTATGCCACCACGCTTATAGATAAGCTTGGGGGAGGGGATCCATTGATGTGTGAGAGAGTGACTACTTGACGTTGCATGACAACCTAGGCTAAGTAATATTCTATACTCTGTGAGATTATTTTTAGCTTTACGAAATCCAGAAATCTAAGCCTAGCACTCATTTCATGAAATCCATACTTTTCTATTCTCTCTATTCTATAGTGTGATACTCTTATACTCCTGATAGAAAGCATTCAATTGAAAAGTGTGTGATCTGTGATTTGTATACCGCTTTAAATGATTCAGACGATGTTAATTATAAGATTATTTCGTTTTTCATGATTATATTGTTGCTCGTGGGTTTTCTATTTCTATTTGCGCCATTATACTATGATATCAAAATAAAACTCTTTGACATGTGTTTTTCATTTAGTGCATGCTATACGAGTAAGCGGAACCCACGTCCTGAGAAAATGATCTAGCGGCTTACCTCTTCGCTTCTTTCTTTCTTCTTTATTTTTATTTCGTTTTTCATTCTTCTCCGTTTTTCGTTTTTCATTTTTTTTCGCCGTTTTCGTTTTCCGAATCCACCGGGTTCTCCTTTTACTTATCTTCCTCGAGGACGAGTAAGAGGTAAGCTTGGGGGATTTTGATCACTCCTCATTTTACACCTTTTTCCCGCATGTTTGCATGCCATTTAGATCGCCCAAATCATGTTTTTCACGATATATCGACGATATTGCGATGCTTTTCACGATTTGTTGTTTTTGTCGGATTTCAGGTGATTTGGCGCGATTTGGAGTGATCTCGAGATGCGCTTACTCCAGACGGTCACCGACGACCTCCCCGAGGGGTATTTTGCTGTTGGAGAGGAGCGGAAGAAGAACGGACGTCGCAGGAGCGACGAGGAGGCCAAAACAAGCAGTTTGGGCATGTTTTGTGTCCCACTCGGCCTTTCACTCGGCTGACCAGCGAGACACCGCTCGGCCGACCAGATCAGACACGATTCATACGTGCACTCGGCCGAGCGACGGAGACCACATCGGCCGAGTGACGAGACCCCGTCCGCCCGAGTGGCGCCCAGACGAAGCCATTCAAAAATCGCCAAGTTACTGTTTTTCGGCTGCCTGAGCTTCAGAAGACCCACTCGGCCGAGTGGATAATCCCGACCGCCCGAGTACCATGAAGCCATCGGCCGAGTGACGACAACTCACTCGGCCGAGCCACCCCCGAAGTGAAGACCCCTGAAGATCGAGACTTACTGGAAATTTACAGGTTTTTCACTCGGCCGAGCGACTTTTGTCACTCTGCCGAGTGCGACGCGCTGCCTGTAGCGAAAATTGCGGAAAACAGGCTGCGCAGGGGTATTTTGGTCACAGTTTTTGGACGATTTTGGGGGGTATTTAACCCCTGTTTTTACCCTAGTTTGTAGAGCTTTCTCTTAGACTTTTTGTAGCTTTTTAGATTAGCTTTTTAGTTTTATTCTTGTGATTGGAGAGGAGACAAAATTGGATTTTTGTTGGATTAATTGAAAAACTCCATTGGTTTGTGTTTTCTCTTCTCTAAAAAATTCTATTTTTATTGCATATCTCAATATTGTGATGAATTCTATTGCTTATTTCGTTGATTATTTTTGTGATCTTGCTATGAATTGTGAGTAGTCACCACGTCTTGTGGGCGTGGGGATGAACCCTACAAGCCCTATTTCATGATTGTGATGAATTGGTAGGAATTTTGCTAGAATTGCTATTAGGGATTAGATTGGGATCAATTTACTATGGATGGCTAGGAGTTCACATCGATTGGGATTTGCAAGAGATTGGATCCCAATTCGATAGGAAACCCTAGAAATCCGAATTGGGTTGGAATCGAATTTCCGTAGTATCGGTTTACAAGAGATTGGACCGATACTAGGGTTTCCGGTTCCAATTCTGCGCCAATACCCATTTGCAAGAGATTGGACGGGTAGGAACTATCCCAAACTAGGTCGTGGGCCGAGTTTGCAAGAGATTGGGCTCGGTGCGCGATTGAACGATGATGTTGATCCTAATGCTAGCTTCCCTAGGCTAGGGTTTGCAAGAGATTGGACCCGAGCCTAGGATAGCTATAGACCGGCAACAACACGAGAGCGTGAGCTTGGTTCTACATTCAGTTGCAACTAGTTCATCCAAAATCTTGTTCTAGCGATTTTGATACCGATGAACCACGTTTACGAAAGACGGTGAGTAGCGGGAATTCCCCATTCCCTAGACGTCCTTTATTTGATTTGATATTTCCGTACTTTGTCTGACGATTGTGACAGGATCGCCAAAGGAAAATTTCTCTCTTCTTAAATAGCCAGGTTGATTGGAACAAGCACGGTCATTCGTCCTCCCTGTGTTCGATAACCCGCTCACCGCTACACCGTGCACTTGCGGTAAAACTACAACCGTTCTCTGGGTGTATATCCGGGGTCGATCAGGAGATCAACGACAAAAGCAATGGCTAAAAAATAAAGCACGGGAGTCGAAGAATACGACCACGGTCCAAAATGACACCAATGCAAAATATCACATGTAAAATACCGAATAAAAGCAAAGCGTGCCAATGAGGCCAAAGTCGAAAACCGAAAACCGAAATCATAAAACCATCGGTGAAAATCGGAAAACGAAATCACCAAGCCATAGGTGAAAATCGAAAACCGAAATCATCAAACCATAGGCAAAAATCGAAATACGAAATCATCAAGCCATAGGCGAAAATCGAAATACGAAATCATCAAGCCATAGGCGAAAATCGAAATACGAAATCATCAAGACTCAAATCAATTTCACGTATTGAGTTTTGGAACATACTCTCCAAAATCAACATTAGAGACAAAAAAATCCAAAGAGAATACCAAATCTAGCATGCAAGAACATATGGCATAGACTAATCTAGCACACTAGGATTCAAATGATATCAATCGTAATATAATCTACCAATGGATGCATTTAACACTCATGGATACCAATGTAGATCAAAAGTACGAATATACTTACAATATTAAGCTCCCCCTACTTTGGTGCATCACTTAAGCACCATCAACTCCATTTGAATGAAAAACCTTGCAAATCACGGAGTTGGTAGGGTTGATATTCCACAGTGGATTGAACCAAGAAAAACTTAATATGGAGCAAAAAAATTTGATTTGATGCTCCTTCTCTTATCCTTGAGTACCTAAATATAAAATGTCATTCCATGGTACCCAAGGACATTGGGTCCTAAGAAATTAGACCTTTGGAAGCCAAGTCCAATTGGACTTAGGCTTCCCCACATAATTATCACTATGCACGACATTTGTAAAATATGAATTCATATAAACTTGTTTTTCATTCATGCTAGTGTCCTTTGGGCTCCAAATAGTGTAAATTTTGGGAGCCCTAGTCCTATTGGGAGCATGCATGCGTTGTTGATTTCTACGTGATGCATGTCGTGGATAGGCATAAGAAACATGATGAAATGGTGCACGACGATAATTATTCATATGATGATGTGGGTGAACATATGCATGTGGAGGAACACGTGCATGAGGGTGTCTCATATGGTGTGCACGTGCTCGTGGATGCGGAGCATAGAAATCGGCATATGTGCTAACATGTGCGGTAGGATTTGTGTTCCTACGTGGCATGGTATACATGAAAGCATGACCCTTCTTTGGAGGTCCACCCAAAGTGGGTTTCTTTCCAAATGGGGGCGTGTTCCTAGCGGAAGTACCATTGGTAGAAGAACTACCCATGTCGTGTTTACTTCCATTAGTAGAAGCATCGGAAGATGGCCTAACAAAGGTGGCGGACGATTTGGATGAATCTCCCATCTTATACCCCAAGCCAATGTGATGATTGGCCGGAGGTAAGTCGTTTAGGATATTATCCAACTTGCCCTTACCTTTGTTGAATTCATGAATTCGGCCTAATGTGCTCTCATGCTTCTCGGTGAGAGAATGCAAAGAAGCATCCAAAGTGGACACTTGCGATGCGAGTGCACAAACACGTGACTTGAGATTTTTATTCTCAATACTCAAAGTTGAGATTTGAGACGTCAAATCCGCTATCAAATATTCATCCGAATCCTCGATATGAACATGCTCAAGTTGAGATTTGAGATTTACATTCTCATTTCTCAACTCTTCAACAACGGTGTCGTTGTTGACGATGAAAGGCTTAGGCGAGTTTTTAAGACTATCTAATTCATTTTTTGTCTTCATAAACTTAGTAGCCATATTAGAAAACTTATTTCAAAGTTGTTCGTTGGCTAATCTAAGTTCATCATTGGTTACCTCTTCGCCTTCATCCTCGCTTCCATCCTCACTTTCATCGAAGGAGGTGTCTTCATCACGATCCTCTTTGCCCATGAAGCACGTGTGTGCTTTCTCCACTCTTTCATCGTCTGACTCTCCACTTGAGGAATCGGAGTCGGTGAAAGTGCCGACAAGCCCTTTCTTGTGCTTTCTTGACTTGTCGTGCTTGGATCCCTTCCACTTTCCCTTGTGTTTGTAGAGAGGACAATCCGGCTTGATATGTCCTGGCTTATTGCATTTGTAACACACGGGAGTAGAAACATTAGTCGAAATAAATTTAGATTTACGATTCAACTTACCTTGTCGGAAGAATCGGATGAACTTCTTTGCCATATCGGCCAAAGCTTACATGTCTAACTCATCGTCCGATTCTTCTTCCGATTCTTCATCATCGGTAGATGGAGCGGCCTTGTATGCAATCGCCTTTTTCTTAGGCTCGTCTTGCTTCAAGTACGACTTCATCTTTTCTTTCATCATGAGCTTGCTATCCTTGCGTACCTCGTATGACATCAAGGTACCCATTAGTTGAGTAACCGTATAAGTTTTCATGTCATTACCTTCCTCGATGGCGAAGGTACGCTTCTCCCAACAAGAAGGAAGTCCATCGATTATCTTCGAGACTTTCTCCTTTTGGGTGTAGGTCTTCCCAAGAGCTTCCAACTCGTTTGTGATGTCGACGAATCGAGCATAATACTCCTTCATCTTTTCACCCTGCAGCATATGAAATAATTCGAATTCTTTATTAACTACTACGAGTTTGGAGTCTCTTACCCGACTCGTCCCTTCATGCAAAATGAGGAGGGAGTTCCATATTTGATATGCACTCTTACATGTGCATATCTTATTGAAGTCCTCGGGCTCCAATGCGCATTGCAAGGCGTTCATTGCCTTGGCATTACTTACCTCCGCGGAGACCTCCGCGGGAGTCTACTTCGTGAAATCTTGTTCAGAGGGCTCGACATATTCATTCATCGTGGCTCTCCAAAGTGAAGCGCTCCGGAGGAACATTTCCATTCGGCATTTCCAGTACCCGTAGTTGGTACCGTTGAAGGAGGGAGGCCTAGAAGAAGATTACCCTTCCAAAACTGAAGAAGCTCCTTGACGATCCTTGAAGACATTGTAGTCGTTGTTTGTCATGGCTTTGACTTTGTAGCTTTAACCTTGGCTCCGATACCAATTGTAGTGCCTTGTGGTAGCTACTGCACACGTACTAGAGGGGGGGGAATAGTACTTACAATAATTAAGAGAGTTATTCCTAACTATTGTGCAATGAACAAACGACAATGCGGAATTGAACAACAGTCAACAAGAATTAAAACATACGCAAACAAAGTATGTTACTGGGTTCGGATCCACCCAAGTCTCCCCGACTTGTTCCCGGTGATCCTACGTCCCAACCACCCGGATCCCCTCCAGATACTTGAGTTAGAAACCCTAACTCAAGATTTCCACTAACCCACTTGCGGAAACTCCACAAGTGCAATCGACCTACAATCGATGTCCGTGAATCCCATAACCCGGGATCACACAAACTCTCACAACCGAGAGTATACAACAATTCAATGAAATGAAATGAAATAAACACTTACCTACAAAATCCTATGCCTTGAGTAAATCTTACCAAATTAGGGCAATGATGGATTTTGAGGAGAGAATGTCACCAAACCGAATCTCCACCAATAAGATCAGCGATCGAAGGCTAGGATGGAGGATGGTGACTTTGGATCAAGCTCTTGGCTTGGAAGGCTCACAATGGAGAGAATCTCTCTAGAGGAAATGGCTCAAAGAGTTGAGGGAGATATTCTTGTGAGGAAGAGAAAGCTTTAGAATGGAGTTGAATAGCTTCTCTTAGATTTCTCCAAATCTCTAAAATGGCAGCCTTGAAACTTATGAAAGAGCCCCTCCAACTATATATAGGATAGAGGAGAGAGGGAGAGAAAAACGTTTCAAGAAACACTCCAACGGCTCTATTCTGAACCAGACTAGTCGGTCAAAGAAGGATCACTGACCGACTAGTTCATTAACTAGTCAGTCGGTGATACAACGTAGACCGACTAACGGTTGAATAGCCAGAAGATCGAAGTACAGGCAAAGACAACTAGTCGGTCTAAGAAGACTTGCCGACCGACTAGTTTCACAACTAGTCAGTCGGTGAATGTTCTTTGACCGACTAATGTCGAAATAGAATAGGCTGACTTCAAGTTGACTTAGTCGGTTTAAGAACAAATGCTGACCGACTAGTTTCTCAACTAGTCGGTCGACAAACGTTCTTTGACCGACTAACTCGAAATAGTAGCTCAGGCTGTACAGAGGCAAGCACAACTAGTCGGTCTGAGAAGAACTCCTAACCGACTAAATCGTCATCTAGTCGGTCGGTGACTCTTCGTTGACCGACTAATTGATCAACATGGAATGAGCTGAATTTAGCAAGGCATCTAGTCGGTTCAAGTAGAGTTGCCGACCGACTAGATCATCATCTAGTCGGTTGGTGACTCTTTTTGAACCAACTAACATGCACTCGAAGCCGAGGGAAGAAGCGATAGGCTTCGGGAAAGTTTCTAATGGCTTCTAAGATTATCCTAGCTCTAAGATATGAGCGAAATGAAGTTTATAATGTAAGTCCTACTCAAGGCTTAACATTCTAATCTAGGATGCTAGAAGACTATAAAATAAAACTCCTTGAGCTTCAACGAAGCTTCAGGCACATGATCATGCGTATTGAGAAGTCTTGAGACGTCGCTTTAGATGTTCGTAGTAATTTGGCGACGATCTCCGTTACTGCGCTCACAAATAAGTTAGTATACATTATTTATGTTTGCTCATCATCCAAAACCAAATCCGGGGAATCAATACACAACACATATGGCCATGGCCGGCCATCCCCTTGCATGGGGTTGGCCGCACACTCCCACCGGTGGGGTGGCCGTGGTTATTATTAGCCGTAACCAACCCCCTCCGCATGGGGAGGGGGGATGCATTGCCTCCATAGCCCATATGGCCATGGTGATCATGCACCAAAATTGTCATCTCCTCCGTTGAAAATAACCACCATCGTCTTCTCTGATGAAGCACCCGTTCGTCGAGAAAACGGTTTCGCTTCAATGGCCGTGTGCCAAAAAATGAAAAGAACGCGTTTTCAAGGCTGCAAACTTCACACTCCACATGAAGAGAGTTCACATTCCCTATGAATGGAGACTCAGCATCCATGAAGAGTGTGAATTTGGCGAGATGAACAGTAAGTTCTTCCCGTCACGGAGAGTTCCTGCCATATCCGTAATGACAGAAGACCCTAACGTGAAAAGAACAACTATTGCGATTCTCTCCGTCACGATGCGTTCCTACCATATCCGTAATGGAAGGAGACTCATTCGTGAAAGAGACAACGCCTCGTTCATCGGTTAGACCGGGGCAACGGTTAAACCGGGGCGAACCCGTATGGCTCTGATACCAATGTAGGATCCTGTCAAAACAACGTCGTTAGGATCTAATAATAACATAGAGTTACGTTGGCGTATGCAGCGCCGTAGTCTCTGAACTTCACCTTCGGATTCGCCACAACGGTCGGTACCTCATCACGGAGGATCGAAGCAGCGTTTCCCTGCCTAAATCTCTATTTAGAAGAGGATTTAAATGGAAGGGAGAAGAAGAACATAAGTTTCCTTATGCAAACTTATGGCATGGATGGAAAGGTGTAAAAGGCATACCCTTGGGTCCTATTTATAGGCTTTAGGGGTAGTTATTGTAGGAAATAACCAATTATAAGCTTATTAACCTATATTAGCCCTTTTACTTATCCTCTTCTTCATTCACTTATCGAGTGCCTTTATGCACTTATAAAGTGACTTTTTCCACTTATCGAGTGGTCCTTTTCACACGAGAAAAGGTTCCCTTCGTGCACGCTTTCGTGCACGCGACATCTGAGGTCCGTATATCCTCATACATCCCCTCATGGGTGTATTCATGTCATCCATATCCAACACTCTTGACTCAGTACATCGTCAACCAGGAGAAGATAAATCTGAAGCTAGAGATGGGACTGAGAGTCCTCACTGATCAGGTGACCCAACTGGGGTTACAAGTGGCGAACCTTCAGAGACCGCAGAATCTATTACCGCCACAGCCTGAGGTGAACCCGAGGGGGGTAAATCGGACCTTGGCGCTCACGCATGAGTATGAGAACGTGTCCACCATCGTCTTGAGGAGCGAAACGCAAATACCCATGAGAGTGCCCCCTAAAGGACCGGAAGCACCGTTGGTCGTGGAACGACCAATTGAGAAATTAAATGACGACGGTGCTTCGTCGCCAAAGCCCACTACTCCGGAGGGAGTCCATGGAGAGGAGAAGAAAAATAATGGGGAAGGGAACCTCTGGGTATTCAAGACCGTTGTGCCTTTTCCACAACGGCTTGCCCAAGCCAAGATTGATGAGAAGTATGGCAAATTCTTTGCCATGGTGAAAGATCTGAGCTTACAAAACCCCTTCCTTGAGGCCATCGAGACAATTCCCTCATATGCCAAATTTCTAAAGGACTTGGTGACACGGGGATCCAGAAAGGAGAAAGTCGTGTTAACGACAGAGTGCAGCGCCCTCATTGAGCGCGCAAATCCGACCAAGCTCAAAGACCCAGGAAGTTTCTCCATCCCTTGCTCTATTGGGGAAGTGCAAATCCAGAGGGCGCTCGTCGATCTAGGAGCGAGCGTAAGCTTAATGCCCCTATCGCTGTACAAGAGAATAGGGATGGGAGATTTGGAGCCCACCGGCATGACATTACAACTTGCTGACCGTTCGGTGAAATACCCGGTGGGAGTGGTAGACGACCTCCTCGTTGATGTGAGAGGAGTACAAGTACCGGTTGATTTTGTGGTGATGGACATGCCGGAAGACAAGCACACCCCTATTATACTTGGACGACCATTTATGGCAACCGCCGGTGTTTTGATAGACGTGAAGAATGGGAAGCTTTCCCTCAACGTCGGCCAAGAAAGAGTCGAATTCGACTTGGGGTTGTCGATGAAGTACCCCGATCCTCCGGATGATCCTAGTATCAATGTGCAGGATCTGGAAGAAGAGAGAGCTGCAGAGGCAAGCTCCTGGGAAATTCTCTCGAGAAATCCCCCCGACCACTTGGGAGATCTTGGAGAGCAAGCTGGCTCACCAAAGAAAGAAGTTGCTGATGAGGCGGTCGCCCGACATGTGATCCCTCCCGGATTCCCAAAAGCTCCTCCTACGATGAGAAAAGGCAAAGAGCCCATGGGGCTCGCCGGGGATGAGGTCCGTATCCTCAAACGAGTGGCGGAGGACGCCAATATGAAGGAAAATCCTCCAGACCCCGTCAACAAAGGGAGAGTGGTCGAGAAAGTTTTCTTGTCGCCACCGGCTACACCAAGAGCTACCAGCCCTGAAGATGATGCGATGCCAGACTTTGTGCATCACCCGTATCGGCCACATTGAACATCATCAATGGTCGTCGAGCTAACGACGTTAAACAAAAGCGCTTCATGGGAGGCAACCCATGCTCTAAATCATTTGTTCCCATTTTTAGAGTTGTTTTTAACTTTGTCTTGTCTATTTTTAGTAAATAAATCCAGCCGCAAGAACTTCCGTTGAGGGACTAAGGTCGTTTGTGCATTTTTGCAGAAAATAAGGCCCCAACCGATCGGTTGATAACTTAACCGATTGGTTGGGATGTATCAGGTAGATGCCGTGTCTGCCACTAAATGAACCGACCGGGTGAGGAAAGAAGAGACCGGTTGGCAGATCGGGTGACCTTGGGTAAACTCTCGGGAAAATTTCAAAATTTGTCAACCGATTGGGTGACAAGAAGCAAGACCGGTTGAGGGACCGGGTGAGAAACTCTAAACTCTCGGGAAAATGTGTGGAGCGGTCAACCGATCGGTTGACATGTCAACCGATCAGTTGACATGTCAACCGACCGGTTCACCTGTAGTAACTCTTCAGCCAAAATTTTTGACCACTAAGTAAACCGATCGGGTGACAACTCACCCGACTGGTTCGACTTAAACCCTATAAATACCCCCCGACCCACCCGTTTACATCCCCTCGCTCGATCGCGTTTTCTCACCGTCGTTTCACCTCCCACTCTCTCCCAACGGCTAAAAACTTCTCTCCCACGTCCTTCACTCCTCCATTAGCCTCTCTCTCCACCTCCCCCTTCCATCTCTCAATCTCTTTCTCTCTCTCCCTCTCCTATTTCGCAATTTTCTAGCCCTAATCCACAATATCCACCCCTACTTTCGAATTTTTGCTGAAGAAGAGTGCCGCGGCTCCACACTTCTCCCATTGCACGGCATTGGGTCAACTACAAGCGAAGAACTCGAATCTCTGCTGGGTAACTTCGCTCCACTTCTCAAATTTCAATTTTTACCCTAGATATTTAATTTGCTTGATTGTTCGTGTGTGTGCACTTCGATAGTATTTTACACTCATTTGCATCACTCACACGCACACATGGCCCTGGATAGAGATAAGGGGAAGGGTATCATGCGGGAGGAGGAACCGTCTAGAAAAAGACGCAAACAAACACGTCCTCCTCCCAACACACCACGTGCACTATCACTCGGCCCTCCCCCACCTATTATCCCCCTGAGGACCCAATGTTGGGCCCACATGGGTATCAATTTCAGAACCAAGAGCAAAAAGACTTCTACCATAGGCTTGATGCTCGAGGGCATCTATCAACCAAGTTTGCACACACCCAATCACTTATCGATCTCGGTGTATTCACCGAGGTCGAGACTCTTTTCGCAAACCTAGGTTGGTTAGCCTTCCTGAACACCACCGCGGTGTCCTACCCGTCCCTCACACTTGAATTTCTTTCCTCACTCGTTTGTGAGTCGGGGTCGACCGTCATTTTTCGGGTGCGTAACAAAACCATCCGCACTCACCTGAATACGATTAATGATATATGTTGTTTCCCCATTCTTGGGGACGACGCTATCCGTCACTATGGATACCCGCCCGAATTTGACGTCGATAACTTTTGGTTCCGCCTCACCATACTCCCTCGCTATCCCCAGGGTAAGGCCAAGGCCTCCTGTCACGCCCCGCTTCCCAAAAACGGGGAGGCGAAGCGTGAGAAGGTCCGCTCAGACTTGAAGCTACAAAGCTGCAAGTCCGATAAGCGTCAATCAAATTTAAACTGCAGGTCCTTGCAACGCGAAACGAAACAAAGATAATAATAACGAAAGAGACAAAAGAAACATCTCAGAATATCCATAATAATAAATTCCAACATCGCAGAAAAGCCACCAGGCTAAAAGAAAAGAGTCTAAAAGAGGCCCAGCATGGCCAACAAAAGTACAAAATGCAGAAACAAAGTAATGGTGCAAGCACCGACATCTAGCAGCAACCTAAAGCAACAGCAACGCCAACAGTCTCTAAAACTGGTCTCCGGTGTCTACGAACTCCTCGACGGACGTAGGCTCAGGCTCAGCGTCAGCAACACCTCGACCTCAACAACTGTCTCTGGCTCAGGGTCTAACATGTGGCACCCAAAAGAGCAAGGGGCACATGTCAGCAAGTCTAGAAGACTTGTGCAAGTGAAACTGAAAGTACAAGTAAGAGCAACCTAGCAGTTCTAGCATGATGCAATGACATGGCAGTTAAAGTATGAGTGCAGCAGGTAAAGTAAAGTAAAGTAAAGTACGAGCATGGCATGGCATGGATGACAAGTATTACATGAATCATTCACAAGACAAGTACAAGACAAGGAAAGTAAGCACCTCGTGCACAGAGATTCCGTCTTTTGGCTAGAGTGGCTGCGCGGGCCAACTCCTAAGCTCAAGCGAACGTTTATCCCTACCCCTCCACGTGTGTCGAGCCAGGGCCTTACCCCTGAACGGGAATGCTCGCTTCTGGAACACGAGCCAGGAAGTGTTTTGCCTTGCTGGTCTAGGGGTGCACCTAGCCAGTCAAGGGAGTACAAGTACAAGTATTGTAGCGTGTGCTACCAATGCGACATTCAATGCATGGATGACATGACATGACAAGTAGTAAGGCGTACAGGTAAGGAAAGTAAACGTGACAGTTTAGTATGCATGAACAACAAGTTTAAAGGTTGGATCTAGCTTCGTTGTCAAGCTAGATCAATTAGGTGACGGATCTAGTTTCGTTGTCAAACTAGATCAAGTAGGCGTCTAGCCAGCTATCATTTCACTGACTAGTCTCTTTTACACTAAAAAAAAGGAAGTGGCCTAAAGACATGGCCCTATACAAGATTTGGCAAGTTTCACTTGCCTGCAACTATCACGTCAAGAAAACACCGTCCAACGAGTCCAAAGTCACGATTCCTACGTGCACAAGTCCACCGGCCTACATCCGTTTTATTAATCTTGATTAGTGATTGCTAAAACATTTAAAATACTTTAAAATACTGATTTTTAGTCTTGATTAGCATGCAATTGGGTTGGGGGTCCTAGGGGTGCAAAGCCTTACCTCAACACGACGCGAAAGCTACACCGACGTCGGGTAGCGACGCCGGGGGTTGGAATAAAAGATCGCGCTCCAAGTCCAAATTCCAATTAGATTCCTCGCTGGAAATTTCAGAGCAATCGACCGGGGCGACGATTCCAGATTCCAAAGCTCGCACGTGCGACGACGGGCTACGACGTGCGACGACGTCGTACGCGACGAATCCTCAAAGAGCAAGCACCTAGGTGGGGCCCACAGTAGTCCTAGGGGCCTTTGGGCGACCCACAATAACTCTGGAGAACTTGGGGGGCCCACGGTGGCAAGCGATGCGACGGATGCGGGGTTGCGACGAGTGGCTCTCGGTCGTACACAGCCAATGCGGGGAGATTTCTCGGTCGTGCGCTCAAAATGCGGGGGCTGCGACGTTTGGGCTGTGCAGCGGCTGCGGTGCAGTGCTTGGTGCGGGGTTTCTTCTCGGTCAGATCGATGGGAAGCCTCGGTCAGGCGCTTGGATGCGGGGCGGGGCAGCGTTGCAACGTTGCAGCGCTTGCAACAGCGGTCGGTGCGGAGCAGCGGGTCGGTCGTGCGGGCTGCGGAGCGGGGCGACAAGCGGGCGACGGTGCGGGCGCTGTGCTGCGATGCAGAGTGGCTTGGTGCGGGCCAATCCCTCGGTCAGACCGAGGGAACGGAGCGGTGCGGAGCAGCTGCGAGCGGAGCAGCTGCGAGCGGAGCGGCTTGGATGCGGGGCTGGCCTTCAGTCGGAGCGGGGGAACGGGGCCGTTTCCTTCGGTCGCTGCGGTGGCTGAACGGCGCAACGTTGCGACGAATCGTCGCAACGTCCAATTTGAATTTTGGAAGGGGCTAGGGCTAATTTCTTACGAAAATAGGTCTTCCTAGGGGTTGCTTATATAGTATAGATGGGTTGACTTGGTCTAGGGCTAAATCTAATAGGATTAGAATATTAAAATAATTTAAAATTTGAATTAAAACTACTCCAACTCACCCAAGGGTTTGACTTGGTCCAAATGAGCTGGAATTTGGCTCAAAAATTCTTTAAAATGTTTAAAACTCAAATAAATTTTATTTGGCGGAAAATAATTTATAAATTAATTATTAAAAATAATATAAAACTTGTTAAAAATATAAAAGTGGTCAAATAAACTCCAAAAATTATAAAATAAATATCGTGGTGCTCGTGACGACGAATGTGAGCTAACTAAGAAGACGGATCTCAAATTCGACGTCGGACGACAAAACTAAAAATAGAAACGTCTCCCGTCAAGAATGAGAATCGTCACGTCTCGTCGAGTAAGTTTAAATTGTGGAAAAACGACTCGAGAGGTGTCGTTCCAAGATAGTGCCACTATTTAATACTCTCAGAGACGTTCACAACGGCATATCACACGAAAGTGTTCACAAACAAACAAGGTCTAAAACAAACACGTGCACGGTCAAAAGCACGTGCACGAACAACGTACCACAAAAAGTGGTCGTTACATCCTCCCCACCTTAGAATAAAGTCCGTCCTCGGACTTTCTAATATAGCTAAGCGCCCTAGTAACTACCCAAATCAAGTCATATTATAATCCAACCAGGTATAGTCATTACAAGTGCTTATATATGCACTAGGTAGTCAAACATTAACACTATCAACACGTATATATATACATTCACATACGTATACACTTATACCTATTATAGTTAGTCAATTTCATACATGTATTTCAATCAGGTATATAAACATACATCCCTTATATACTGCTACTCACAAACAATAGTTCAGATACTTATATAGGTATGATCTCATACTAGCAAATGCAATCATTGCTCTACGTATAGATAGCTACCTATGCACAAACATCAAGGGTATACTACCCTCTAATATTCATCCAATACCAACATCTCAGCACATATAGTCACACCATATCATTATTAAATCAAATTCACTATATCTAATATACATTCACCACTACTATAATTTCACGATATATAGCCATTCAATGCATTCAAATATTTCACCATACATTCACATTACGTACGGTCCTATAACTGCATTTACGACACGCCACATATATCATAGTCCTCAATACCTGTAACTAAGCACATACTTACCTGTGCATGGTGCACACCCATACACGCTAACATTTCATTTACGCATACCATTCACACCATTATATATAACTAGCACACCAACACACCTAGTTTAGCTAGTACACATATGTTCACACTAGCAAGTCCTTAGTAATTAACTATACCACAAGACCAACACCTATAACTATATACTGGCGTAGCGACCCACAATCATGTGCGTAACTCAACCAGGCACAAACACTTCTATCACTATACATACATCAAGCATTGCTATATTCAAACTACAAACATACATTCGATATACTTAGAGTATACCCACTCAAGCTTGAGTGAGACTCAATACACATATTAGAATATTCTATATATGTAACACGACATTCATTCATATACCAATACTACTCCCATATATATATATATACATCTACCAATACAACCATATACATTCCATAAATCAATCACACTTAATATTTAGTCAGATGACACCCACATAGTTCAATCTAATTATATACCATAATAATAACATTACAGACATCAGCACCCACATATTTATAATACCCTCTCTAGTACAAACATTCACCGTATAGTCACACATAAATAATGTATATATTCACACCATAGCCTACTACCTATAATTAGTATACTAACACATTCACACATACATAATTAAGATGTGCAATAGTCGTGTATACCTCACGGTATGCACGCATGCAACATCCCGAAAAGCAAGCAATACCAATCAAAATTATACTCCTACTACCATATGTATATCACCTATATACTCAGGCAACAAAACATAACTACTTACGTCTAAACACAATACATACCCACATACGAGCACACACTCATACGTGCTAACATATACGTCACATAATAGGCCTACCCTCTTAACCATACGTACTCTTATTATTATCACTACTAACATACACATAGCTTTACCAATCATTTATTTCAATCATTATAAGTATCTCTAACTACATACACAACTTAGATATTTCAACGCTAACTCTAACACACACCGGCATCCCTAGTATAGTATAGCTATCCACCCAAAAATCTATAACTACTAACACACAACCACTTCATACTATCACGAATAACTCCGAGTATATATATATATATACCACACAATAGGCAAGCATCAATATACTATGGGGGTACACTCATTCAAGCCCACGTACACAGCTTAGGTACGTGCACTACGACAACCCCACAAGGGTCCAAGGGTCTACTAACAACTAGAGTTGACACAGACATTGAAGGACCCTAAGGCCTAAGCAATAAAGAGAGGTCGAGAGCGTGACGAGGGAAGGATCGATAAGCACGAGTTCAGATAGGACGAATACAAGGAGACAGCTTGGTTAGACGAAACATTAACTCAATGGTGATGTTTAGGTTGAGGGAAAAAGAGATGTAGTGATGCTTAAATAGGATACATGAAAGGAATTAGGGTAAATAGCATAAGCTAAAATACGTGGATTTTGAAAACTGTTGTTTTTCAAAATTAAAATCCTCGTCTGAAAAGAAGTATTGGAGGTCGATAAAACGAGTTGTTCAAAATAAGTTTGAGTCGAAAATTCATAATAAGGGAAAATGTTTTTAATGGCTTATCGCAAATCATTAAGAAAGGAAAGTAAATCATTCGCACGGACATTAAAGACGAAATTTTTTGAAAATATTATACGGCAGTAATTTAATATAATGTTGTCAAAAGTTTTTGAAAGTCAAAGAATGAAATCAAGTAACGGAAGGATTTAAACTCATGTTAAATGCCTTCAAAACTTTTCGGCTATGGAAAATCAATATTGAAACTTCTTTTAGAGAAATCAGGATTTGTCAAAAATAAAACTGGTTACACTAATCTCTTAGCGTACAAGCACAACGGGCCTGATACGGGTATAAAAATAATTGAAATTCAATTTGGTTTAGAAATTTTCTAAAAGCGTGTATGGTGAGCGGAAAGAAAATTATAGTAACTTAGCATAAGAATTATCAAGATCGAATAGTAAATCTTTAAAATCAAATCAGGGAGGGTCTAAAGCAGGAGGAGGCTATGAAAATAGTAATTTTGCAAAAATCTGAAGTAGCGAAAACGACGAGCAAAGTCCAACTTGCTGAAAACTGAAATTCCATGTGTCTTGAAAGTATATTAAAGTAAACACAACGTATCATTCGTATAACACATATGAGAAGGAAAATTATAAATCGTGTTTGGAAAAATAAAAGTACGGTTCAGAATAAAATTGATATATGAAGGGGCAACGCAATTACATAAGTACGAAAAACATAGGCTGGGAAAATACTATAAGCTAGTATTCAAAAATTCCGACAAACGTTTTAAAAATTTAAATCAATGAAGGAGTATGGAGTATAAGTATATTAAAATTTTAAACAAAGTTAAACTTAGTGGAAGGGAAGATTGGAAAAATTCTTTCAGAAGGTTCAAGTTTTGCAATGGAGGTGTTTGAAAATTGACGACGATCGTCATGAGGCGATCTCGTGAATCGAGGCAAGGAAATTTGTCGGATGATCAAAACATGCATACGCCTAGGGTATGAATCAGGAGAATCTACGGGGAACTCCTACGACGATTAAATCAATTGCTGACAGGGAGTCTAACTAACAATCAGAGGCCTCTAACTAGCAAACACAGGCGTCTAACTGAGTCTTCTTACCACCTAGTGTCATAAGAAAACGACTAGACTCAGGGCTTATTACTCGGATGTTGCAATTTATTTAACGGATATTCTGTTATTATCGTTGTTCCGTTAATTCGCAATTGCAAGACCGGACCTGCATGGGCCACCAACAAAACCTGTCACGCCCCGCTTCCCAAAAACGGGGAGGCGAAGCGTGAGAAGGTCCGCTCAGACTTGCAGCTACAAAGCTGCAAGTCCGATAAGCGTCAATCAAATTTAAACTGCAGGTCCTTGCAACGCGAAACGAAACAAAGATAATAATAACGAAAGAGACAAAAGAAACATCTCAGAATATCCATAATAATAAATTCCAACATCGCAGAAAAGCCACCAGGCTAAAAGAAAAGAGTCTAAAAGAGGCCCAGCATGGCCAACAAAAGTACAAAATGCAGAAACAAAGTAATGGTGCAAGCACCGACATCTAGCAGCAACCTAAAGCAACAGCAACGCCAACAGTCTCTAAAACTGGTCTCCGGTGTCTACGAACTCCTCGACGGACGTAGGCTCAGGCTCAGCGTCAGCAACACCTCGACCTCAACAACTGTCTCTGGCTCAGGGTCTAACATGTGGCACCCAAAAGAGCAAGGGGCACATGTCAGCAAGTCTAGAAGACTTGTGCAAGTGAAACTGAAAGTACAAGTAAGAGCAACCTAGCAGTTCTAGCATGATGCAATGACATGGCAGTTAAAGTATGAGTGCAACAGGTAAAGTAAAGTAAAGTAAAGTACGAGCATGGCATGGCATGGATGACAAGTATTACATGAATCATTCACAAGACAAGTACAAGACAAGGAAAGTAAGCACCTCGTGCACAGAGATTCCGTCTTTTGGCTAGAGTGGCTGCGCGGGCCAACTCCTAAGCTCAAGCGAACGTTTATCCCTACCCCTCCACGTGTGTCGAGCCAGGGCCTTACCCCCGAACGGGAATGCTCGCTTCTGGAACACGAGCCAGAAAGTGTTTTGCCTTGCTGGTCTAGGGGTGCACCTAGCCAGTCAAGGGAGTACAAGTACAAGTATTGTAGCGTGTGCTACCAATGCGACATTCAATGCATGGATGACATGACATGACAAGTAGTAAGGCGTACAGGTAAGGAAAGTAAACGTGACAGTTTAGTATGCATGAACAACAAGTTTAAAGGTTGGATCTAGCTTCGTTGTCAAGCTAGATCAATTAGGTGACGGATCTAGTTTCGTTGTCAAACTAGATCAAGTAGGCGTCTAGCCAGCTATCATTTCACTGACTAGTCTCTTTTACGCTAAAAACAAGGAAGTGGCCTAAAGACATGGCCCTATACAAGATTTGGCAAGTTTCACTTGCCTGCAACTATCACGTCAAGAAAACACCGTCCAACGAGTCCAAAGTCACGATTCCTATGTGCACAAGTCCACCGGCCTACATCCGTTTTATTAATCTTGATTAGTGATTGCTAAAACATTTAAAATACTTTAAAATACTGATTTTTAGTCTTGATTAGCATGCAATTGGGTTGGGGGTCCTAGGGGTGCAAAGCCTTACCTCAACACGACGCGAAAGCTACACCGACGTCAGGTAGCGACGCCGGGGGTTGGAATAAAAGATCGCGCTCCAAGTCCAAATTCCAATTAGATTCCTCGCTGGAAATTTCAGAGCAATCGACCGGGGTGACGATTCCAGATTCCAAAGCTCGCACGTGCGACGACGGGCTACGACGTGCGACGACGTCGTACGCGACGAATCCTCAAAGAGCAAGCACCTAGGTGGGGCCCACAGTAGTCCTAGGGGCCTTTGGGCGACCCACAATAACTCTGGAGAACTTGGGGGGCCCACGGTGGCAAGCGATGCGACGGATGCGGGGTTGTGACGAGTGGCTCTCGGTCGTACACAGCCAATGCGGGGAGATTTCTCGGTCGTGCGCTCAAAATGCGGGGGCTGTGACGTTTGGGCTGTGCAGCGGCTGCGGTGCAGTGCTTGGTGCGGGGTTTCTTCTCGGTCAGATCGATGGGAAGCCTCGGTCAGGCACTTGGATGCGGGGCGGGGCAGCGTTGCAACGTTGCAGCGCTTGCAACAGCGGTCGGTGCGGAGCAGCGGGTCGGTCGTGCGGGCTGCGGAGCGGGGCGACAAGCGGGCGACGGTGCGGGCGCTGTGCTGCGATGCAGAGTGGCTTGGTGCGGGCCAATCCCTCGGTCAGACCGAGGGAACGGAGCGGTGCGGAGCAGCTGCGAGCGGAGCGGCTTGGATGCGGGGCTGGCCTTCGGTCGGAGCGGGGGAACGGGGCCGTTTCCTTCGGTCGCTGCGGTGGCTGAACGTCGCAACGTTGCGACGAATCGTCGCAACGTCCAATTTGAGTTTTGGAAGGGGCTAGGGCTAATTTCTTGCGAAAATAGGTCTTCCTAGGGGTTGCTTATATAGTATAGATGGGTTGACTTGGTCTAGGGCTAAATCTAATAGGATTAGAATATTAAAATAATTTAAAATTTGAATTAAAACTACTCCAACTCACCCAAGGGTTTGACTTGGTCCAAATGAGCTGGAATTTGGCTCAAAAATTCTTTAAAACGTTTCAAACTCAAATAAATTTTATTTGGCCGAAAATAATTTATAAATTAATTATTAAAAATAATATAAAACTTGTTAAAAATATAAAAGTGGTCAAATAAACTCCAAAAATTATAAAATAAATATCGTGGTGCTCGTGACGACGAATGTGAGCTAACTAAGAAGACGGATCTCAAATTCGACGTCGGACGACAAAACTAAAAATAGAAACGTCTCCCGTCAAGAATGAGAATCGTCACGTCTCGTCGAGTAAGTTTAAATTGTGAAAAAACGACTCAAGAGGTGTCGTTCCAAGATAGTGCCACTATTTAATACTCTCAGAGACGTTCACAACGGCATATCACACGAAAGTGTTCACAAACAAACAAGGTCTAAAACAAACACGTGCACGGTCAAAAGCACGTGCACGAACAACGTACCACGAAAAGTGGTCGTTACACCTCCTCCATCATCCATCCTATATTCCGTCTGGCCCATAGGATCATATCCTCCGCATTTTTCCCACGGGATGAGTCAGGCACCGTGACTATCCCCGATCTTTTCATTCTTTGGGCCATGACTTTCCCTTTTGTTCGTGATGATGATGGGATTAGCTTTAGGTCCCCCACTGTTCCCGTCCATGCCGGTGACTGGCTTATTTATAAGCTCCTAGAGATTAGTCGGGCCGGCAAGGGCAAGATTTGTTGTGGGGGAATTATCACTGTCATTGCCTCTTATCCTCAATTTAATATCAACATTCCCCGTGGTCTTCCCGTCGCCGCAAGACCCTCACGTCTAGATCTTGCCGTCCTGTGGCATATTCATATGATTAAGCCCCTTCCTGATCGTCGTTTAGAATTTAACTACGGCCACCCCCCTCGCCCCTACACCATTCTCCCCAACCCCGCTCGCATGACTGTTGTTGTCGTGGCGGATTGGAATTTTCCGCCCGATCCCGAGTTTCTAGTGTGGTTGCACCTTCCTTTCCTTCCCCCGGACGCATGCAGACCACCTTCCCCTGCCGTCCACTTAGGCGAGCAGGATATTCCTGCGTCCCGGGGAGATATCGGGGCTGGCCCGAGTCACACCACCCGTGCTCCTGGCCCCATCACTTCTGAGCATCTTTTTGCGGTCATCTCTGGCCTTGTGTCCAGTGCCGGCATGACCACTACCGCCGGCACTACTTCCACATTACTTGCCAGCACCACTTCCGCTTCACGTCAGTCCACTTCCTTTAGTCTCCGCCAGGTCTCTGCCCGTCTTGCTCTCGAGAGGGAGGTCGCAGCCCTCCGTGATCTTGCCACGTCCTCTGTCCCCTCGGACCCATCACCATCCTCCTTTCTCACTCACCCACGCTTCCTCGCACTTGAGAGGAACGTGGCCGCCATCCTTCGCCTTCTCACTCACCACCACGGACCACCACCACCCACACCACCACCTTTACCACCACCTTCACCACCTCGATGATCCTCACCTCCCCCATCAGATTCTTCTCCTCCACCATCCCACCCACCCCCACCCAGGCGATCATCCCCCCTCCTACATCTATTCCCATCCCCGTATCCACAACTCCTCTCACGACCACTTCTGTCGCCCTTCCACCACCACCTCCCTCCTCCACCGTCACTGGTTATGTGCGCCGCAAGAAATTGCTGGTGCGCTCCAGATCTCTCCAACCGCAACCCACTACCATCACCATCACGTCTTCTCCCCCCATTTCTATTCCGTCTACCACAGCCTTGATCGCCCTACTTCCACCACCACCTACACCCACCGACACTCCACCCATCATTCACACCCCCACTGCACCTATTCCTCCACCTCTTTCCCCACTTCTCCGCACACCCCCCATCTCCCCCGACCACCCATCTGTAGGATCTAAATAAGGCCTAGAGGGGGGGGGGGTGAATAGGCCTTTGACCAAATTATCGTAAGATAAAGATTAAGCCTAGTTTACAGCATGCAGTTAAGGAATCAGACAATCAAAGCATTCACAGAAGACACAGAATTTAACGTGGTTCGGTCCCCATGACCTACGTCCACCCCAATGAGCAATCACTTATACTGTTTCTTTAAGAAGTTACAATCTCCCTTAGATTGGTGCACCAACACCAACCTGTCAGACCAACTCAAGCTCACCAAAGCCAAAAAGAAACATACAAGTATCACTCCCCAACCCAACTTGCCCCAACAAGTTTGGTTCCCAGAATCCCAAATAACGGAAGAAATTATATTACAGAAATGCTGATCAAAACATTAATAACTTCACAAATAAATAAGATCAAGAGTTTAGAAAGCTCATTTGTGAAGATCTCTCTGGTTGTCGTCTTTCAGCACATCAGTAGCTTCGCAACGCTTCTTGCGGAATGATGATCGGATGTCTGTAGAAGAAGTAGTCGCTGTCCCCGTGGAAGTAGTCGGTAGAAGTTCCTCACTCAAAGTGATCTCATTTTCTGCACAGGAGAAACTAGCTGCTCAACTTGCTGTCACTGCGTCGGGGATGAAGTCACGGTCGCAACGCTTCTTACGGAACTCAATTTGGATCTCTAGAACTCCACTTATTGATGAAAATGTGAAGAGATGTACATTGGTATATATAGGATTGAGTTAACGGGTCTGTGCACTGTGCGAAGGGATCCGATAAAGCGACGGCTTAGCGGGTTTAAAGCGCTGGGACCCGCACCCGCAAAACACGCGTTGTCGGCAACCGTTCGATCGCAGATCAACGGTCGAGATTGAGCCACGTCGACGCGGATCCGCTGCGTTCAGCGCCCGCCTCAGCTGACCCGGACCCACGAGCCGCCCGCCAGCGCTGACTCGAAGTCGGCAGCGTTTGGACCGCTGGATGGCGATCCGACGGCGGTGATTGTGCCACGTCGCCACGTGGCTGACTCAGCGGCGCCCGCCATCTGCGAATCGTGGGCGTGGTTGGTGGCCGTTGGATCGAGATCGTGCGGTGGACAAGCGGCCACGTCGCCCCGCTTCGATCGACCGTCAGATGCGAAATGAACGGCCAGGATTGCGCCACGTCGACCGTATGGGCTGCGAAGAAGCTGTATCTTTGAACAGTGCCGTATCTCTAATTTCCAGTGTATTTCAGACGTATTCTTGAGTATTTTGGCACCAAATAAATCCCAAAAATTCTGAAAAAATTCTCAAAAATCCCAGAGCCCCATATATTCATGTTAGTATTGTTTCACCTCATTTCTCCACTTGTAGAAAAAGTTTCTTCTTTGTATACTCTGTATTTTCTCGTATTTCCCCGTATTTTGACTTCAAACAATCTCCATAAATCCTGAGAAAATTTCCATGATGTTTATTGATCACTCCATATTTTACACCTTTTTTCTGCATATTTGCATACCGTTTTGATCGCCCATATCACGCTTTTCACGATTATTCGACAATATTGCGATACTTTTCACTATTTCTTGTTTTTGTCGTATTTCAGGAAATATGGAGCGATTTGGATCGATTGTGAGATCAAGAGGATTTGCACCCACTCCGGAGTGTCAACCATGGCCCTTTTGAGGGTTATTCTGCAATGGAAGAGGAGTGGAAGAAGAAAGAACGTCGTAGGAGCGACGGGGGAGCGAAAAGATGAAGATTGGGCATTTTCAGCATGCCACTCGGCCGAGTGAAGGAGTCACTCGACCGAGCATTGAGACCCCGCTCGGCCGGCCAGATCGGACATGCAACAGAGATGTATCAGCGTGCACTCGGCCGAGCATCGCACGCCGACTCGGCCGAGTGCGGAGACTCCGTCCGCCCGAGTGGCACCCAGACGACGGCGAGCCAAAATGTCCAACTTACTGTAATCCATCAGTCTACCCCAGAAGCCCGACTCGGCCGAGTGACGAAAGCCGTCCGCCCGAGTACCAAATGCCCCTCGGCCGAGTGACATTTGCCGCTCGGCCGAGTGAAGCCGATGACACGCAGCGCCCAGATTTTCAGACAACCTCTCACTCTTTTGAAATCTTCTATCATTCCAGAGGATAAAATATTTTTCTCATATTTTTTATGGATAGTAGACTTCGTGACGGTTCCAACGCCACCAAGAACGCATCAATCGGAGGTCGGATGAAATCTGGAGAATTTCTGCAAGTCGATGCTGCAGTGCTGGAATTCGCATGTCAGTGTCACTCGGCCGGGTGACATTTCCACTCGGCCGAGTGCGGCCTGGGCCCAGATTTTAAGTTGCGGTTTGGGCTGTTTTTTGGCACGAATTTGGGGGGTTTTCTAGGGTTTCTTGCTAGGGTTTTGGGGGAGTATTTAAGGGGTTTGTAGTCACCATTAGAGGGGGTTCCCAACATGTTTTCTTAGGGATTCTTTTGGAGGTTAGGCCATGCCCTAGGCCCCCTCTTGGATCTAACAGCTTGTATTTTGGATTGAAGATCTTCATCAAGCTAAGTATTTTCTTATTTTTATTTGAATCTTTGTTTTTTTCTATCTTTTTGTATGCAAGCAATGATTTCTATTGATTCTCATATCCTTATTGCTATGCTAGAGTAGATTTGTTGTTCTAGGGTTTGGGGATGAACCCTATGTATCTAATTTCATATTTGTGAAGAATGAATTTTAAATTGCTAGAATTGCTAGGAGGTTAGGTTGTGATTGATTTCCTACGGATAGCTAGGGATTTCCATCGATTTGGGATTTGCAAGAGATTGGATTCTAATCGATGGGAAGGCCTAGATATTCGATTTAGGTTTACAATTGGGTTTCTCTAGATTTGGTTTGCAAGAGATTGGACCAAAGCTAGGATTTTTAATTGTAAATCTATACACATATTCGTTTGCAAGAGATTGGACGAATACGAACTATCACAACCTAGATCGTAACTCGAGTTTGCACGAGAGTGGGCTCGGGGGGCGATTGAACGATGATGTCGATCCTCATGCTAGCTTCCCTAGGCTAGGGTTTGCAAGAGATTGGGCCCTAACCTAGGTTTGCTATAGACCGGCAATAGCGCGAGAGCGTGAGCTTGGTTCTACATTAAGTTGCGACTAGTTCACCTCAACGCAAGTCTAGTAATATTGAGATTCACTATTCACAATGATGCATGACGGTGCGTAGTGGGGATTCCCTAGCCCTAGACGTCTTTATTTGATTTTATATCCCCATACTTTGCCCGACGATTGTGACAGGATCGCCGCAAGGCAAATTCCCTCTTTTATTATATTGTATTTGAATCGATATTTGACCGATTTCTTTATCATCGACACCGACATCCACCACCATTTCCATTATATCATACCATAGCCATCTCCACCAATAAAACATTCGTAGTCAAACCAACCTAGGATAGATTGGAGCCAACACCACCTCCTCGTGTTCGATACCCGCTCGCCACTTGACCGTGCGCTTGCGGTAAAACTACAGTCGTCGCTCCGGGACGTGTATCCGGGGCGCGATCAAGTTTTTGGCGCCGTTGCCGGGGAGGTGTTTCCGTTGGTGCCAATTTGTCACAATTAGGTTGATTAGACTACGAAAAAAATAAATAAATAAAAAGGAAATTTTCACCCCTGCCACCATTATTATCATTTCTATATTCTTTTGTGCCACTGATATCTTTTCTCCAGGTATTTATCTTTGTTGATCAGGTGCTATGGATTATACTACGTGGACCACAGATTTTGATCAGAATGCTCAGACGGGAGATTACTATTTTGATCAGAGTGCTCAGATGGGAGAATACTATTATGATCAGAGTGCTCAGATGGGAGAATACTATTTTGATCAGAGTGCTCAGATGGGCGAATACCTTTTTGAGGAGATGCACTGGCCCGAGCTTGATGAGAGACAAAGGATCTTTTTGATGAGATGCATGCACACCAGGTTGAAGTGCAAGCCGGGCTTGAAAAGGGTAACCTTCTATTGGAACGGGTGAAGAGGCAACTTGAAATGAATATGCTCATGCTTAAGGTTGAAGGGATTTCCAAAGATATCAGTTCTGCTTCTTCATTTTATGGGCAAGAAGCATCGCCAGACTTACTACCAGAGCCAGAATGTGCCGTCGTCGATCCCACTTCCTCCGATACATCTATTGCATATGAAGAGTGGATGGACGAAGAGGCAGTGAAGGAAGCAGAAACTGAGTCATATGCGCAGCCAGAGGAGGATGGATTTCAGAGATTATTGGAGGGTCTCTTGGAGTCAGTGAGGTTCACCGGTTCAGAGAGCATTACAGCAGGTGATGCATTTGAGCTACGATTTGCAGATTTTGTTATGAACCGTGTTTCAGCTGCAAGAACAATAGAGGAGGACATCCATGTCAGTCTTGAGGGGGATAGACTATATTTTCGGATTGTTTGCGGGCATTCCCCTCCACATGATACATCCCCACAAGTTGACACACCTGAGCAGCCAGCATCACCATCCCAGAGAGAGCCTACATTGATAGTTGATGAGAAGGCAAAGGAGCACGCTATCGAGCCAGAGCATATTGCCGAGGAGGCCTCACATACGGAGTCAGAGCATGCTTTTGAGGAGGCCTTACACACAGAGCCAGAGCTTATCACCGAGGAGGTCGTGCATCGGGACGAGGACACAGCCATTCATGAGGATCTCGAGCACTATCCTCCTCCATTAGAGCTTCCGCAGCCACCTCATCCTCCCACTGACGCAGAGGACTACCCCACAGAGCTTTTGGCCCCCCTTCAGGGAGATCTCTTTACTCCCTCGCCCTTTATCTTTGATTTCCCTCCCGTGTATGATGTTTTTTATGATTCATCGTGCCTTTTGCAGGATTCATGTACATACGATCAAGAGGTACGATGGGACGTATATGAGGAGGAGAGCGAGGAGTTAGCACCCATGGACGCATATGAATATGATCAAGAGGTGCACTGGGATGAGTCTGACGATGATGAGGAGCATCTCGATGAGGTCCACACCTATGATCTAGATTTACCTGAGCAGCATAGAGAAGACACCGTGGAGACAACTATCACGACACGTGAGGATATTGGATTATTTCCAGGGAAGTATCGTCCACCATTATTTATTCCATACATTTCTATAGACGATCCTCTTTGGGATACTTTTATTATGAGGGTGAATTTTTTGCAGCGAACTGATGCATCCTATTCTCAGCAGGGTACAGGTGGAGTCCTTGTGGGAATGCTGGAGGATGCATTGCTGGAGTTCGTTGGAGTCCGTGGACATACGCGCCTGGCGGAGCCACGGAAGGAGAAGTTGGAGCAGTTGCCTGCACCGGCAAAGATACTGGATCCGCCTTTTGCTATAGGTGATATCAATCCAGTAGTGTAGAAATTTTTATGCTTTCAATAAACCCGAATCCTCTCGACAGCGAGAGGACCGTATAGATTTGCTTGAATAAATATCACCTCATATGATGGCAACAAAAATCTTTTACACCCCAAACCCATTATATATATTAATTCCCCTCTCCATATTTTGATACGCCACATCCTTTTGCTCACCACCATCGAGCATTTCTTTCAAGTGAATACTCACTTTCTTATTCATTTGACTTGATCACGCTTTACAAAGCCATGACATTTTTGATTGAGTCACTTGAATAGGATTGTTTGGTATAAGCTTGGGGGAAAGCGCTCTCATGCATCATTGTATGTGCATGTAGTTGCATTGGGATTCATGGCATTCATTTCATCATTTTTCATTCACCTCCCTCATATTTATCGTTGTTCCTCGTATTTTTCCTTTTATGATCACATTGAGGACAATGTGAAGTTTAAGCTTGGGGGAGTGCATTTCCATGCCATTTAGATGCATTAGTTGCATTTTTACTTTATTTTAGGGTTTTTAAAATTTTTCAAAATTTTGCATCATCTTTTTGAATTTTCCATCTTATTTTCCTTTTATGTGTGTTCATGCATCATGTTGTGTGCTTGTTTTTCATTTCTTTCCTCTCTTTTATTTTTTCTTATTTCTTTATTTTCCTTTCTCTTCTTTTGCTAGATGCGTTCCTTATGATGATATCTCTTATTGCTTTAGCAACCATCACGATGCCTATTATTCATTGACATGCTACTTAGAGTATTCCATAGTCTTGCTATTCACATATGCTTGCAAATATATTTCTTTTGATGATTCCTCTACATGAATGCATGATATTAATTGAAACTGAATGTATGGATTAGTGTTTGGTATGCTTTTGTTGGAAATGCACCAAGATTCACGCATCATTAGTATATCTGAAGCATCAGTTTTATTGTCTTATTCACCTTCTGTTGCATGCTTGATATGATTGTGCGCTTTACCGCTTGACCTCACTCTTTATTGAGATGATTGAGAATATCCATGCTTACATATGAGTTTTAGTTGAAGTATTATTTTATTGAACCGTTTGTGCACATCTTAGAGTGAACCGAGTGTTACATTATTTCTTTCTCCACATATATCTTTTTATTCTCTACATGTCACTTGAGTTCACCTCCTAAAGCTACTTATATCGCATCTATTTCCCAAAAACCCCCACAAAAGAAAAGTTAGCTCCAAAAAGTCCAAAAAGCCAAAAAGGAGCCAAAAACCAAAAATACAAATCATATAGCTCCTACAAAAATCCAAAAAGAAAAAAATGAGAATCAAATAGTTCAAAAAGAAAAAAAAAGAAAAATGTTTCTCTATCTTATTATTGGAGCCACAAAATACTTGGGAAAACCAAGGCAAAAATCCCATTTTCCACTATCATATTCCATTAGATGTGACACCTCAAGCTAAGCTTGGGGGGTGAATTCATTTGACCATATGAGTGAGTACGACATTAGAGTGGAGAGGTGCACAAATGAGGAAGTTTGATAATGCTGAAACTTAGCAAAATACCTTAGTTATGGAGATTTCTTATGAATCGATATAAATATGTGAATGCCATGATTTATTCCATTCTCCATTGCATGTTTGGTGTGATTCTTATATGCTTCTGATATAACTCTTGATTGAAAAGTGCATTACCGACATTTGTATATTAAATTCTATGAAATACGTGACGTGGATATGAATTGATTGTATGAATTTAGAGAATCCCTTTTGTTGTTCTTAAAAGCTTGCAAGTGCCATGTTTAAGTAAGATATGAAATCTTTATAGCATGAGATTCGTATTTTCCAAGTTATCGTGACGTGTAGCTTATGGCTTGAGACCTGAGAGAAGAATCTAGCCACCCCTTCCACTTCTTATTCTTTTATTTCTTTTCCCTTATTTTTCATCTCCCGAGTTCGTCTCTTTACTTATCTTCCTCGAGGACGAGTAAGAGGTAAGCTTGGGGGATTTTGATCACTCCATATTTTACACCTTTTTTCTGCATATTTGCATACCGTTTTGATCGCCCATATCACGCTTTTCACGATTATTCGACAATATTGCGATACTTTTCACTATTTCTTGTTTTTGTCGTATTTCAGGAAATATGGAGCGATTTGGATCGATTGTGAGATCAAGAGGATTTGCACCCACTCCGGAGTGTCAACCATGGCCCTTTTGAGGGTTATTCTGCAATGGAAGAGGAGTGGAAGAAGAAAGAACGTCGTAGGAGCGACGGGGGAGCGAAAAGATGAAGATTGGGCATTTTCAGCATGCCACTCGGCCGAGTGAAGGAGTCACTCGACCGAGCATTGAGACCCCGCTCGGCCGGCCAGATCGGACATGCAACAGAGATGTATCAGCGTGCACTCGGCCGAGCATCGCACGCCGACTCGGCCGAGTGCGGAGACTCCGTCCGCCCGAGTGGCACCCAGACGACGGTGAGCCAAAATGTCCAACTTACTGTAATCCGTCAGTCTACCCCAGAAGCCCGACTCGGCCGAGTGACGAAAGCCGTCCGCCCGAGTACCAAATGCCCCTCGGCCGAGTGACATTTGCCGCTCGGCCGAGTGAAGCCGATGACACGCAGCGCCCAGATTTTCAGACAACCTCTCACTCTTTTGAAATCTGCTATCATTCCAGAGGATAAAGTATTTTTCTCATATTTTTTATGGATAGTAGACTTCGTGACGGTTCCAACGCCGCCAAGAACGCATCAATCGGAGGTCGGATGAAATCTGGAGAATTTCTGCAAGTCGATGCTGCAGTGCTGGAATTCGCATGTCAGTGTCACTCGGCCGGGTGACATTTCCACTCGGCCGAGTGCGGCCTGGGCCCAGATTTTAAGTTGCGGTTTGGGCTGTTTTTGGGCACGAATTTGGGGGGTTTTCTAGGGTTTCTTGCTAGGGTTTTGGGGGAGTATTTAAGGGGTTTGTAGTCACCATTAGAGGGGGTTCCCAACATGTTTTCTTAGGGATTCTTTTGGAGGTTAGGCCATGCCCTAGGCCCCCTCTTGGATCTAAAAGCTTGTATTTTGGATTGAAGATCTTCATCAAGCTAAGTATTTTCTTATTTTTATTTGAATCTTTGTTTTTTTCTATCTTTTTGTATGCAAGCAATGATTTCTATTGATTCTCATATCCTTATTGCTATGCTAGAGTAGATTTGTTGTTCTAGGGTTTGGGGATGAACCCTATGGATCTAATTTCATATTTGTGAAGAATGAATTTTAAATTGCTAGAATTGCTAGGAGGTTAGGTTGTGATTGATTTCCTACGGATAGCTAGGGATTTCCATCGATTTGGGATTTGCAAGAGATTGGATTCTAATCGATGGGAAGGCCTAGATATTCGATTTAGGTTTACAATTGGGTTTCTCTAGATTTGGTTTGCAAGAGATTGGACCAAAGCTAGGATTTTTAATTGTAAATCTATACACATATTCGTTTGCAAGAGATTGGACGAATACGAACTATCACAACCTAGATCGTAACTCGAGTTTGCACGAGAGTGGGCTCGGGGGGCGATTGAACGATGATGTCGATCCTCATGCTAGCTTCCCTAGGCTAGGGTTTGCAAGAGATTGGGCCCTAACCTAGGTTTGCTATAGACCGGCAATAGCGCGAGAGCGTGAGCTTGGTTCTACATTAAGTTGCGACTAGTTCACCTCAACGCAAGTCTAGTAATATTGAGATTCACTATTCACAATGATGCATGACGGTGCGTAGTGGGGATTCCCTAGCCCTAGACGTCTTTATTTGATTTTATATCCCCATACTTTGCCCGACGATTGTGACAGGAACGCCGCAAGGCAAATTCCCTCTTTTATTATATTGTATTTGAATCGATATTTGACCGATTTCTTTATCATCGACACCGACATCCACCACCATTTCCATTATATCATACCATAGCCATCTCCACCAATAAAACATTCGTAGTCAAACCAACCTAGGATAGATTGGAGCCAACACCACCTCCTCGTGTTCGATACCCGCTCGCCACTTGACCGTGCGCTTGCGGTAAAACTACAGTCGTCGCTCCGGGACGTGTATCCGGGGCGCGATCATTTATAGCCTATGTTTAACTCTAGGGTAGAGTTTCATAGCTATAATCTCTTGTTTGAGCAGCTTGTGTAATTCCAAATGAAGTTTCAGCTCCGTATTTCAACGTACTTGAATACGTACATGTGTAAGCTGAGTAATCATGACCATCTCACTGTATAGGGACCTGTGACACACTTAACAAACATATTAGAATAGTTCAGTAGGGTTTGTTATCATCAAACATAGGCTAGGATGCTGTTTCCAACAATCTCCCCCTTTTGATGAGAACAAACCAGACATTAAGATTATATCAAAAATGTGTGAAGTGTGTGAGTGTGTGAAGCATGAATATGAGCATGAATGGCAAAATGATATGCTCCCCCAATTGACATGCTCCCCCTATTGACATGCTCCCCCTATCTCTGTGCTCCCCCAATCTCTGACATGCTTAATCTTCTCTCCCCCTTTGTTTTCATCAAAAAAGTATGAAATAGCATATGATGAATGGAAAATTGAACATTATAAAGCAAAACAGAAGACAATACATCGATGACCACAAGGAATAAATAAGCAATAATCACCAAATCATAACTAGCAGAATTCATCTCCGTGCTCAAGTGTGATGATCAAATGTTTAGTACATATGGAGAGGTAATAAGGAATACAACCTGTCATAACCATCTTTTCCACTGAATATATGAACATCAAAGATTGAGTTTCCCCTTCTCATGTAATATGAGTTCAAGTTACCAATTCCAAACATGACCGAGAAGGATTTTTAAATGTGAAATGGCAGTGCTTGACGGACTTAACACCAACGCTAAAAAAATGACATTTATAGCATAAGTTGGATGTCCAAGGGTAGTATCAAGGACATGAATCGTATCCATTTTTCATACGAAGCTCTGTGTATATGTTTGGAAGACACTCGTCTTGCTATTTTTTTATACACATATATTTTGAAGAGAGCTTTTCTTTTTACCCATGCCTTGAAACATCATATCCCATTAAAACATAAATTAGTCCACCAACAACCACTTTTCTTATTCAAGATTACAATTCCATAGCAAAACATTTTGATCTGTGTAAGTGTGATTGGATGATGAAAAACGTTAGTTACTCATTAATGAATATGACCTAATTAAACATGTAGTCTTTGAATGCAAGCATTGTTAAGAATATAATATTCAAAATCCATAAGACATATGTTTTGCATTTAAAGCTGTTTCTGATGAAAAAAAAATGCAAAAGGAGGAGATAGACAATTCACTTTCCCTTTCTGTTTATATTTTTCTTTTTCATTTTTTTTATTTTTATTTTTCATTTTTTTTATTTTTCTTTTTGTAGCACACCACACAAAAACAATAAAAGCACACCAAATAATATTTTCACTCTAAATATAATCAATAATGCCTAGTTCTAGACGTAGACGACAAAAACGATCTTCTGGCAAAGGTTTTGTAAAGATATCTGCCAACTGAGAATCAGTAGAAATATATTCAATGGATACATCCTCTTTTGCCAAATGATCTCTAAGAAAATGATGTCTTACATCTATGTGTTTTGTCCGAGAGTGATGAACAGGATTGTTAGAAAGATCTATAGCACTCTTACTATCACATCGTAATGGAACTTTTCTAAGATCCAAGCCGTAGTCAGACAGGGTTTGCATCATCCAAAGTACTTGGGCACAGCAACTGCCAAGGGCAATATACTCAGCTTCAGTAGTGGACAAAGCAACACTGTTCTGCTTACGACTAGACCAAGAAACCAATGAATGTCCTAGCATAAAACATGTTCCACTAGTGCTCTTTCTATCAATCATACTACCAGCATAATCAGCATCAGCATAGCCAACCAAATTAAGATTACCACAAGAGGGATACCATAGTCCAAGTGTAGGAGTGTGAATAAGATATCGAAAAATCCTCTTAATGGCTATCAAATGTGATTCTTTTGGACAGGCTTGAAATCGTGCACACAAACAGACAGAAAACATGATGTCTGGTCTAGATGCAGTTAAATAGAGTAAGGACCCAATCATACCTCGATAAAGCTTTTGGTCCACATTTATACCTTTGTCATCCTTTTCAAGCTTCGTCGTCGGACTCATTGGAGTTCGCATTGGCTTTGCATTTTCCATCCCAAATTTCTTCAACAGTTCTTTTATGTACTTGGTTTGTGAAACATATATGCCATCTCCAGTTTGTCTTACTTGAAAGCCCAAAAAGTATTTCAACTCTCCGACCAGACTCATCTCAAATTGATCCTGCATAACCTTTTCAAACTTTTGGCATAAAAGATCATTAGTAGCACCGTAAATAATATCGTCCACATAAATCTGAACAATAAGAAAATGATCATGTTCATGCAAGATAAACAAAGTGTTGTCTGCACTACCCTTTTTAAAGTTATTTTCCAAAAGATATGAACTGAGACGGTCGTACCAAGCTCTGGGAGCTTGCTTCAGACCATACAAAGCCTTTTGCAACTTGTAAACGTGATTTGGAAAACTATGACTTTCAAAACCAGGGGGTTGTTCAACAAAAACATCTTCTTTCAAATAACCATTTAAAAATGCACTTTTCACATCCATTTGCTTCAATTTAAAACCTTTAAAACTTGCAAAAGCCAGCAATATTCTAATGGCTTCTAATCTAGCAACGGGTGCAAAAGTTTCATCACAATCAATTCCCTCAATCTGGTTATATCCTTTGGCCACTAATCTTGCCTTATTTCTGATTACATTTCCAGATTCATCAAGTTTGTTTTTGAAAATCCATTTAGTGCCAACAATTGGGTAATTATCAGGTCGGGGCACTAATGTCCAAACATTATTTCTATCAAACTGATTAATCTCATCATGCATGGCCATAACCCAACTTTCATCAGTTAAAGCAATTTCAACGTTCTTAGGTTCAATTTCAGAAATGAGGTCACCATGAATGCATAAGGCACACAAGTTATTGAAAGTGGATCGAGTGCGTATACCTTCCGTAGGAGTCCCCATGATCAGCTCAGGTGGATGATGTGGATTGAACCTAAACTCTCCTCTTTCCAGTCTATTTCCTTGTGGTACTTCTGGTTCAGCTTCCTTTTGGCCTTCAGATGGTTCAGCTATGTTTTCAGACGCTGTAGTTTCCCTATCTGCATCTCCAGCTGCAGTTTCCCTGCAATTTAAAGGATCTATTTCAGCTTCATCAAATTTCACATTAATTGACTCAACAACAGTTAAGGTTCGTTTATTGTAGATCATGTATGCTTTGCTCCTTGATGAATATCCTACGAACACTCCTTCGTCTGATTTGGATTCAAATGTTCCCAGCTGATCTCCTGTGTTTAAAATGAAACACCTGCATCCAAATACTCTGAAATATGAAATGTTAGGAGTCTTGCCATGCCACAGTTCATAGGATGTTTTGTTCATTAAAGGTCTAAGCATAACCCTGTTGCAAACATAGCAGGCTGTATTCACTGCTTCGGCCCAAAAATACATAGGAAGAGAATAATCATTAAGCATGCTTCTTGCCATCTCTTTTAAAGTTCGATTCTTTCTTTCGACCACTCCGTTTTGTTGAGGTGTTCTAGGAGAAGAAAATTCATGTAAAATCCCCTTTTCCAAACAGAAGTTTTCAAAAACAGAGTTTTCAAATTCACCACCGTGATCACTTCTAATTTTCATAATCGAAAGATTTTTCTCATTTGAAACTTGATTACAAAAATTTTGGAAATTTTCAAAGGAATCCGATTTCTTGGCTAAGAAGTAAACCCATGTATATCTAGAAAAATCATCGATCAAAACAAAACAAAATCTCTTTCCATTGAGGCTAGCAACATCGGTAGGCCCAAACAAATCCATATGAATCAATTCTAGGACTCGTGAAGTGGTAACTTCCCGAATTCCCGTAAAAGTGGATCTAGTTTGCTTACCTTTTGTGCATGAAACACACAACTTACCATTCTCGTACTGTTGATGTGGCAAGCCTCGGACCAGGTTTTTATTCTCCAGCTTATGTAGCAACTTCATGCTGGCATGTGATAGTCTCCGGTGCCATAGTATAGCCTCCTCCTCCCTGCCAATCAAACATTTAGCAATTGTCATTTCTTCAATTATTATTGTATAAACATTATTTTTCCTATTGGCTATGAAGAGGGTATTACCTGTGACCGAGTCATAAATTTTACAAATTTTCTCATCAAAAAGTACTTTCATACCTTTGTCACAGAGTTGGCTTATGGAGATGAGGTTGTGTTTGAGATTTTCAACCCAGAGGACGTCAGAAATTTTAAAAGTATTGTTGCCAACAATACCTTTACCCATTACCTTGCACTTGCCGTTGTCCCCTAATGTAACACTTCCTCCTTCTTGCTTTACGAGGCTAAGGAACTTGTCGATGTTCCCTGTCATGTGTCTTGAGCAGCCTGAATCCAAATACCACTCACACAGTTGTTCCTTAGCCACGCTGAGTCCCTACACATAAGAAGAACAAGGTATGTGTGACCTGGGTAGCCAAATAGGTCCACAATGGTTAGTCATAGTACCTTTCGGAACCCATACTTGTTTGAACTTCATGTTTTGGTTCTTATAACGACAATTTCTATATAAATGCTCAAAAGAACCACATGTATAACATTTGGCGTTCCGTTTCTTTTTCTTGATGTAATGATTTTTCTTTATCATGTTTTCATTATAAACATTTCCAAATCCTAGTCCTTGTTTATCGTTTTTGATTGACTGGTATCCAAGAATGATGTCTAGTGATTTCCTTCCTACACCAAATTTTCTGATACTCAGTTCTAAATCAGAGACTTTGGATTTCAAAAAGATGTTTTCATTTACTAGCATGACACTTTTATTTATAAAACTCTTTCTAACATTATCTTCATTTTTAGCGAGAGTTTCTATTCTTTTATTTAGGCCAACAATCTTTTCATTACCATTCTTAATTTCTAGCTTTAATGAAGCACAAGTCTGACAAGGTATAGCTTCAGTAATACTAGATTTTCCTTTGAGTTTTTCAATGGTAATTTTGAGCGATGCAATTTCATTTTTCAATTTTATTTCATTTTGCAAAACATTATAATTTTCTTGCTGTAGTTGGAAATTCATTTCTTTATAATTTTCTATAGAGGATTCAAGAGAAGTAATTTCTGAATTCATGTTTTCACAAATGTTCATTAATTCTGGTAAAGAAAATTCATCTCTTACCTTGTTCGTGTCGCTTTCACCTATTAGGCAAAGTGATGATTGCGCTACTTCGTCTTGTGGTTCGTCTTCATCGTCATCATCCCATGTTACCGCAAATGATTTCCCTTTGGCTTCGGATGACGCGTTCTTTGTTGGACAGTTTTTCATGAAATGTCCAAATTTCTTTCAGTTGAAACATTGAACACTTTTAGTAGTATTCTGTTCAGACGAGGAATTCAAAGGATTAAACTTATTAAAACGATTGAACCTTTTTGCCATTTCAGATTTTCCGGCAGGAGTTCTGATGAAGCGTCGGAATCCTCTGACCATCAGTGCATGTTCCTCGTCGAGATCTTCTTTGTCACTTTCTTCGGCTTTGAGAGCGATGGTCTTTAAAGGTTTAGCCTCACCTTTTTCTCTTGTCTCGACGGTTTTGAGTTCCAGCTCATGGGATAACAGATTCCCAATCAGATCATCCAGCTTCAGCTTAGTGAGATCTCTAGCTTCTTGGATGGCCGTCACTTTAGGTCGGAAGGAACTAGGAAGCGCTCTTAGGATTTTCCGAATGAGGTCGATGCTGTCGTAAGACTTTCCCAAGGCTTTTAAGTTGTATACGATGTCGGTGAAGCGAGTGTACATGTCCTTGATGGATTCTCCTTGTAGCATGTGGAAACCATCGTACTCTGAGCTCAGCAGCGCTAATCTGGACTCCTTCACCTGAGAGGTTCCTTCGTGAGTGACTTCGAGAGTGTTCCAGATTTCCTGCGCAGTAAGACAATGAGATATACGGTTAAACTCAGTTCTGTCAAGTGCACAGATAATTGCATTCATAGCTTTACCATTTAGAGCATAACGTTTGTTATCGTTATCATCCCATTTATCTTCTGGTTTTGGTACTTCAATATCTTCAATTTTGATTGTAGGTGGGTGATAGCCTTTAGCAACAATTTTCCAAATTTCAAGATCTGAAGAGACTAGGAAAATTTTCATCCTAGCTTTCCAGTAAGCAAAATCAGTCCCATTAAATTTGGGTGGTCTAACTGTAGACTGTCCTTCAGCAAATGCTGAATCATATGTATTCATTATGAACTAGACTCAAATGGCCAGGCCTGGAGCTCTGATACCACTTGTAGGATCTAAATAAGGCCTAGAGGGGGGGTGAATAGGCCTTTGACCAAATTATCGCAAGATAAAGATTAAGCCTAGTTTACAGCATGCAGTTTAGGAATCAGACAATCAAAGCATTCACAGAAGACACAGAATTTAACGTGGTTCGGTCCCCATGACCTACGTCCACCCCAATGAGCAATCACTTATACTGTTTCTTTAAGAAGTTACAATCTCCCTTAGATTGGTGCACCAACACCAACCTGTCAGACCAACTCAAGCTCACCAAAGCCAAAAAGAAACATACAAGTATCACTCCCCAACCCAACTTGCCCCAACAAGTTTGGTTCCCAGAATCCCAAATAACGGAAGAAATTATATTACAGAAATGCTGATCAAAACATTAATAACTTCACAAATAAATAAGATCAAGAGTTTAGAAAGCTCATTTGTGAAGATCTCTCTGGTTGTCGTCTTTCAGCACATCAGTAGCTTCGCAACGCTTCTTACGGAATGATGATCGGATGTCTGTAGAAGTAGTCGCTGTCCCCGTGGAAGTAGTCGGTAGAAGTTCCTCACTCAAAGTGATCTCATTTTCTGCACAGGAGAAACTAGCTGCTCAACTTGCTGTCAGTGCGTCGGGGATGAAGTCACGGTCGCAACGCTTCTTACGGAACTCAATTTGGATCTCTAGAACTCCACTTATTGATGAAAATGTGAAGAGATGTACATTGGTATATATAGGATTGAATTAACGGGTCTGTGCACTGTGCGAAGGGATCCGATAAAGCGACGGCTTAGCGGGTTTAAAGCGCTGGGACCCGCACCCGCAAAACACGCGTTGTCGGCAACCGTTCGATCGCAGATCAACGGTCGAGATTGAGCCACGTCGACGCGGATCCGCTGCGTTCAGCGCCCGCCTCAGCTGACCCGGACCCACGAGCCGCCCGCCAGCGCTGACTCGAAGTCGGCAGCGTTTGGACCGCTGGATGGCGATCCGACGGCGGTGATTGTGCCACGTCGCCACGTGGCTGACTCAGCGGCGCCCGCCATCTGCGAATCGTGGGCGTGGTTGGTGGCCGTTGGATCGAGATCGGGCGGTGGACAAGCGGCCACGTCGCCCCGCTTCGATCGACCGTCAGATGCGAAATGAACGGCCAGGATTGCGCCACGTCGACCGTATGGGCTGCGAAGAAGCTGTATCTTTGAACAGTGCCGTATCTCTAATTTCCAGTGTATTTCAGACGTATTCTTGAGTATTTTGGCACCAAATAAATCCCAAAAATTCTGAAAAAATTCTCAAAAATCCCAGAGCCCCATATATTCATGTTAGAATTGTTTCACCTCATTTATCCACTTGTAGAAAAAGTTTCTTCTTTGTATACTCTGTATTTTCTCGTATTTCCCCGTATTTTGACTTCAAACAATCTCCATAAATCCTGAGAAAATTTCCATGATGTTTATAGCCTATGTTTAACTCTAGGGTAGAGTTTCATAGCTATAATCTCTTGTTTGAGCAGCTTGTGTAATTCCAAATGAAGTTTCAGCTCCGTATTTCAACGTACTTGAATACGTACATGTGTAAGCTGAGTAATCATGACCATCTCACTGTATAGGGACCTGTGACACACTTAACAAACATATTAGAATAGTTCAGTAGGGTTTGTTATCATCAAACATAGGCTAGGATGCTGTTTCCAACACCATCCACCCCCCCTTCCGAGGAGGGCGAGGATTCCCCTTCTGCTGCTTTTTGATTTTCTTTTTTTTGTCTTATTGACCCCCCTTGCATATCTCTGCATTTTCACGATCATATATTTTCGCTAGCACTGTCACGTCTAGCTTGGGGGAGGTCAGATTTTTGGGTGTGTTGTCGTGTTTCGTTTTTCTTTGTGTGTTTGTTTATTTGTCGTGTCGTGTGATTTTCCCTCTTATTTTCCCCCTTATTTTATTTTATTTTATTTTCTGTTTATATGTCGTGTGGTGTGCTTTTTATCTTTATTTCTTATTTTCATTTTCGGTTGTTTGATTTTCTTTTCTTTCGTGTGTTTTTATGTCTGTGAGTATTCCCCCCATATTCATTGCCCTCCCGTATTTAATTCTATTGCATTGAGGGCAATGCAAGCTTCAGCTTGGGGGAGTCGCACTTTGTGCGTCATTTGAGTCTTTCTTTTTCGTATTTGAGTCGTTTTCCTCCATCATTTTCTTTTTCTTTCTCTTTTCTTCTTTTTATCTCTTCCTCCTAGAGATGAACCCTATGATGAATTGCCACAAAATCACACACACCTAGCAGGGCATCGATAATCACACTCACTATCCCTAGGATATCGAGTTCTCTTGCATTTCATGCATCGTGGGTCCACATAGCTTTTTGTGAGTCGTGCGTCGTGCCTAGCTGTGTGGTGTGCTTCTACTTTGTGATCTTACTTTATATACCTGTCCAGGAATGACCCCTAGATTATCATGCTTCGATTTGAATATGCGGTGTTTGTTTCTCCTGTCTGCTTCTGCATGCTTTATATATATCGTGTACTTCATTTCGCATGTGTCGGGATTCCACAACTAAGGACTAGGATAGTCCATTTAGCCCATGCTCTAACTAGCGAGTAGAGTTTCCTTTGCCCAAGTGTTTAGATTCCGATTTCCTTTTTGTTTTACTTGGTGCAAATCCCCTCGTCGTGTACCGTTCTCCCACTTGGGAGAGTACACATGTGTATAGCCAAAAACCCAAAAATCCAAAAAAAAAGAGAAGAGAAAAGAAAAGAAAAAAAAATTGTATGGCCAAAAAGCCAAAAAAATACAAATACCCATAACCCAAAAAAATTCCCGTGTGAATATTTTCCTACTTGCCGAAAATAAAGAGAAGGCGAGAATTTGCATCGAGTGTTCTACTCCACATCATCTCAACCCCCATCGGTTTCAAAAACGCTTGGCTTTGGAACTTTTTAGCTATTATCTAGGCTATAGTGCGGTGATTTCCTTAACCCTAGTTGTGGAGTCCCTGACGCATACTATGTTTCGATTCTGTCTTTATTCTCATGCATGCTTGAACTACTTATATTCACCGCTTTATTCAATTCGAATCGATATTTGGGTCATTTCCTGGATTTGTGTATATCGAGCTTTATCGCACATCGTAGATAGTGACACCGTCTGCTAGCACACGACCACACTCACTCGCGCTTCACCGCGTGGGCCCACGACACTTGTTTGGACTCGTATTCCTTGGTTTAGTGATGCGATTTAGCATTTGCTTGCTTGGTGTGTCGTTTTTGATTTTGTTGGCCCTGACAGGCGATCTAGGATATAGAGTTTTCTTTTTCTCTCTTTCTCTCTATTTTCCCTCTCCGAGCTCCTATTCTCACTCGTCTTCCTCGAGGACGAGGAAGAGTTCAGCTTGGGGGATTTTGACGTGCGTTTATATTTCATATATTTGCGCACGTTTTCTTCCGTGTTTTTCCGTTATTTACCACCGTCTTATATTCATTTTCTCGTGTTTTCTTGTTTTCTTTCACTTTTCTGTGTTTTCCGTATTTTGCAGGAGTTTACTGGCATAGGGGACATAAAACGATGATATCGCAAGTCCCCGGAGCAACGGGAGGAGTCACGCGTGATCCAGTGGGTCAAACGACGATGATATCATCTTTCAGCCCCTCACCCGATCGGTTGGTCATCTTCAACCGATCGGGTGATGCACGCGTGCACCACCCGGATGCAGCTTGGAGCTCACAAGAAGTCACCTGGTCAGTTCATAGGCCGGTTCAAAAGCCCAAAGTCTCTGGATTTTTATTGTGATTGCCAACCGATCGGGTGACCTTCACCCGATCGGTTCATCTGTAGCCGAATCTCCAGAGCCAAGACACGGTCAGCTCAACCGGTCTCCTCACCCGACGGCACCAAGATCCAACTGGTCACATTCATATGTCAACCGACCGGGTGAAGATGACCGGGTGAAGTCCCACATTGCGCTGTAAATGAGTGAAGCTGATCACCCGATCGGTTGACTTGTCAACCGATCGGGTGATATCATTTTCTATATATAGAACCCCTAGGTTTTCCAGAAACGGAGTTGGTTATTTTTTACTGTTTTCTTCATTTTGTGACGGCGGTAATTTCCCAGTTTTTGTAAGTTTTCAAATCTTTGTCAAACTTTAGTATTATCTTAATTGCTTTACTACCATTGCATTTCTATTGTATGATTATGATTTTGACGGTCCATTTTCGTTTAGATCGCTTTTTAGTAAATATGTGTGAGTAGTTCCCAAATCTGGGATTTTGGCGGAAACCCCTTCGTGGGCTCTTCCCGATGCGTCTATAGGTCTAGGAAATCGATATGGATTAGGAATCTAACGGTTACGCGGGGTGTTTTATTGTCATCGGCGGGAAAAAGACCGCCTTTGACCGTTGGGCCAAGTGGGAATAAACTTGGCGGTTGACTCCCTAGCCATAGCTCACGCCCTTTGCGTAGACGCCGAATCCTAGCGCGCGGGAGCGGCAGGATGAGACGTTGGGAGTTATCGTTGCGAGCTTAGTGCTCCCGGAGTCGGTCAGTATTAATGGACATGGGAGTGCCCACTGACCAAACCCGGGAAGTCCGGCGTATCATCCTGGGCACCGACCGGAATATCGGGCCCATGGGACGCTGGTACCACTCTTAGAGGCAACGTCTCACCATTAGACCCTAATTCCGATCGCTATCCTACCCGTAGGCCGTATCGGCGAGAATCGCACGATAGGGTGGAAACCAAAGTCCCAAGGTTTTCCTTTATATTGTCTATACCTTGCATTCCATTTACCGTTGACAACCCATCATTCGATCCGGGCTAGCTCGCCCATGGGGTGAATTTGATCCTCTTTGACACAAGCACATCCACGCCTCCCTGAGTTCGACCCCTAAGCCACACTACAACACCATGCGCTTGCGGTTACAAATATTTAAATCTCTCGCCCCCGATCGTATTATTGCACACATCTAGCACGCTTAAGCGGGGGACGTCACATACCAAGGTAAGAAACGTGGACCCTTCACCATTGGTTTTGTAAATAATAATCACTTTGTAAAGATTCAAGTAAAAGATGGAAGCCCGGTCCCACCAGTCATATGGCACTGGACGAAATACCACTTACCAGCGGCAAAAAGATGGGTGGAAGGCCTTGAAGAGAGGATGCGACAATTCGTGAAATTAATCGGTAAAGATGGAGCCAAAGATTACACTGTATATAATGTATCATTAGGTGATTGAATGTATAGTTTTGTGCTAATGTAGTGTTTGTGTTTATATTGTAAGTTTATACAGAAATTTTTGGGATTTGTGTATAAAATTTTTGGGATTTGTGCACAACTGGACGCCATATTGGCTTTGTTTGTTGTGCATGTTGAGCATTTATGTTATGGGATACAAAATTGATAAATGTACACAACGGGATTAATTTTGCCAGTTGTACGCTTTGAGCAATTTTGTTATATCATTAAAAATTTGCTCACCGCGCACAAAAGCCATAATGTAGAATGCTAAGAGTTGGTTGAATAATTGTGTCCATATGTTTGTTATTGATGATGAAGACCTGTGGTATACTGCATTAAGGGTAGTATTTATTTATGTTGCATGAAGTGATTGTTGAGTATTGATTCCTCGGAATTGGTTTTGATGATGAACAAACATAAATATCATGAACTAACTCTTTGTGAGCGCAGTTATGGAGATCGTCGCCAAAATTCTATGAACATCAAAAGAGAAGTCTCAAGACTTCTCAAAGCGCGTGATCGTGTGCCTGAAGCTTCGTTGAAGCTCTAGGAGCATTATTGAAGTCAAGAGATTAGGATTGAAGCTTTGAAGACGGTTCGTCTAGTTTATTTTATAGTCTTCTAGCTTCTTTTCGTAGAATGTTAAGCTTTGAGTAGGACTTACATTATAATCTTCATAACGCTCATATCTTAGAGCTAGGATTATCTTAGAAGCACATAGAAACTTTTCTGAAGCTTCACGCTTCATTTCGCGGCTTCTAGTGCATCTTAGTTGGTTCAAGAAGAAGAACCAACCGACTAGATTGTCATCTAGTCGGTTAAGAATCCTTCTTGAACCGACTAGATCTCCTTGCTCAATTCAGCATCTTCACTGTTGACCAATTAGTCGGTCCAAGAAGGTTCACCGACCGAATAGTTGTCAAACTAGTCGGTTTGGAATCCTTCTTAGACCGACTAGTTATGCCTTCACTTTTCAGCCTGAGCTACTGTTGACTCGTTAGTCGGTCCAAGAACAATCATCGACCGAGTAGTTGTCAAACTAGTCGGTTGGAATTTGTTCTTAGACCGACTAGTTCTCTTGTGTTCAGCTTATTGTTTTTCAACTGCTTAGTCGGTCAAAGAACACTCACCGACCGACTAGTTGTCAAACTAGTCGGTTGGCAAGTCTTCTTAGACCGACTAGTTCTATATCTCCTGAACTATCTATATTGGCTGTCAACCTTTTAGTCGGTCCAAGAAGAATCACCGACCGACTAGTTGCAAAACTAATCGGTCAGTAATCATTCTTAGACCGATTAAGCTGCTTCAGAATAGAGCCGTTGGGGCATTTTATGCCACGAATTTTGTGACCGTTTTCTCTCTTCTCTATATAAGCTTGAGTGCTTGTAACCAGGTATTCAAGGCTGAAATTAGAGACATTTTCACATCTAAGAGAAGAGCCATTCAATCTCATTTCTAAGCTCTCTCTTCTCACAAGAATCTCTCCCTCAACTCCTTGAGCCCTATTTCCTCAAGAGAGATTCTCTTCATTGTGAGCCACTCAAGCTAAGAGCTTGAATCCAAGTCATCAACTCCTCCCTAGCCATCTATTGATGTTCATCTTGGTGGAGCTAGGGTTTGGTGCTTGCTTCTTCATCAAAATCATTCTTGCCCTAAAATCAGTAAGTTTACTCAAGGCATAGGATTTTGTTGGTAAGTATTTCATTGTTTCATTTACATTGATTTCAAGTTTTTCTCTCGGTTGTGAGAGAAGTTTGTGATCCCGGTTTGTGGGAGTCACATTTCGATTTGTGTATGATTTGATCTTGTAGAGGTTTTCTACAAGAATTTCATAGCGTAAATTTGAGTTAGAGGTTTCTAACTCAAGTAGCCGGAGGGGATCCAGGTGTTTGGGACGTAGGATCACCGGGAACAAGTCGGGGAGACTTGGGTGGATCCAAACCCGTTATATCGCTTGTTTGCGTTGTTTAGTTCTTGTTGTTTGTAGTTATTCCGCATTGTTGTTTGTGTTTGCACAATAATTAGGAATTATACTCTTGATTATTTTAAAGTACTATTCACCCCCCTCTAGTACTTGTGCAGTAGCTATCAGGGCATTACATTTGGTATCAGAGCCAAGTTCATAGCTATGACAAACAACGACTACAGCACCTTCAAGAACCGTGAAGGAGCTTCTTCGGTGATGGAAGGACACTCATCAACTAGGCCTCCTTACTTCAACGATGCCAATTATGGGTACTGGAAATGCCGGATGGAAACCTTTCTCAGGAGCGCTTCACTATGGACAGCTACATTGACGGAGTATGTCGAGCCCACCGAACCAGACTTTGCTAAGTGGACTCTCGGAGGTCGCCGCGAAGGTGAACATTGCCAAGGCAATGAATGCCTTGCAATGTGCTTTGGAGCCCGAAGACTTCAACAAGATATGTACAAGTAAGAGTGCATATCAAATCTGGAACTCACTCCTCATCTTGTATAAAGGAACGAGTAGGGTAAGAGACTCCAAACTCACTGTTGTAAATAAAGATTACGAATTATTTCACATGCAACAGGGTGAGAAGATGAAGGAGTACTATGCTCGCTTCGTTGACATTACCAATGAGTTGGAGGCTCTTGGAAAGACTTACACCCAAAAGGAGAAAGTCTCAAAGATCATTGACGGACTTCCTTCTTGTTGGGAAAAGCGTACCTTCGCCATCGAGGAAGGTAACGATGTGAATAAGTATACTGTCGTACAACTAATGGGTACCTTGATGTCCTACGAGGTTAGCAAGGACAGTAAACTAAAGATGCAGGACAAGATGAAGTCGTACTTGGAGTAAGACGAGCCAAAGAAAAAGGCGATTGCGTTCAAGGCCGCTCCATCTACATCTACCGATGATGAAGAATCGGAAGACGAGTTGGACATGGAATCTTTGGCCGATTTGGCAAAGAAGTTCAACCGATTCTTCCAAAGAGGTAAGCTTAAGAATAAATTAAAATTTAGTTCGACTAATGCCTCTACTCCTTTGTGTTTTAAATGCAACAAGCCAAGACACATCAAGGCGGATTGTCCTCTCAACAAACACAAGGAGAAGTGGAAGGCACCCAAGTTCGACAAATCACGAAAGTACAAGAAAGGGTACAAGAAAGGGCTTGTCGGCTCATTCACCGACTCCGAAGAGGACTCCTCAAGTGGAGAGTCGGATGATGAACAAGTGGAGAAAGCACACATGTGATTCATGGCAAGAGAGGAACATGATCAAGAGACCTCTTCCGATGAAAGCGAGGATGAAGGCGATGAGGTAACTATGGATGAACTTAGATTAGCTAACGAGCAAATTTGGTCTAAGTATTATAAACTAGTAAATAGATATACTAAGATTAAAGATGAGCCAACTAGTTTCCAAACCTCACCAAAGCCTATCATTATCAACAACGACACCATTGTTGAAGGCTTGAGAAATGAGATTGTAAATCTCAAATCTCAACTTGAGCATGTTCCTATTGAGGATGCGGAAGAACACGAGATAGCGGATTGGATTTCTCGAAACCCAACTTTGAGTATTGAGAATGAGAATCTCAAGTCTCGTGTTTATGTACTCACATCGCAAGTGTCCACCTTGGATGCTTCTATGCATTCTCTCACCGAGAAGTATGAGTGCACATTAGGCCGAATTAATAAATTCAATAAAGGTAAGGGCCATTTGGATAATATCCTAAATGACTTACTTCCGGCCAATCATCACATTGGCTTGGGGTATAATATGGGAGACTCATCCAAATCGTTCACCACCTTTGTTAGGCCATCTTCCAAAGCCTCAACAAGTGTGAGCAAACACTCCATGGGTAGTTCATCTACCAATGGTGCTTCCACCTCGTACACACCCCCGTTTGGAAAGAAACCCACCAAGGGTGGACATCAAAGGAAGGGACATGCATTCATGTACACTAATACACGTAGGAATGCCTCCACTCCTCACATTCCTACAAATGATGGTTTTTATGTTCCACATCCACGAGCACGTGCAAACACTCATTTGAGACACTCTCATGCACGTACTCATGCTCATGCACCTTCACATGCTTATGATCACACATCACATCCACATGTGCATGCTTATTCTCATGATCATCCTCATGCATACACATCTCATATTCATCCAGTATGTATGAAACATCACACCATGGACCATATGCCCAGCATCATGCTTTAGCACAACAAAATGTTCCATACACATTTCCTCATGCTCTTGCTAGATCTCATGTTCCTAGGCCACATGCACCACGTAGAGATCAACCTTTTGTGCATGCAACCACTAGGAAGAGGATACCCAAATCATACACTATTTGGGGTCTGAAGAACACTAGCATTCATCCTAAGGATATGTATGTGCAATCGTATATTAATGATATTATTTTGAATGATGATTATGTTGGGAAATCACGGTCCTCTTGGACTTGGTTTCCGAAGGGTTAGTTTCCGTTGACCTTTCATTGCTTGGTACCATAAGCTTACATTCATTTTATGGGTACCAAAGCATTTGTGATTAGAATTGGTTTATTCTTTTGTTTGCATATTGGTCTTAGATGCTCATATTTGTTAGAAACTTAAATTCATATTGAATTTGATTTCCATTGCATGTTTATTAGTAAATCATTTTGTTTATGATTTTCATGTCTAAAATATTTAATATTTTTATGCAACACATGCTTTGGTTCATATCTATGTCATGCATGTCATGCTTTTGGATTAATATACATATTCATCATTGGTACATTTAGTACATGCATGTATACGGTTATATATATTTATCTAGTATCATGATTACATTAGGATATGGGTTACCATTATTTGAATTTAGTTTGTTAAATTTGTTGCCTAACCCATAGGATCCAAAAAGGTTTTTTGGATACCAAAATTATGTTTTATAGGTTCAATCCACATTGGGATACCAACCCTACCAACTCCTTGATTTGCAAAGAGTTTCATTCAAATGGAGTTGATGGTGCTTAAGTGATGCACCAAAGTAAGGGGAGCTTAATGTTGTAAGTATATTCTTACATTTGGTATCCATGTGTGTTGAATGCATGTAGATGTCACTTTGTGTTTGAGACTATCTTATGCATATCCCATTGCTTGCATATTATGAAGTTACTATTCTTGTTTATGCACATTTTGTCATAGATATTCTTCCATGAATATATCTTGATGCACTATGACTTCATTTATGCTACCTCCGATTAAATTGTGCTTTCACAAGCTTGTATTCTATTCACACAATTGGTATGCATGCATGCGATGCTCATGGTATCTTTATTCGTGTATGTCCTACATTGTGACTTTGTATGTAGTGTATCTTTATTGGATATCATCTTTACATGCTCTTGCTTGATGCTAGTTTTGAGCTTATGATATAGTACTTATCCTTCTTATGCTCATGGCATTCCATGCTTATTATTGACTCATTTAGTGAGTATCTCTTCTGGAATGCATGCTAGTACTATGGTTCTTTTGAACATTATTTCAATTAGTATTCTAGAATTGTGTATGCCGTAAGTTTTATGAAGTTACTATCTATTTTTGGCATAATACTTTTGCATGATATTGATAGTTGATATTCATATTGTTTTAATCACCTTGTCACCTCACATCGCACACTTCACTTAGATTTGGTATGCTTATTCCTTGTGATCCTTTTCGATCGATGTTGTGACATTTGGTGTTGTATGATGTGTACATCATGTTTACATTCGTTTCTTGTGCACATTGTATTTATGTCTCTGATATTGACTTCGTCGCTCGACGATTATATTGATTAAATAGAATTCATTTTATAAAAACATAGAATTGTTTTCCATGCACTAAATTCACTAAGAATGTTGATATTGGAGAGTATGTTCCATAACTCAATACATGAAATTGATTTGAGTTTTGATGATTTCATTTTTCGATTTTCGACTATGGTATCGTTGGCACGCTTTGATTTTCTTCTTTATTTTACATTGTGTCATTTGGACCGTGGTCGTATTCTTCGACTCTCGTGCTTTTATTTTTAGCCATTGTTGTTGTCGTTGATCTCCTCCCGCTCTTTTTGCTAATGTCAAAGGGGGAGAGAATTAATAATGACGATGTGCTAAATGAGCAATTTACCGTGAATCTAATTTGATATGTTAGATTCAGGGGGAGTTAAGATATAAAAATGGATTTAGATCCTAAATTTCAATAATTGGGTTCATATTTTATACTTTCCTTGTCTGCTTGATGCATATAATTATTATTTAATACGGAACTAACGTGTCATCAATGCAGTGGGAGTAAGTAAATTTCATTTGACTCATTATTATTGATTATTATTTATGTTGGTTTGTCATCACCAAAAAGGGGGAGAATGTTGATTATTGATTCCCCGGATTTGGTTTTGATGATGAACAAACATAAATATCGTGAACTAACTCTTTGTGAGCGCAATTATGGAGATCGTCGCCAAATTCTATGAACATCAAAAGCGACGTCTCAAGACTTCTCAAAGCGCATGATCGTGTGCCTGAAGCTTCGTTGAAGCTCTAGGAGCATTATTGAAGTCAAAAGATTAGGATTGAAGCTTTGAAGACGGTTCGTCTAGTTTATTTTATAGTCTTCTAGCTTCTTTTCGTAGAATGTTAAGACTTGAGTAGGACTTACATTATAATCTTCATAATGCTCATATCTTAGAGCTAGGATTATCTTAGAAGCCCATAGAAACTTTCCCGAAGCTTCACGCTTCATTTCGCGGCTTCTAGTGCATCTTAGTTGGTTCAAGAAGAAGAACCAACTGACTAGATTGTCATCTAGTCAGTTAAGAATCCTTCTAGAACCGACTAGATCTCCTTGCTCAATTCAGCATCTTCACTGTTGACCAATTAGTCGGTCCAAGAAGGTTCACCGACCGACTAGTTGTCAAACTAGTTGGTTTGGAATCCTTCTTAGACCGACTAGTTATGCCTTCACTTTTCAGCCTGAGCTACTGTTGACTCGTTAGTCGGTCCAAGAACAATCATCGACCGACTAGTTGTCAAACTAGTCGGTTGGAATTTGTTCTTAGACCGACTAGTTCTCTTGTGTTCAGCTTATTGTTTTTCAACTGCTTAGGCGGTCAAAGAACACTCATCGACCGACTAGTTGTCAAACTAGTCGGTTGGCAAGTCTTCTTAGACCGACTAGTTCTATATCTCCTGAACTATCTATATTGGCTGTCAACCTTTTAGTCGGTCCAAGAAGAATCACCGACCGACTAGTTGCAAAACTAATCGGTCAGTGATCCTTCTTAGACTGATTAAGCTGCTTCAGAATAGAGCCGTTGGAGCATTTAATACCACGAATTTTGTGACCGTTTTCTTTCTTCTCTATATAAGCTTGAGTGCTTCTAACCAGGTATTCAAGGCTGAAATTAGAGACATTTTCACATCTAAGAGAAGAGCCATTCAATCTTATTTCTAAGCTCTCTCTTCTCACAAGAATCTCTCCCTCAACTCCTTGAGACCTATTTCCTCAAGAGAGATTCTCTTCATTGTGAGCCACTCAAGCTAAGAGCATGAATCCAAGTCATCAACTCCTCCCTAGCCATCTATTGCTGTTCATCTTGGTGGAGCTAGGGTTTGGTGCTTGCTTCTTCCTCAAAATCCTTCTTGCCCTAAAATCAGTAAGTTTACTCAAGGCATAGGATTTTGTTGGTAAGTATTTCATTGTTTCATTTACATTGATTTCAAGTTTTTCTCTCGGTTGTGAGAGAAGTTTGTGATCCCGGTTTGTGGGAGTCACATTTCGATTTGTGTATGATTTGATCTTGTAGAGGTTTTCTACAAGAATTTCATAGTGCAAATTTGAGTTAGAGGTTTCTAACTCAAGTAGCCGGAGGGATCCGGGTGTTTGGGACGTAGGATCACCGGGAACAAGTCGGGGAGACTTGGGTGGATCCGAACCCGTTATATCGCTTGTTTGCGTTGTTTAGTTCTTGTTGTTTGTAGTTATTCCGCATTGTTGTTTGTGTTTGCACAATAATTAGGAATTATACTCTTGATTATTTTAAAGTACTATTCACCCCCCTCTAGTACTTGTACAGTAGCTATCAGGGCATTACAGTGATTTCTACCTATTGGTCTTCTTGACTATTGCTCTCCTTGACTTTTGGTCTTCTTGAATTTATGACAGAAGTCCAATAGGCCAAGTTCATTTAAAGGAAAATTCTATACGTAACACTGACGATGTACTAAGATCACTAAAGGTTAGCATACAACTATTTATGCTAACAAGTGGTAAAAGACTGCACCAGACGGTGTTCATTAACAATTGCATGTTCGGGGTTAATTACCAACGCATACACCATCTCATGTTCACCTCTCAAAATATAAAACTACCAAAAACAATTGGTGCCTAAGATGCCCGATTCATACAGACACATCACCGGAGGGCTCGTTGGTAGCCAAACCATCCTAAGTTTGGGCCGATCCTCCACCGGAATCCCGACCAGATCGCTACCGCTTCCTCGCATCAGCCGCCTACCTCACGTCTTCAATCGAGATTGGAGGAAGATCGTTTCTCTCAAACTCGACAATACAAGCCAGGAGACTGCTCTTCTCTACGTACCAACGCTCTTCGGAGCTCTTTCGAACTGCTGACATTGAGGATGCCCGATCGTTAGCGTTCGCAGCCTCCCACTCTGCCTAAGATCTGCGGTCCCTCTCTTCATCAGCTGCTCCTCCAACTTCTTAACTTGAGATTCGAATGTAGCCGCCATTTTCCGCTCGGCCATCAACAATTGTACCACTCGACGACGCAATTCTGCCCCAACCACTGATGTCTACAGGGAATAAAGGATCAGTAAGAGTAAGGCAACAACACAAAGAGAAGACATTAGTATTTAACCTGGTAACTGCCATAAACGACTGAGTTAGAGAGCCTTTCAATGTCAATTTGACACGGGACTCTTTAGTCAGTGGGAAGGATGGAGTTCTCCACCAGCCGACTGGCCACCACTATCCACCAAGGTAGATTCGCCATCCCAGACAGTGAAGATGAGTTGGTGACGGTTGCCCATAGTACCTTCTGAGGGAACGTCAGTGGGCGGATTCAACAGCAATGCCCCCTTGTACTCCTGGGGGACATAGCCTGCCGAAACAAGACCTCCCCATGGCCACGTATCCCTGAGATGAGTCTCAGGCAACTGCAGTCGCATATCCCCCATGTCATGACGGAAACAGGTAACATCTACGTCACAGTCTCTTCTTCCCCCTGAAGACTGACCTTGCAAAGTTTCTTCGTTCCACTGACACGATTTCTCAGCTATATCTGCAGTAAAGGCACAAATCAACGCGAATGGTTATTAAGCCCCAAATTTGGCGGGATATTATCCCCCACTTGAACGGACGGATGGAGGGGTTTTTGAGGATATCGAGGGGTTTTTTGTGGTCTACTACAGTAACACACCGAATTTGGCGGCAACTCAAATTTGTGCTGGGGGCGGCATTTTGGTTGGCCATCTCTCTCTCTCTCTCTCTCTCTCTCTCTCTCTCTCTCTCTCTCTCTCTCTCTCTCTTCTGATTATTATTAAAAGTATAAATAAACAAAGTGATTAATTACTCAACGCGCACAATGGGCCTATATTTGAACCGTTGTGCGCAGTGAGCAAACATAAATTCTCAACGCGCAAAATGTGCGTAAATGTGGATCGTTGTGCGCGGTGACCGATTTAGTTTTATAATACGAATTTTACTCATCGCGCACAAAGGGCACAACTGTATACAATTGTGTGTAGTGATCAATTTTAGCTTCACTTAGAAATATTGCTCAATGCGCACAACGGTCCATCAATGTTTTACTAGTTGTCACAGTGGATACAAATATTCGCTGCTCTTATGTGGAAGCAAAATTTTCTCAATCACATTCTCCGCAAATTCCACGGATGGACCGTCTAAATCTGGTTTATGGGCCCACCAACTTCTCAGCTCATCCGTCTCCTCTAATCAATAACTCAATAGCCAATTTATTTATTTATTAATTTTCGTCGTATTAATGGCAACACGATGGTTTTTGTCTTTTTGTTGATGAATAAACAGTGTGTTAAAATGGTAAGTTATTAATTTTTTTCGAAGTTAAGGAAACTTCAACCCCACTCAATTCATTAGTTTAAGACATGAAATGGATGTGGCCACAACACAAAGATTTTTTCCTACTGGTAAGTGAAAGTGGACCCCACAGAGGAAAGACGATAGAATTTTTCTTTTTATTCATTTGTCCCCATTGGACCACTGCAAAGGTCAAACCTACTGTGCCCAACATGCCCAGTTCATACAAACATTCCAACGCGAAGGCACACAAGATGGTTTAACTGGCCACATAAGATATTCTCAGCTCCACTTTCCATCCCTGTTGAATGGCGTGGGTAGGTAATATTCTAGCTAAAAACGAGATATGATGTGACAGTTAATTTGATATTTTTAACCATATTTGTAAGATGACAACTCCCTACACGGCTACACCGGATATTCGGGGTATATCATCTCCAACCACACTGGAAAACACCAAATATTACGTTTTCCCTCCTCCAACCGACCTGCAAAACTGGTAAAATTTTGCCGTTTAGCTACAGTGGCCCTCCAAATTTGGAGGATCAATGTAGCAACCTCCATTTTTTTCATGGGAGTGGGAGTGCTAAACGTACTTGGTTTTAATGCTCATACACTACATTTTGGGGTTAGATGGGGGATGTTTAAGTAACAGAAATTGATGTGTGTGTGTGTGTTTATCGATTATGGAGGGTTGGGCTGGAGCTCCCTCCATTTTCCACCCTCCATATATGAAATATTCTCAGAATATTCCAACCCACCCCTCCATTTATCTTTTCCCAATGATTCCAAAACAATTCAACATGAGACAATACCACTTTCCCTGAAAAGTACACAGTACAGCCGTACATGTCTGTGGAAAACTATCTGCACCTCAACCATGAGGTGCAGGTAATAATTGAATTCTATTTTCGGTTAAAAATATCAAATCATTGGTCTTCTCAGACTTCTCTCCCTTATGTTTTTCCAAAAAAAAAGAAGGTAATCATCATATACACATCACTTTTGAGGTACATATAGGCCTCCTCTTTTACACCAATGATGGAAAAAACGTGGTCTACATCGCAAGCATGCAGTGAAGATGATTGGTTGTTCATTCTAATGTACAACTTCCTCGGCATCAACAATGTAGTTTACATACCAACTGTGTCTTGCACCTGATCTATTATATCAGTTGCCACCTGATAAAGATGATTCCATATCCATAGAGAATAATATGGAAAAGGTGACACCCGATCTAATAGATTGGGTGCCAAGAGTTATAAAGTTAGACAGAACAAGCCCCACATGGGCATTTACTTTCCATGTGGTTTACACGTCGATTGTGTTTTGCTACTGATCTATTATATCAGTTGCCACCTGATAAACATGATTCCCTATCCATAGAAATTGATGTGGAAAAGATGGCACCGGATCTAATAGATCGGGTGCCAATCCACGAAAAGTTAGACAGAACAAGCCCCATAGGGGCTTTACTTTCCATGTGGTTTACACACCGATTGTGTCTTGCACCTGATCTATTATATCAGTTGCCACCTGATAAACATGATTCCCTATCCATAGAGAATGATGTGGAAAGGTGCTAAGAATTATAAAGTTGGACAGAACAAGCCCCCCAGGGGTGTTGAGTATTGGACTTCTCCCTACTTGGTGTTAATGATGAGCAAACATAAATACTTTTGACTTGTTGCATGACTAATCCCCTATTTGCAGGTAATCCATTGCCTAAGCATATCTTGAAGATCAATTAGTAATGGATAACACTCAAAGATCAATGAATGCAAGAGAAGAGGATTGGATGATCAAAGATGGTGATTGAAGCTCCTAGAAGACTTCAAGCTCATACGTTGGTTATAAGAGAGAGTTCTACAAATTTAATCTTCCTTTTCTCTTTTAGTATGTAGCTTACAAGTAGAAATATGTTGGAGCACACACACATCTTCATTTCAGTCTTAGGAATTCATTAGATCAAGAATTGAAGAATTCTCTCACTGCGCATTTGTCTCTTCCATTGAGCCAAAGAACATCTAAGAAGCATGTGAAGATAGCTATTGGATAATCGCAATGGAAGAAGAGCTCATGCAATTTGGGAGAAATGAAGTGTGGGAGCTCGTTCCTCCTCCAATTGGTCACCAAGTGATTGGGACCAAGTGGATCTTCAAGAACAAGACCGACGAGAACGAGGTCATCACATGGAACAAAGCAAGGTTAGTTGCTCAAGGCTATCGACAAGAAGAAGGTATCGATTTCGAATAATCTTTTGCCCCCGTAGCTAGATTAGAAGCTATTAGATTGCTTTTATCTTTTGCATCTCATAAGAATTTTAAATTATTTCAAATGGATGTTAAAAGTGCATTTTTGAATGGAATTGTTAATGAAGAAGTGTATGTTTCTCAACCACCCTGTTTATATATGAAAAATTTCCAAACCATGTTTTCAAACTTAAGAAAGCGTTATATGGGTTGAGACAAGCTCCTAGAGCTTCGTATGATCGACTCAAAACCTTTCTTTTGTATTTAGGCTTTAAAATGGGTGAGGTTGATTCAACACTTTTTATTAAGGATTATGAAAATGACATCCTATTAATTCAAGTTTATGTAGATGGTATCATATTTGGTCCTACTAACTTTAACCTTTGCCAAGAATTTTCTAAGTCTATGAAGGATTGTAACGCCCCGCTTCCCAAAAGACACCGGAAGTGAGAACGTTACGAGGCCCGCATATACTGGAGCGATGAAGCTCGAGTTCAATGAGCGTCTGTGATAACAACAACAAGGTAGGTCCTTGCATGCATTTCAGAACAATAGGAAACATTCATAAAATTTAAAGCCACATCCAAAAAAAGTCCATACACGAAATAAAACGCAAAGGCCACAGCTGGGCCAAAGTAACTACAAAGTAAACGTACACTAAGCAAAGTACTAAAAGTAAAACTAAAGGAAGGAAGCAACATGGTAGTCCTCTAGTCCTCCACAGGGAGAGACTCAATGTCAACGGCAAACTCCTGGCTCTCTAAGTCAGGCGTCTCAAAAGGATCCTCATGGTAGTCCGGCTCGGGATCTGACATACATCCAAAAACATGAATGTATGTCAGCAAAGGTCTACAAGTAAAGGTCAGAAACCCAAGGCAAGGTGTACAAAATTATATTGAATTATGAAGCATTAACAGTTTTATACAAGATGTCAACAATAAGTTTTTAAATATGGCAGTTCTAAGTGAAGTAAAGTAAAGCATTTCTAACATGCAGTTCTAAACAATTTAAGAAGTAAAGTAAAGCATTTCTTTTGATTTATTAACATGGCAATTTAACTGAGACACCAATAGTAATTGCAAGTTCAGTGTCAGTGTTTCATATCTCGCATAGGGTTCACACCTTTAAGTCGTGATGAGTGGATCGTTCTTCTCACGGGGTTTTTACTGTGATTGACGCTACCCCATCGCATATGGGTGGTGCTCTTGAAAAGAGGATCCCTTCATACGCTTAGTGGTTGCTCAACCCTAACCCCACCCTAGATGTGTGCTGGAACACGAGCCAGCTAGCCTAGTCAACTCACACAACATCACGAAGTCACAATTTTAACTTTGAGGCGCACGATTTCACGATGTCACTCATTAGTTAAACATTCCAAAAATGACCAAGCAAGATATGCACCAATTTAACAATGTCAATATTTCTTTTTGTACAATATTTTCAAATGAATTAAAGGAATGTTGAACAATACTTACAATAATTAAAAGAATGTTGAACATGTGGATTTAATGAACATGCTACAGATATTAATTTTCTTTGCCAATGTTTAAAACTAAAGTATATCAAGTTATATGTCAACGGGTCACATTTTAAGTCTAGAACATCATGGTATTATTTTCAGCGTCATTTCACATGTAGATTTCGAGTTATACGGCTTTAAATGAAAATGACTATTAAAGCATCCAACTTCAAAAAATTCACAATAAATTGTACACTTGCCTGATTTTAGCGTTCTTAGTGTCGTTGGGTTCGTCTCAACAAGTACTACGCTACAATGAGATCGGTTTGCTGGTTTGATTAAACATACATTCAGATCAGGTCCTTTTCAATCACAACAAACGATAAAATAATTCCTACGACGTCTAATAATCTGATTTTATTAAGTTTTCTACATTATGGTGTGGGTTATAGCATATTAATACATAGATCTGCTAACTGATGAAACACAGCGAAGGATCGGGACGTGTACGGTGTTTGACGACGGCTACGGCGTGGGAAACACGTTGCAGCAGCGAGGAGAGAAGCGAACAGCGGCGTCTACGGTTCGTCGGGGTCTGCAGTTGGTTGGAGGAGGCCTTGGCGGCCTGCTGCAGGCTGAGGGAGCTTGCCGGTGGCCTTGGGGGAGGTGGCAGCAGCTGTGGGGGAGTCCTAGGCATGCGCAAAGAGGGGAGGAGATCTGGGCATGGCCTGGATAGCGGGTTGCTGGAACTGGGTGGTGGCCAGCACTTGGAGAGGTGTATGCGACAGCGAGAAGGTAGGTCTGCACGTGGAGATCTCGGTGGTGGCCTGGCGTCGGACAGGGGAGATGAAGGCTAGGCGCTCGGGTTGGGGTTCAGCGTGGAGGAGTAAGGGAGGGGAGCTGCGCGTCGAGGAGAGCGGGATGGCCGACGGCAGTTCAAGTGGTGGGCATGGGCTGTGGGCAGATGCGGCCGTCGCTTGGAGTTGAAGGCCGAAGGTGATTCGGGTTTTGCAAGAGAAGAGGCGGCTAGGTTTGATGTAGGTTGAAAGTTGTAGGGAAAAATGTCGGCTGGGAGAATATAGCCTAGGGTTTACTTTATTGGCTGAGGTTCACTCACGTGAAGCCTTGAAGAAAAGTAGGGTTTAATATTTGAATGGGTTTGGTTTCTAGCTAGCATGTGAGCATGGGGTCCTAGGGTTTATTATTGTATGGGTTGGAAAAAGTTCATTTGGGTTTCAATGTTGGAGGGTGCAAACGTGTGGAGAAGTGTGCGGCTGTGGGAAATGCTAGGGTTTAGGTTAAATTAGGGAAGATTTGAATCTAATGAGAAATAGGAAAGTCATGGGAAAATGTAGTTAATGGTGGGATTAAAAAAATCTTTGCTAATAAGGAAATGAGTTTGAATTTGAATTAGTGATTAGGGGAGAAATAATGGGGTTTAACTACAAAATAATGCTAAATTAGTAATAGGCTTTAATAGGATTTAATTAGGAAGGTATTCAAAAGATTTGAATTTTTAAAAGTTTGAATTTGAAATTTTAAAATGATTATTAGATGGAATATATCATAGTAGGTTTAAGATAATTTTGGCTAATATGTATAAAGGATGGTAGCTAATACGAGTACGAGTATATGTATGCCTAACGACAACATGTGTTACGAACGCGCAACGGGTACGAAAAACATACAACAAGAGAGAAAACGAATGGAGCATACTGCTAAAAACTGGTCGTTACAAGGATGAATTCGAAATGAGCCACATGGGGTGCTCAAATACTTCCATGGACTTCAAATTCGGCAAATAAAGGATGTGACTTTCATACATCAAACCAAGTACACCGGGGAGCTCATCAAGCGATTCGGGATGGAATCGTCTTCAAGCAACATAACCTCCATGAGTACGACAACCCATCTACACAAGGATGAAAACGTAAAAGATGTAGACATTCGCCTATATCGAGGTATGATCGGTAGCTTGCTTTACGTAACTGCTAGTAGGCCCGATATCATGTTTTCCGTATGCTCTTGTACTAGATATCAAGATAGACATACAGAGTCACACTTGATTGCGGTTAAACGAATATTTTGTTACCTCAATCATTCACTAGACTATGGGTTACTTTACCCTAAGTCTAGCACATATGAGTTAATCTCATATAGTGATGCCAACTTTGTCGGATGCAAATCTGATAGGAAGAGTACTAGTGGCAATTGCCATTTTCTAGGAAAATCCCTAGTTTCTTGGTTTTCCAAGGAACAGAACTCGGTATCATTGTCCACGACTGAAGCGGAATATGTTGTCGCGATTCTTGCATGTGCACAAGTTCTTTAGATGCGACACACTCTTAAGGACTATGGTGTCAATTGTGATACTTGCCCTATCATGGTTGATAATCAAAGTGCAATTTGCCTCACCAAGAATCCGGTACATCACTCCCGTACCAAACACATAGATGTGAGACACCATTTTATTAATGATCATGTAGCTAAGAAGGTCATCATCTTAGAGTATGTTGAAACCCAAAAACAAATCGCCGACATCTTCACCAAACCTCTTAAAGAAGATTCATTTGTGAGGTTGCGTTGAGAATTAGAGATTACGGGTGAATCTGAATTGTAGGAGTTCATACTTTCATGTTATATCATGTTTGAACTCATGTCATCATTTGTACTTCTCTATGTTTGATAAATTATATGTTTCACATATATTTGTTTTAAGAGTTGTATTTGAGATTTTGATGATTTTGATAGCTTTGGATTGATTTAAGAGTTTTGTATGTTAATTGATAATATTTTGATATTGATTTCATGATTAGATTTGTGTTAGAGTATAGGTCCTAGGGTGAGATGTCTCTATTCTCTCGATTTTAACCTCACAGTGCAATTCTGGACCAGGATAGACGACTGTCATTCCTTCGACAGTCGACTGCCCGACTCTATTTTATCAGACAGAAGACAGTATTTTTCGCACAGGCGACTGATGATGATTTTACATTCGACTATCTGTTTGACAGACGACTGCATTTTGGTCATCAGGTGACTGTCCAAATCTACAGAGGTCTCTGTTATTTATCATCATATTACTGATTCTCTGTCAGTCGACTGATGTGTTAGGAAAAGTCGACTGTCTTTCTGACAGGCGACTGTGAATTCCTCAACAGTCAACTGACTTTCAACTCAAGCTTATTTCTATCTTATCGACCAGTCGACTGACAAATGTTCATCAGTCGACTGTCAACTGCTGTGGCGGTTCGCTCATTTGATCCGAGCCGTCGATTTTTCGATCCAACGGCCCAGATTCTTTGGAACCCTTCTTATAACGTCGAGGGCCGTTGATAATATCAGATTTTTTCTCTCTCATCCGTCGAAACTCCCTCATATTCCTCCTTCGAAAATCCATTGTTCCGGTCGATTATCACTCCGATTCGAAGCTTCCTCCTCCGATTCGTCGAATTCTTTGTTCGACTATCTCCTTCTCCGCTGTTTCTCCTCGGATAAGGTTTCCTCGTCGTTTTTCGTTTGGCTATGCCCTAGTATATTTCGATCGAACTTCATGGATCCGGCTAGTCCACCATCTTCAGGGGAGTATCTAGTTATCATTTTTGGTGACCCTATTCCCTCAGAAAATGTCGCCGAACCCTCTCCTCCCCCAGCTGACCAACCACCCTCTACTCCATCGTCTGTCCCACTCAAGGATTTCCTTCTCGACAAGCTTTGTGACCGAGTATCCATGATCAAAACACGGGTTTATGACTTGGATCATAAGCTCTCGCTTCTCATTGAGCTTCAATACAAGTCTTGCCTATTTCACGGCATCCCCATTCCGGTCGCCCTTCAGGCCTTGTTTCCTCCCTCCGAAGATACTTCTCGTATGGCTGTCCCTCATCCTCCAGGCTTTGTGCCTTTGTCCACTGCTTTACAGCCCGTTGTGCCTGTTCCCGTAGCGTCTCCCGTAGCTGGTGCATCGTCATCTAAGGGGAAGGTTCGTGCTTACCCGACCCGTCGCTCCACCAGACTGATGTTCTGACAATTTGGTTGCCCCTCTGACCCATCAGTTATCCACATCGACTGATGCTGCTGATGCTGCTCCAGATACTCACCCTTTAGACTTAGATGTTTTGTGTGTGTTAGGGTTGAGTTTTTACGTGTTTGTATTTTTTTGATGTTGTTTTGAGTGTTGTATGGATAATGTCTATGTGTTGATCACATTTTTTTGATATTCATGGAGTTGTAACTTCATTTTGTACTCATGTATATATGGACTATTCATAACTCGTGCCCGTGGGGACGATTCATTTAAGATTTCCACTTGGGAATCTGTGTTCCCCCAAAAATTATTTCCACAGCCAAAATTGCATGGAACAACAAATTTGCGTAAAAATATTTAGCGGTACGGGCGCCTTCGACGTGGAAGAACAAATTCGGCGTAGGCACCTTCGACACGGAACATCAAATTCGTTGCGGGGGTCGTTGGCGCGAAACAACAAATTCGGCATAGAACAACAAATTCGACGCGTGTGCCTTTTGCACGGAACAACAAATTGGTGTAAAAAAATTTAGCGGGGTACCTTGGGCACGGGAAATTACTCTCATCATGTTGCCTTATGCGTCGAGGAGACGGTGTGCCCCGCATTGAGTGATAGATCATTCGATCTGCAGCAGCATTTGATCTACAGTATTAACTACAAGCTATTTTTTTCCCAACTGCATTAATTGCGTGCACTCTACTATTCCCAAGAAAATTTCATTCCCCAGTTTTTTTATTTCCCGATAAACTTTCATTTCCCCAGAAATGTTTTTCCCTCCAAAACTTTCCACAAAATTTCATATCAACCATTCATTCATCAAGATTAAATCTCAGCCGTTCTTCTATCAACCCGTTTGTCCTAATCAGCTTGTCCTAGTCAGCACTAGAATTCAAAAAAGGCTGTCAAATGTACAATAGATGATATATATGTATGAAAATGTTGTTTACTTCATATTTTCTTTCACACATTGTCTCATTGTTTATCTTATTTGTGTGAAATATTGTGAAATTGTCTCAATGGGTGCTATCTCATATATGTGATGTGTTTTGAGATGATTTGATCATTTGGCTTGTAATGTTGATATTGGACTCTCAATTCCTTTAGTCAACTAAGATTTCTTGTGTTTTATGAGTTTTTGATTTGTATATTAATGAGATGCCCCTTTGTTTCACCGATTATTTGTTGGCATCACTATTGATATACATCCTATTTTAAGACTCTCATGATTGTTTTAGTACTTATTTAACTCTTTTGTTGTTGTTATTCTACTCCCACCTTTTGGATAATGCCATAGGAGGAGAGAAATAAACATATCATAATTATGTGCTAAGTGAATTCTTGTCACGCCCCGCTTCCCATTATACTTGGGAGCGAGGACGTGAGCGGGCCCGCTTGAGCTGGAGCGGTGAAGCCCCAACCCAATAAGCGTCTGTGTATGACTACTTTGGCAGATTCTTGCTTGCGAATAATCGGAACAACATAATATGGTGTCATCATTAAAAATTTGACTTCCCCAGATTACATGTACACAAAAATTAGAAGGCCTAGCATGGCCATTACAACAGTTACAAGGAAATTAAAATACACCTGAAAGTAAATACAACAATTATTAAAATTTAACAAGCTGCGCAGTGTCCGTCGTCTTCAGTAGTGGATCTCGTGCTCTTGGTTCTCTTGGTCACCTTCTTCAATCTCCAAGTGAACTTCACTGTGAACTCTGCTCAAAACCTAACGTATATTTCACAAACAAGGAAATATACGTCAGCGAGGGCCGCTCGGCAAGATTTTAAAAACGTTAGTAGTAAAATAACCCTCGGCAAGATTTAATATAATTTACAAAACTTTAGAAATGAAAGTCACAATATATTTCTAAAACGATGAAACATGGCAGCATGAAGCAACATGGGAACATAACATCGTGTAGTGAGTAAAGTAGTGCAAGCGGAGTGTGGTGCGTAAAGTAGGGGGCACAACCAGGTGTAGTGTGTAAGGTAACCAGCATGGCAAGTGTAGTGTATATAGCAATAGTCGTGACGGTGTAGTGTGTACAGCAATATGTGTAGCAAGTGTGGTGTGTACAGCAAAAGTAGTGTCAAGCGTAGTGCGTACATCAATATGTATGGACAAGTGTGATGTGCACAACAATAGTCAATCGTGACAATAATTTTAGTAGTTTACTCCATAGCATCAGCAGAGGTGAAGCGAAGGGTGCATCAATCAACCAATCAATCAATCTCCTATCTAGTGACAAAGCCCAGTGTCCGAGGGGGAGGTGACCAGCATCACACCCAAGTCGACGGGAGCTACCCGTGACTCTATACTCACCGACCCGGCCAGGTGTCGGTCAAGTTCACCAATCGAGTGCAATCCAGCTTTCCAGCCTCTACTACACTAGACTACCCCACCCAAGTGTCCATAAGTCAAACCGTAGTTTAATGTTTACCGAGTGGCAAAATATTCCGTAAATGCCCCGCGGGCCCAATATCCATATTGCCCGAAGGCCCATTAGTCCGTGATTGCCCGAAGGCCCAACATCTGTAATTTGCCCGAAGGCACAAAGTTCTGTAGTTGCCCCCAAGGGCCCAATTTCATATTCCACTAGGATGTACATTCCACAAGCAATGGGATACAAGCAATGATGGCATTTACATGTGACAACAACGTTTTAATAGTGAGGATACACCGACATTGCACCAAGTTCATTAAACCATTTCGAAAACTGTTTAAGCAACGTACTTTGCAAAAGATGTCATAGTTAACATTTAGTAAGTTCAGTCTCAAAAATAGCTTAAATTCGTAAGTGATAATTACTTGCGTAAAGTTTGTAGAAAACAATAATGTTGCAAGGGGTAAGTACTTGCGACCTTGAAAACCTGTAAAAATAGTGTACTTGCCGGTGTTAAAACTTGCGCCTTTAGTGATCTGTAAAATAATATACTTACGCCTTTAAAGGTTGTCGGAAAACAATACACTTGCAGGTGGTAAATACTTGCCTGAAGCGACGCGAGTTTTGGGTGCCCACGCGATCGTACGGTAGGCACGGATTGATCTGCGTTAATGGATTCGCTAAAACGTCAAGCTAAGGAAATTAACTAACATAAACACCCAACTTAAGTTATACAAAAATAACTTAATGCTATCACTAAAAAAATCAACTGGCTACTAATGATACCATACTAACACCTATATAACTATAACATTATAAATGGTTATAATATTATTACATTCGTAATACATATATAGCCCTAACTTCATATGTGACACTAACAGTACAATGCTATAGCACTTAGCATTAATGTGAACAGTGCTTAATGCGAATGATACTATGTCTTATAGTAAACCTAAGGATATATAAAAGTTCATGTGCACCAAACTACAGTTTACATGCACTAATGTACTTGCCTGCTTGTTCACGTTGAGACGTCCTCATGGTGGCGACTGCACCGACGGTGGCAAGGATCGTCGACCGGCTTGGAGTGTGCGCGGCTGACAACGGCAGATGGCGTTCGGGTCGGGTTCTTGGCGCTGCTGGGTGAGAGGATGTGTGGGTCGGCGGCGTCAGTCCTTGGCAAGGCTGAGGAGGCGCTGGAGGTGCGGGTTTCGTGACTAGAGGCGGACGGAGGTGCCGGAGTTGTTGCAGGCGGCGAGGCGGCGTCTACAGTCGAGGGAGGAGGGCTTGGAGAGGCACTGCGAGGGGAACAAGAGGAGGGGGGTGCACGGCGCTGAGGATGACCGGACGGCGCCGGTGCGGGTTTCGACGGCGTTGATGGGCGAGTGGAGGAGTCGGGGCGTGGTCGCCGCTGGTTGAGGCGTGGGCGTCGCTCAGGGCGGAGGGGAGGCCTAGGCGTTGTTCGTTGGTCGGAGGCAAGAGGAAGGAGACGCCGGAGCAAAGTCGATGCGGGTGCGGTGGCGCTGGTCGGACAGAGGGCGAGGTGGTTCAAGCGCCGGAGATTATCGAGGGTGGCGAACGTCGCTGGAGCTCGGGGAGGAGGCCGCGGCTGCGCTCTGGGCGGGGGCGATGGGCGGCTACCGTGGGTGGAGGCGAGGGCTGGCGGTTGGCGTTGATGCGGAAGGTCGAGGGGAAGAGATGGCAGCTCGCGTGATGTTGAGGGGGAGAGAAAAATAGGAGGCGGCTGTGAGAACAAAATCACCTAGGGTTTTAATACTATGAATAGGGTGAGAGTTGAGAAGGACAGTACGTGAAGGTTAGGGCATAGGTTAGGTTTCATAATATAAAGCTGGGCTAGGCTATGTCCCTGGGTCCTCTAGGATTTCTTATAAAAAGAGTAGCAGTGCTTCATTAGTGAGGAAAAATAAACATAGGGGTCTTATAATAAGAAAGGGGTGAGGGGATGTGAAGGGCAGCACGTGAGTGCGGTGAGCTGGGCTTTGGGGTTTCAAATGTTTTCTTTCCCATTTGTTTAAGGCTGCGTGTGTTCCCAATAATAGGCTAGAGTAATTTAGGAAAGGATTTTGAAATATCAATAATAGGATCCTAATTAATAGGTTATAATAGGAAATAGGATTGAATTCATATTAAAAGGTATTTAAAATTATTATTATTAGAATTAGAATTTAAATGGTTAAGCTATATTAGGAAGGTTAAATAAATTGATTTTGTTATAAAGGGGGTTATTATGGCTAATCAAGTCTATTAAAGGGTTCTAACATGGAAGGTATTTTGAACATTTAAAAAAAAGTTCAAAATTCAAATTTGAATTTTGAATGAAAATTAAAAACAGATTTTAATAAGCTGCATTTAAAAATAATTGTAATAAAGGGTTATAATAAAAGGAAAGCTTTTGAAAGGAAATTAATAGGTTTAATTAGGATTTAAATTTGGGACTTAATTCAAAATAGTTTGCATTTAAAAGAATTTTAAATTTTGAAATTCGAATTCAAAAATACAATTTTGAAATGAGCATTAAAGTAATTGTTTTAAGCTTAATAATAAAAACAATGTTAAAGTTATTAATAACATACTAGTACGTATAAGGCTAGCAGCTGATACAGGTACGGGTCAGATACGTCCAACTACAGATACTGGAAAAATACACGAGAGAAGACTGATATGAACGTAACGATAAACCCGGTCGTTACAATTCTAATTCATAACTTGAATCTATGCTTGAAGTTACCTTAGATTCAGGAGGAGTAAGATATAATGAACATGGATTAAAAAATCCAAGATATAATGAACATGGATTATAAAATCCTAGATTCCATGATTTCAAGAATGTCACGTCCTGCTTTCCAAAACGACGGAAGCGAAACGTGACAAGGCCCGCTTAGGCCGGAGTTGTGAAGCTCGGACCCAATAAGCGTCTATAGGGGTACCATTTTAAAATTTTCAGGTTCTTGCATTTATGAAATCCGGAACAACAAAAGTACAGAAGGAAAAGAATGCATTCATTTAAAATAGAGATAATATCCAGCTTACGACAAATCTAATAAAGGGAGCCTAAGCAAGGCAACAAACTGCAGGAAAGGAAACTAATAGTGCGAAGCACCCAACCTAGGCAGAGAGTAAAGTGGTGCTACCAACCCAGACTAAAAAAGTAGTAACCTCTGAAAGTCTGCAATGGTGCGGAACGTCTAAGTCTGGTCCTCATCAGGTATGTACTCCGGGTCGACGTCCTCTGGCTCCACGTACCCAGGAATGTCCGGCTCATCCACGTGCTCTGGCTCAACACCTGACGTACATCACCCAAGAGAAAAGGAACTGTACGTCAGGTAAAGTCTACACAGAAAATGTTAGAAGCCGGAGAGGACAGGTGGGTGGCCGACGGCGTGAGCGTACGACGGTGGGTGGCCGTGAGACAGATTCACGCAACACTCGTTGTCGCACGTCTCAGCGGAATTCCAGCGATGATCAGCGACAACGAGAAGTTGCAGAAGGCAAAGAACTATAAGATGAAGTCAACGGTAGTGGAGTTGTCACTGGGGGTGGTCGGAGGTGATCGTGCGTGGGCGTCGAAGTTTAGCACACAGATCTGTCAAAAACAGCAGCTGGGCTTGGTTTCGACAGATTTTTCAGGAGCTACAGGTGGGATATGAGCGTGAGAGAAATTACAGTTGGTAGGGGGTTTCGATAGGAGTCCAACGGTGGTAGGATGGTCGTCGTAGGTGGCCGGATGGGTGGTGGGCGCAAGTTATCCCGGTGGTGGCGCAGATCTGTAAAACTGTCGTTAAGTCGAGTTCGAGAGATGTTTCGAGGAGGTAGAGATGAGGGAAGAGGGTAAGGGGAGTTGAAGATGATCGGGGGGTTTGATAGGAGTCCGACGGTGGTGGAGTGTGTGGCCGAAGGCTGCCGGAGGGGGCGGGCGTCGGGGGTTTCCGGCGGGCGCCAGATATGGAAAAACGACAGCTTCTTGGTGTTTCAATGGGGTTTTGAGGGGTTTTGAGGAGGGAGGAAGAAGGGAGGATGGGTGTAGCGACTAGGGGAGGACGAGGGGGACCCGAGGGAGGCGAATTCGGCCAGAGGGGGTGGCCGGAGCGGCGGCGGCGTGGGATTTTCCGGCGGCGGCGTTCTGCTGCCAAAACATGCGGCCTGGAGCTTTTTCTTGAGGATTTTAATGGGTGAGAGAGAGGAGAGGGGAGAGGAGAATGAGGAGGAGAGGGTGGCCGGACCTTGGGGTGGCCTGTGGCTCGCCGGAGGCGAGAGGGTGGCACAAGAAAATGAAGAAGAAGTGGCGGCCTGGTTCTCATGCGTGAATGGCTAGGGTAGGAAATGGGTTTGGTTTTTAAAAGAGAGAAGTTGCTAAATGCATATGAAAGAGGGTATAACTAGGGATGACTAGGATAGAGAGTGTGAGAGGAGGGGATGTAGTTTTGGGTGTGGATAGAAGAAGAAATCCCTCATGATACGTATGAGGGATTCTATCTAGATTTGATTAGGGATTGAAATTTTCGAAATTGATTAAGGCTAATCGGCTTTGAATTTGATTAGTGATTTGGGTGGGCTAGGAGTGTCAGAAAAATACGAAAAAATATGGGTCGACCGTGACGAAGAGAGGCTTGGGGATACAGTGGTCAATCGCTCGTTTCGTCTACGGAAAATGAACAGAAAAAATAAAATATCCGGTGACTACGTCTAAAGCTACGTCGATCCTGCAATCAAACTCGATTTGTGGGAGAACGACCCGTGAAATGTTGTTCACTAAAAATCCCACAAATAACTACTCTTCCTTGCGGTCACAACGGCATATCACATCGTATAGTCCGCATCCAAGAAGGATTCGAATAAAATACGTGTATGAAAACGTACGTACACGCAGAAATACGAACGGTCGAAAAGCGGCCGTTACATTCTACCCGCCATAGAAATGATTCCGTCCTCGGAATCACTTATAATAATAATAATAATATCTATAAACACGTATACCTACAACTCCCATATCTACACATAATGATCGCTAATCCCATAACTTCAAACATCGTTCCTCAAATAATCCATCATAACTCGTCTCTCCACTGGCTAATGCTACAACTAGAAACACACCCTAGCACCTGACTATAGATCCACATTGCTGTCCACAATTATCATCACGTCCCCAATATATCACCCATCACCTTAACTCATAAATCTATTCTTCAGAATCAATGAACTATCAGACCACCTCTAACCTTACCCATATCATCTAATCTCCCAATCATATAAAATCCATCTTCCTAATTATCCATTCAACTCAACATGTCGTGTTACTTCCAATGTCTGCTAACCCCCAACCTATAGTCAAATCTTGATGCTTCAAATGTTCTCCTCATTTCATGATCACCCTAACTCATACTATCCCGTCCTAGCTACTCCTATCTATCACTCGTCCAAATTTCAGATCGGGTAAGTTCTCATCTCCTTGAGTACAATTTCATTCAACTAGAATTCTTCATTGAGACCTTTACACATGGTATAATAAAAATAAACTGATAAGTCTCGGACACCTCATTCTTTTCATCCGAAAGAAATCAAATCTAATATCTTTGTGTTCAAAATCAACTAACCACCGGTACAACATATCTCATCTCGCTCTATGCCTACCCGCAACATAACCCTATAACAATAATAGCTAGCACTAACAATATCATAATAATAAAAAAAATAACACTCCCGAAAAGGGAAAGAAAAAAAAAGAAAGTTTAAGGCCAATGACATATTTTAAAACATTTGGAAAAATGTGTGGAGCTGTGGTATAGGATGAGGGAGATAGGCGGGTTATGAACTTTGTGGGCTAATTTCAATGACTTTAAAGATTTGGTTTAAAAGAAAACAAAAGTTTTGATACAATCACATGCAGCTAATATGAAACTAAGTCTAAGGAATTACTAGCTATGACGATGTCCACACACATGTGAATTCCATCATTCCTACAACTCCATGCCTATACATACATGACACAAGAGGAAAATCATTAAGATCCTAAGGGTAGCACACTCATACTGGTCCACACACTCTACCTATATACATGCACCACGACGACATCACAAAAACCAAAGGGCCCACTACTAAACTAGAGTTGACACAAGCAACTACAAGCACTAATGTCTACACAATAGGAATGTCACGCCCCGCTTCCCATTATACTTGGGAGCGAGGATGTGAGCGAGCCCGCTTGGGTTGGAGCGGTGAAGCCCCAACCCAATAAGCGTATGTGTATGACTACTTGGAAGGTTCTTACTTGCGAATAATCGAAACAATAAAACGATGACATTATTTCTTTAACTTCCAGATTACATGTACACAAAGAATTAAGGCCCAGCATGGCCATTACAAACAGTTACACCAAATAAAATTATACTTGAAAGAATACAACAACAATTATTAAATTTTAGCAAAGCTGCGATGAGTATGCCGTTCTTCCGCAGTGGGTCTCAGCGTCCCGGTTCTCCTAGTCCTTCTACTCAGCCCCCAGATAAACTCTGTAGTGAACTCTGCTCAAAACCTAACGTATATTTCACAAGATAGATAAGGAAATATACGTCGGCGAGGGTCGCTCGGCAAGATTTTAAAACGTTAGTAATAAAAGGACCCTCGGCAAGATAATATAGTTTTCAAAGCTTAAGGAGATGAGAAGCACAATATCATTCCAACAAGATGGCAGCATGACGACGTGTAGTGTGCAAAGCAGTGAGCATGAGTAGTGTAGCGTGCAAAGCAGTGAGCATGAGTAGCGTAGTGTGCAAAGTAGTGAACATAACAAGGTGTAGTGTGTACAGCAATGAGCAGGCATGTGTAGTGTGTACAACAATGAGTATAGCAATTTTAGTGCATAGAGTAACAAGTTGCATACATGTCTTTTGTAATGCACACAGTAAAGGGCACGGCATTTGCAATGTACAAGTAAAACATGATATGAACTTTCTTTACATTTAGCAATAGAAGGAAACAAGAGTGCCAATCTGTACTTAATCTAGTGACAAGTCCAGTGTCTGAGGTGGATTTGATCTGCAAGGCACGGATTTGATCTGCAAAATCGGATTAAAAGTCAAGCCCAACTAATTAACTTAGTGTAACTATCATTTGTGTACAGGCATACTCTCATATATACACTAATACATACACTAACATACTTGCTTACCAATATTTATAACATGGAATACATATATATATATCCTACATAAATTAATTATAGATTACATGTACTGCTCAATATTTATGTAAGGCACACACACCAAAAATACCCATACTTTACCCTTACTAGCATGTAGGCACCTGTGTATATTAGCTACCTTCTAAAAGTAACACTTTTATATAATAATTCAATTATTTAAGCTTTAAAGATGTAAACATGTAGGCATCATCCTACAGGAGTACTGTTCACTCATGAACCCAATATATAATATGAAATGGAAACTCATGTATGAAACATTAAACCCAGCTCGTCGTTCCTCTCCGTTGCCGTTGCATGCAGGTGGCTGAGAAGCGCGGGTCGACGTCAGGCTGAGCGGCTTCAACGGTGGGGCTCGAGGGGAGATCGAGGAGAGGCTCAGGCAGCGCCGTCGCAATGGAGAAGGCAACTCGTGACGCAGGGCAGCGATGGTCGCCTAAGGCGATGAAGGGAGGCATTCGAGGGAAATGGCGGGTCGTCGGTAGAGCGTCAGGGGCGGGGTGACGAAGGAGGTGGCTGCGGCGATGCGATGACAGGTCCGCATGGAGAAGGAGGGAGGAGAGTCCGGTGACTTGGGGGCCGTGAGGCGAAGAGCTGGCGGGCTCTTGAGGGCTGGGGTGTTCACGGCAGAGGCGGACTGCCGTGGTGATGACGCTGGAGGGAAGAGGGCGGCGGTCTGTAGGCATTGCTTGGGCGGAGGGCTTCGGGGGTTGTTGCGGTGGGTTGCCGAAATTCGGAGCACTGGAGGTTGCTTCCCTCGTCGACGGCATCGTGCGTGAGCTGAGGTTGCGCAGTCGGAGGTCGGACGGCTGCCGAGAGAACTGTGGCTACCTGGGTTCGAGAGGGGGGTCTCCCACGGCGGGGGTGGCGGGTGTGATGCGGGGGATGGAGGCCAGAGCGGGAGGAAGAGGAAGGTGGGGGTCCGGCATTGCGAAGAAGAAGATGGGAAGGGGTAGGGTGCTGCTCTAGGGAGAAAGTAAGAGACCTAGGTTTATAATAGGGGTTTTGTTTTATAACGGGTAATAGGGTGAGGTCAAAAGTGGCCTAGGTTCTTATAAGGAAATGTAGGGTTGCTGTGTGCTGGGGAGAGAACGAAAATAAACCTAGGCTTATATAATAAGAATAATAGGGTTGCCCTAGGGTTTAATGGGTGGGGAGTCTAGAAACGTACAACACGTTGAAAGCTTGGGTTTTAATATAATTTATTGTGATTAAAGGCTGTGTGTGTGAAAAGCAGATCGGCCAGAAGGGAAATCAAAACGTCGGCTAGGCTATTAAGGAAATGATTTGAAATCTTATTAATAGGTTTAGTATTAAAGGGATTTAATTAGGGGGATTTAGAGCTAATTAATCAGGTTTAAATAGGAAAGCTTTTGAAAATAGGTTTTATTAGGAGAATAAAAGTTAATCAATATGTTTTAATATGAACTAAATTGGAAAGTTTTTCAAATGTTTAAAAAAACTTAAATTCGAATTTGAATTTGAAATGAAAATTAAAACAGATTTTAAGAAGAGGCCTTTAATAATAATAAAGGGTTATAATAGGAAGTGGATTTGAAAATTTGAATTTTGAAAGCTTGGAATTTGAAATTGAATTTTAGAAAAGTTAAACTAATTTTTTAGGGAGAGATATTTTAAAATATTAATTAGAAAGAATAATAATAAGTATGAAGAAAAATGGAAATGGGTACGGGGACAAAAACGTCTAACAACAGATACGGGAAAAATACACGAGAGAAATATAGATATAACGTAACGATAAAAACTGGTCGTTACAAGGAAGGAAGCCGGAACCAAAAGCGAAACGAAACAAGATCGGAAAGGACGAGTTTGGATGAAGCGAGGATAAGGAGATAGCTAGTTGGATGGGACAAAGATATTGCTCTAAATGGTTAAAAGATGAAAGAAGGATTTCATGCAAAATATGGTATCATATACTTTTATACTTAAAAAAATACGTAGAAAAGTGAGCAGATGTAGAAAATTACAATTCTGGAAAAGAGTGAGACGAAGGAAAGAAGGGTAGGGTGAGGTGGCGATTGTTTTACAAATGTAAATAGATTTATATCAGATTTTTTTTGAAATACGGATATGATGATTAACAAACTGATATACTAAAATTTGAAGTCTTTTTTATAGCTCCAAAAATATCCTAAAAGTATTGTACGATAAGTGGTTAAAGTAGATTTTATAGTATAGAAAGAAAACAATGATACATTAAATTATCAAAATGAAAATAAAGTTATATATATATATATATATACATGTATATATAAACTGAAATTCGAAAGATATAGGTTAGAAACATTATAAGATGGTAATTAGAGATTTTTGATGAAAAATTTTCGAAATTCAAAGAATGCATTCAAGTTAACCGAAAAGTAGGAAATCTAAGTTCACGCTTTTTTTTCCAAAGAAGTGAAATTGGGGAAGGAATTCGGAAAAAAAATATATATTGAAAATACTTTAGAAGGATCATGAGGCTGAATGGAAAAGATTTAACTATTAGCGACTAACGACGAACGGATCACGTGATTCGAGGGCAAGAAAAAGAATTGAATGATCCAAAAGTAAATATGACTAGGAGATGACCCATGAAGAGCCACGGTGGAATCCTACGGTCAATGACACAGAAGTGTAATGATCAGAAAGATGCTAGAAGTCAGGGATTCTAATTATCGGGCCGTCTAGAGATCAGGAGGACTCGGCACTAAGACTTCCTAATGAGCTAGACTGTAATCAGGATCTCAGGGAAAGGTTCCTAAGAGAATCAAGGTTACGTTCTGCTGGACCCGAAGCCGATGGACCCAAGCGGAAGACTAAAAGAAAGGGCTCTAGAAATCTAACACGGTCAGAGTCAAGTGGGGGCTACTAAGGTACTCTAAGACGAGGATGACTAAATCTTAACCAAGGCGTCAAACTATCAAACCTAGATGCCTATCTAAGTCTTCCTACCATCTAAGACTGTGAAAACCTAATTTAGACTTGTACATGGATATTAAATGAATGCGGCACTCTTATTGTTCCGAACTTTTGCATGACCTGCGTGGGCCATCACTAAAACCTGTCACGCCCAGCTTCCCAAAACGACGGAAGCAAAACGTGACAAGGCCCGCTTAGGCCGGAGCTGTGAAGCTCGGACCTAATAGGCATCTGTAGGGGTACCATTTTAAAATTTTCAGGTTCTTGCATTTATGAAATCCGGAACAACAAAAGTACAGAAGGAAAAGAATGCATTCATTTAAAATAGAGATAATATCCAGCTTACGACAAATCTAATAAAGGGAGCCTAAGCATGACAACAAACTGCAGGAAAGGAAACTAATAGTGCGAAGCACCCAACCTAGGCAGAGAGTAAAGTGGTGCTACCAACCCAGACTAAAAAAGTAGTAACCTCTGTTGGTATTCGTAGAAATACTTGTGGGTGGTAAATACTTGCGCCTTTGAAAAAGTTTGTAGAAAGTAATATACTTGCCTGAAGCGATGCGAGTTTGGGGTGCTCAGTGATCATAAGATCAGGCACGGATTTGATCTGCAAAATCGGATTAAAAGTCAAGCCCAACTAATTAACTTAGTGTAACTATCATGTGTGTACAGGCATACTCTCATATATACACTAATACATACACTAACATACTTGCTTACCAATATTTATAACATGGAATACATATATATATATCCTACATAAATTAATTATAGATTACATGTACTGCTCAATATTTATGTAAGGCACACACACCAAAAATACCCATACTTTACCCTTACTAGCATGTAGGCACCTGTGTATATTAGCTACCTTCTAAAAGTAACACTTTTATATAATAATTCAATTATTTAAGCTTTAAAGATGTAAACATGTAGGCATCAACCTACAGGAGTACTGTTCACTCATGAACCCTGTATATAATACGAAATGGAAACTCACGTATGAAACATTAAACCCAGCTCGTCGTTCCTCTCTATTGCCATTGCATGCAGGTGGCTGAGAAGCGCGGGTCGACGTCAGGCTGAGCAGCTTCAACGGCAGGGCTCGAGGGGAGATCAAGGAGAGGCTCAGGCGGCGTCATCGCAGTGGAGAAGGCAACTCGTGATGCAGGGCAGCGATGGTCGCCTGAGGCGATGAAGGGAGGCAGTCGAGGGAGATGGCGGGTCGTCGGTAGAGCGCCGGGGGCGGGGTGACGAAGGAGGTGGTTGAGGCGCTGCGATGACAGGTCCGCACGGAGAAGGAGGGAGGAGAGTCCGGCGACTTGGGGGTCGCGAGGTGAAGTGCTGGCGGGCTCTTGAGGGCTGGGGGGTTCACGGCAGAGGCGGACTGCCGCGGTGACGGTGCTGGAGGGAAGAGGGCGGCGGTCTCCAGGCGTTGGTTGGGCGGAGGGCTTCGGGGGTTGTTGCGGGTGGGTTGCCAAAAGTCGGAGCACTGGAGGTTGCTTCCCTCATCGACGGCATCGTGCGTGAGCTGAGGTGGCGCAGTCGGAGGTCGAACGGCTGCCGGGAGAATTGTGGCTACCTGGGTTCGAGAGGGGGGTATCCCACGGCGAGGGTGGCGGGTGTGATGCGGGGGATGGAGGCCAGAGCGGGAGGAAGAGGAAGGTGGGGGTCCGGTGTTGCGAAGAAGAAGATGGGAAGGGGTAGGGTGCTGCTCTAGGGAGAAAGTAAGAGACCTAGGTTTATAATAGGGGGTTTTGTTTTATAACGGTTAATAGGGTGAGGTCAAAAGTGGACTAGGTTCTTATAAGGAAATGTAGGGTTGCTGTGTGCTGGGGAGAGAACGAAAATAAACCTAGGATTATATAATAAGAATAATAGGGTTGCCCTAGGGTTTAATGGGTGGGGAGTCTAGCAACGTACATCACGTTGAAAGCTTGGGTTTTAATATAATTTATTGTGATTAAAGGCCGTGTGTGTGAAAAGCAGATCGGCCAAAAGGGAAATCAAAACGTCGGCTAGGCTATTAAGGAAATGATTTGAAATCTTATTATTAGGTTTAGTATTAAAGGGATTTAATTAGGGGGATTTAGAGCTAATTAATCAGGTTTCAATAGGAAAGCTTTTGAAAATAGGTTTTATTAGGAGAATAAAAGTTAATCAATAGGTTTTAATATGAACTAAATTGGAAAGTTTTTCAAATGTTTAAAAAACTTAAATTCGAATTTGAATTTGAAATGAAAATTAAAACAGATTTTAAGAAGAGGCCTTTAATAATAATAAAGGGTTTTAATAGGAAGTGGATTTGAAAATTTGAATTTTGAAAGCTTGGAATTTGAAATTGAATTTTAGAAAAGTTAAACTAACTTTTAGGGAGAGATATGTTAAAATATTAATTAGAAAGAATAATAATAAGTATGAAGAAAAATGGAAATGGGTACGGGGACAAAAACTTAGGGGTTCCATTTTAAAATTTTCAGGTTCTTGCATTTATGAAATCCGGAACAACAAAAGTACAGAAGGAAAAGAGTGCATTCATTTAAAATAGAGATAATATCCAGCTTACGTCAAATCTAATAAAGGGAGCCTAAGCATGAAAACAAACTGCAGGAAAGGAAACTAATAGTGTGAAGCACCCAACCTAGGCAGAGAGTAAAGTGGTGCTACCAACCCAGAATAAAAAATTAGTAACATCTGGAAGTCTGCAACGGTGCGGAACGTCTAAGTCTGGTCCTCGTCAGGTACGTACTCCGGGTCGACATCCTCTGGCTCCATGTACCCAGGAATGTCCAGCTCGTCCACGTGCTCTGGCTCAACACCTGACGTACATCACCCAAGAGAAAAGGAACTGTACGTCAGGTAAAGTCTACACAGAAAATGTTAGACTCTACTGTAAGTGTATTTTAATTTAGAACAATGATTTACTGGTTGATTAACATGCTGGGGTTATAACATGGCATTTAAAGAAAGTAGCGGAGCAGGAGAAGTAAACACGACACGCTGTAGTCGTAGCGTGTGCTACCGACTATGGGACTAACCTAAACGGGTCAAGTCAAGACGAGACAAGACAAGATAAGACAAGACACGTGTGACTCGAAGGGTTCACGCCTTACAGTTCGAGGGGGATCAGACCCTCTCCCCGTGTGCACGCTCAACCCTACCCAAACCCAAGTGCTCAGGACAAGAAGGTACATTGATCACTCTCGCTGGGAGATCATCCGATATGCCCGGAGGCTTTTTGTATAACAGGTATCACTCTCGAGTGGAGAGCATCCGAAACGCCCGGAGGCTTTTTGTGTAACAGGGATCACTCTTGCGTGGAGAGCATCCGAAACGCCCGGAGGCTTTTTGTGTAACATGACACGACATGACACACAAGAAATTGTTATTCTAGGGGGTCCACACTCACGCACACACCGAAAAACCCTAAGGTGTCAATTGTTGCTGTTGTTGCGCTTACACTTCGTCGTCAAGTCTAAGCCATCAAGGGGGTCCCAGACGCTATCATTTCACGTCCGGATCTCTTTGTTCACATTTAACAATTCTAAGAGTCTATGGCCTAAACACGACCGAAAGTACAAGTGAGTACACTTGCCTGCGGTGGCGAGTGCGTCGTCTGTCCGGAGCGTCCCGTCAAATCGTCGCGTCGGCGATGGTCCGTCTGAAACAGGATCACGACAATGTCAGATCGTGTTGTTTGTCAATCTTAATACGGTTTGTTTCTAAATTTGGCGGGACTACCCTAACAGTCAAAAAGTCACGTTTTTGATGTTTTGTTCAGTCTAGATCGACGTCTACCCTATGTGCACAGAAAATTCGTCCGATCGTCGATCTTTCCTACAGTGGCAACATTTTACAGATGCTAAAAATAAATTTAGTTCAAGTTGACCAATTTTAGTTTAGGTTTTGGTTAGCTACGGTGTGGGTTTTACTACTCGTTAGGGAAACCAACCTCGTGATGTCGTCCAACAAGCGAAAGGCAGGTCTGAACGACGAAACGTCGACGTCGGCTGGAACTCCTCGGTCACGGGTAGCGTAGCGAGGTACCTTGGGATAGTGGGGTAGTGGCGCGAAATCAGCGAGCTAACAGCGATCCTTCTCCCGTTGCGAGTAGCGCAATGGATCTTCACGATAACGGCGACATCGGCAAAAGTACGTGCATGCGGCAACACACGTGAACTCCGAGAGTCCAAGGGGGCTGTTGGTAGATGAAGTAGGACCAGAGGAAGATGCTCGGCCCGGTGGGTGGCCGACGGTGTGAGCGTACGGCGGTGGGTGGCCGTGAGAAGCCGGAGAGGACAGATTCGCGCAATGCTCGTTATCGCACATCTCAACGGAATTCCAATGATGATCAGCGACAACAAGACGTTGCAAAAGGCAAAGGACTTCAAGACGAAGCCAACGGCAGTGGAGTTGCCGCTGGTGGTGGTCGGAGGTGATCGTGCGCGGGCGTCGAAGTTCAGCGCACAGATCTGTCAAAAACAGCAGATGTGCTTGGTTTCGACGGATTTTCCAGGAGCTACAGGTGGCTGGATGGCCGGTGGGCGTGAGTTTTCCAGGCGGTGGTGCAGATCTGTAAAACTGTCGTTAAGTCGAGTTCGAGAGATGTTTCGAGGAGGTAGAGATGAGGGAAGAGGGCAAGAGGAGTTGGAGATGATCGAGGGGTTCGATAGGAGTCCGACGGTGGTGGAGTGGGTGGCCGAAGGCCACCGAAGGTGGCAGGCGTCGGGGTTTTCCGGAGGGCGCCAGATATGGAAAAACGGCAGCTTCTTGGTGTTTCAATGTGGTTTTGAGGGGTTTTGAGGGGTTTTGAGGAATAAGGGAGGATGGGTGCAGTGACTAGGGGAGGTCAAGGGGGACCCGAGGGAGGTGGATTCGGCTGGAGGGGGTGGCCAGAGCGGCGACGGCGTGGGCTTTTCCGGCGGCGGCATTCTGCTGTCAAAACATGCGGCCTGGAGCTTTTTCTTGATGATTTTAATGGGTGAGAGAGAGGAGAGGGGAGAGGAGAAGGGGGAGGAGAGGGTGGCCGGACCATGCGTTTAGACTTCGTCGTCAAGTATAAGCCGTCAAGGGGGTCCCAGACGCTATCATTTCACATCCGGATCTCTTTGTTCACATTTAACAATTCTAAGAGTCTATGGCCTAGACACGACCGAAAGTACAAGTGAGTACACTTGCATGCGGTGGCGAGTGAGTCGTCTGTCCGGGGCGTCCCGTCAAATCGTCGCGTCGGTGATGGTCTGTCTGAAACAGGATCACGGCAATGTCAGATCATGCTATTTATCAATCTTATTACGGTTTATTTCTAAATTTGGCGGGACTACCCTAACAGTCAAAAAGTCACGTTTTTGATGTTTTGTTCAGTCTAGATCGATGTCTACCCTATGTGCACAGAAAATTCGTCCGATCGTCGATCTTTCCTACAGTGGCAACATTTTACAGATGCTGAAAATAAATTTAGTTCAAGTTGACCAATTTTAGTTTAGGTTTTGGTTAGCTACGGTGTGGGTTTTACTACTCGTTAGGGAAACCAACCTCGTGATGTCGTCCAACAAGCGGAAGTTGGGTCTGAACGATGAAACATCGACGTTGTCTGGAACTCCTCGGCCGTAGGTAGCACAACGAGGTACCTTGGGACAGTGGGGTAGTAGCACGAAATTAGCGAGCTAACATCGATCCTCCTCCCGTTGCGAGTAGCGCAACGGATCTTCACGATAACGACGACATCGGCTAAAAGTACGTGTGTGCAGCAATGCACATGAACTCTGAGAGTCCAAGGGGGCGGTCGGTAGATGAAGTAGGACCAGAGGAAGATATTCGGCCCGGTGGGTGGCCGACGGCGTGAGCATACGGCGGTGGGTGGCCGTGAGAAGCTGGAGAGGACAGATTCACGCAACGCTCGTTGTCACACGTCTCAGCGGAATTCCAGCGATGATCAGAGACAACAAGAAGTTGCAAAAGGCAAAGGACTTCAAGAAGTAGCCAACGGCAGTGGAGTTGTCACTGGGGGTGATTGGAGGTGATCGTGTGCGGGCGTCGAAGTTCAGCGCACAGATCTGTCAAAAACAGCAGCTAGGCTTGGTTTTGACGGATTTTCCAGGAGCTACAGGTGGGATATGAGCATGAGAGAAATTGAAGTTGGTAGGGGGTTTCGATAGGAGTCCAACATCTATAGGGTGGTCGTCGTAGGTGGACGGATGTCTGGTGGTCGCGAGTTTTCCCGGCGGTGGAGCAGATCTGTAAAACTGTCGTTAAGTCGAATTCGAGAGATGTTTTGAGGAGGTAGAGAGAGATGAGGGAAGAGCGTAAGAGGAGTTGGAGATGATCGGGGGGTTTGATAGGAGTCCGACGGTGGTGGAGTGGGTGGCGGGTGTCGGGGTTTTCCGGCGGGCGCCAGATATGGACAAACGGCAGCTTCTTGGTGTTTTAATAGGGTTTTGAGGGGTTTTGAGGAGGGATGAATAAGGGAGGATGGGTGCAGTGACTAGGGGAGGTCGAGGGGGACCCGAGGGAGGCCGATTCGGTCAGAGGGGGTGGCCGGAGCGGCGACGGCGTGGGCTTTTCCGGCGGCGGCGTTCTGCTGTCAAAACATGCGGCCTGGAGCTTTTTCTTGAGGATTTTAATCGGTGAGAGAGAGGAGAGGGGAGAGGAGAAGGAGGAGAAGAGGGTGGCCGGACCTTGGGGTGGCCGGTGGCTCATCGGAGGCGAGAGGGTGGCACAAGAAAATGATGTAACGGTCGGTTTCCGATCGTACTTTCTTTGTGCACGTGCTCTTGATCGTGCATGTGTTTATTTTAGACTCTATTTGATTTTAAACGTTTTTGTGTGATATGTTGACGTGATCGTCTCTGAAAGTATTAGATTGTGGAACAACTTTGGAAAGACATATCTCGAGTTGTTCTTCCGCGATACTATCTTATTTGATGTGACGTCGCGACTTTCTGTTTTGACGCGAGACATTTCTATTTTAGTTTCGTCTCTCGACGTTGAAATTTAGATCCGTCTTCTCCACTCTCTTTCTTTCGTCGCCCCGAACACCCCATAATTACTTTACAAATTTTAGGCTAAATTTGACCTATTTTCCATTTTTTAGAAAGTTTTAAATAATTTTAAAACCAATTTTTATAAGTGCTTTAATTATAATAAAATTCCTATATTATAATAACGTGTTAAAGAATTTTTTGACCAAATTTCAGAATTTTTGGCCGCACACAACTTGCGTGAGGGAGAGGAGAGTGAATTTGTTTTAAATAAATTATTTTAAATATTTTAATTATTTTTCTTAAAACCCTAACCCTAACCCTAGCTCATTTCTATTTAAATAAACCCTAGGCTAGCTTATTTTCGCAGCCACCAAAACCATAGCCGTCAAAAACTCCACCCCAAGCTTCGTCCAACGTTGCGACAGCCGCACCGTGCACGACCGACAACCACCACCGCATCGGGATGTGTCTGACCGAGGTGATCGTGCCCCGGATACACATCCCGGAGCAGCGACGATCGTAGTCTTACCGCAAGCGCACGGTGTAGCGGCGAGCGGGTATCGAACACAGGGAGGCCTGATAACAGTGTCCTCTTCGGTAACCTGGCTATAGGAAGGGTCGAGAGATGTTCGCAAATGTGCGGTCACAGTCGTTCAAATGTATAAACGAATTAACAAATTAATAAAGACACTTAGGGGATAGGGAATCCCCGCTACTTGCCGTATCTCATTATTGTGACTCGTGGGTTTCACAATTGCTAGACATGAAATTTGGGTGAATTAGTTGCAACTAAATGTGGAACCAAGCTCATGCTCTCGCGCTATTGCCGGTCTATAGCCAACCTAGGGTAGGGTCCAATCTCTTGCAAACCCTAACCTATGCAAACTAGCGTGAAGAACAACATCATCGTTCAATCGTATCTCGAGTCCACTCTCGTGCAAACTCGAGCTACGACCTAGATTGGGATAGTTCCTACCCATCCAATCTCTTGCAAACGGGTATTGGTATAGGATTGCAATCGAAAAACCCTAGTTTCGATCCAATCTCTTGCAAACCGATTTCGGAGGAATTCAATTGCAACCCAAGTCGAATATCTAGGGCTTCCTATCGAATTGGGATCCAATCTCTTGCAAATCCCAATCGGTGTGAATCCCTAGCTATTCGTATTATAGCAATCCCAAACTAACCCTAATCAATCCTAGCAATGGTTTCACCAATTCATCATAAATTCGAAATTGGGCTCGTAGGGTTCATCCCTACGCCCTAAGACGATGAACTACTCACAATTCATAATAGAATGCAATAGAAATTCACAAATAAAATCAATGGAATTCATAGCAATATTCAAAATATCAATAAAAATGGAGTTTTTGGAGGGAGAGAGAGACAAACCAATGAAGAACAAAAAAGCATCCAACAAAATCTCACTTTTCTCTCCTCCCTCAAAGCTAAATCTAATACCTAAAAAGTTAATCTAAAAAGCTGCAAAAAGTTTTGAAAAAGCTCTCTAAACTAGGTTAAAAACTGGGGTTAAATACCCCCCAAAATAGCCCAAAAAAATCCTGACGAAAATGCCCCTGCGTAGCCTCAAATCCGCAGTTTACGCTTCAGGCAGCGCGGCTCACTCGGCCGAGTGACAAATGTCACTTGGCCGAGTGACGAACCCTGTACAGAAACAGAGAGTTGGGGGTCTCGGGGGTCGTCTCCTCGGAGGTCACTCGGGCGGACGACCTTTAGTCACTCGGGCGGACGTCCTTTGTCACTCGGGCGGACGTCGATTGTCACTCAGGCGGACGGCGACTCGGAAATTGACTGTACAGAAACAGTAAGTTTCGGATTTTTGCTGCCGCCGTCTTGACGCCACTCGGGCGAGTGGGTGTCCGTGGTTCGGCCGAGCGACTTGGCGTTGCTCGGCCGAGTGCACGCCTGTTGCGTGTCCGATCTGGTCGGCCGAGCGGGCTTCCTATGGTCGGACGAGTGACTCCTTCACTCAACCGAGTGAAATGCTCAAAATGCCCAAACTTCATATTTTCGCCTCCTCGTTGCTCCTACGACGTTCTTTCTTCTTCCACTCCTCTCCAATCGCAAAATACCCCTCAAGAGAGGCATTGGTGACACTCTGGAGTGGGTGCATCTCAGAATCACTCCAAATCGCTCCAAATCTCCTGAAATACGACAAAAACAACAAATCATGAAAAGCATCGCAATATTGTCGAATAAACGTGAAAAACACGATTAGAGCGATCTAAATGGCATGCAAAAATGCAGAAAAAGGTGTAAAATATGGAGTGATCACACGATAGAGTATAAGAGATATCACACGATAGAGTTGAAAGAATAGAAAAAGTGTGGTTTTCATGAAATGAATGCTAAGCGTAGATTTCTGGATTTCGTAAAACTTTAGCAATCTCACCGAGTATAAAATATTACTTAGCCTAGGTTGTCATGCACCGTCAAGTAGTCACTCTCTCACACATCATTGGATTCTCTCCCCCAAGCTTATCTATAAGCGTGGTGGCACATACAAAACAATATTTACATCCCCGTTTCTTATGAAGCTCCAAAAATCAAAGAAAACTAAAATAAAAGCAAAAGAGGGAAGAAAGAGAGAAAGGATATGAGATGGGATCGTTTTCGAACTTCTTTTCTCATTTCTTCACTTATTCTCAATTCTTTTTCTTCTTCTTCTTTTTTTTCTTTTCTTTTTTCTCTTTTTTTCATATGGAATATTTACACAAATGATCCCAAATCAAAGAGAAGGATATACAAGTATTTTTCTTTGGGTTTGGGGAATTTGGAGCATGTGATTTTAATAACGGGGGTATGCCAATAATAGAATCGCTCAGGGGAGATTCACCAATGAATTTAAAATAGAGAAATAATGTTCAAGATATGTGGAGAAAGAAATAAATGTATCTCTCAGTTCACTCTATAGGACGTGCATGACAACTTCAGCAGGGTAATATAATCTACTCAGTTTAATCTCAAAAAGTAAACTAATCCAGATTTATCATTGCTAGCAACAATCCACTCAACCTGAAGTGAAATGTACAAATCATGCATATAGAAGTGATATGAGAGAAAAGAAAGCGGTACTCCAGATATAAGCATCAATGCGTGAATCTCGGTGTGTTTTCTATGATAGCATACATATGAATCATCAGACATCAGCTAATAATAGAATTTCATCCATTTTCGTACACCAAAAGAGAGTGGGTTACTATTTCTAAATGCAAGGCAGGACATAGCATATGATATCAGAAATAAAAAACTATGACATGACAAATATAGCATGCATATAGAGAAAAGCTAACACCACGTCATCATCATCACAGAAAAGTCATCTCTAGTAAAAGATGAAAGGAATAAAGATAAACGAAAATAAAAACTATTTACAATGCAGCACACAAGGAAAATAAGAAAAACGTGATGCATGGTAAAAAATGAAAAAAAAAGGGCGATGAAAAATGGGTGCAAAAGTGGAAAAACGTAGAGAAACTAAAAATGAAAGGTGACAAAAGCAAAAAGCGTGAGAACTCACTCCCCAAGCTAAAGTGCATAGTGTCCTCAATGTGCGAAGTGTGGAACACCGAGAGACGTGTAATGGGAGGGGGGTGGCTATGCATGCATGATAAAAAGAAATAAAAATAACAAAATGAAAAATATGATGCTAATGTGATGCATGCAAGGAAAAGAGTGATGCATAAATGTGTGTGTCACCAAAAATACTCTCCCTCACTCCCGAGATAGGATATAGAATGATATGATCAAAATGTGGACAAAAATAGTGATGGGAGGGGGGTAGGCAAAAATCATCAGGACCAAGCAGAGAATGTGCAGCGTAACGACAAAAAGGGTCAATGGAATTAAGGGTGTGCCTAGGCTGGTGGTGCTGCGCCATCTCCGTCCTGAGGCGGAGGTGGGGGGGTGGTGGACGTGTCTGCTGGGTGGGTGGTGGTCGTGGCAGTCGCTCGAGGATCTGGGTAAGGCAAAAGTGAATGCTGGGAAGTAGCTCGAGGCGGTACTGCATGGCGGTGACTGTGGAAGACAAAGCCCTAAAATCGCCCATGAGTCCACTCAATGCCCCCTCAAGAGCGCGAATGCTCTGAACTAAGGCGTCAGGGGGTGGTGGAGCGGAGGGACGGACAGGTCTAGGCTGAGCTGGTCGGGGCTGTCTAATACGGGCAGTGTAGGTGATCGGGACAGCAGGCATGGGTGGTAAGGGTGATGTGCTCACTAGTGGATGCCCATCCTCGATGTGAGGCTGGGACGCAGGCTGGTGTGAGGTGGAAGCAGCAGCCGTGGGAGTGGAAGACAAAATCGGTGACGAGGCGGTAAGAGAGATCAGTGACACAGACGTGGGAACAGACGTCATGACACTCTCAGATAGGACGGCTACGGTGGAGACAGAGGGGTCAACCGTTGGGGAGGAAGTGAATGGACCAAAAGGTGATACCCCAGCGGACAACAAGCCAGACAGGGACCGTACGACGTCAGGAAAAGAAGGCTCACCGCTCTCAACTATAGTAGGTGGACGCTCGGGTAGCAGAGAGGTGAGAGGCTCAACCGACAAGGGCACAGCAGTGGTGGTGGTAGTGGTAGACGTGGTGGGTGTAGGCTCAACAAGTGTACTCCCGACACTGGTAGAAGTGGGGACAGAAGTTTCAGGAGCGGCAGAAAATGCAGGCTCAGGCTGAGGGAACACAGGGTCAACTGGCGGTGCAGGGTGTGCAGGTGGTGCAGGCTCAGCTCCCTCGGCCTCTAGCATGTAGGCGGTGGGGATCAGGAGATCCATCGCCGGAAGCCAGTCCTCGTGTGCTGGTCCTATGTGTGTCCGAGCGGGGCTCGGAAGGATCATGTAGTCAGCACCGAAAGGACCGTGCAACCATACCCAGTGCCGCTGGCCATGCGGACGAAGCATCTTCATCTGGGCCATGACGTTTATCAATAGTGCAGTGGGGCTCGGGGCTCGTCTAAGGTCAGCCGAAAGGTCCTCGCCGGTCATCAGGGCTAGCAGGGTGATCAGGTCGCCGCAACATATCGGGGAGCGAGCGCCCATCGATACGATGATGCGGTCCAAAAACCAGCTAGCGATGTCAATCTCAACGGCGGGGACCAACGTAACACCATCCCTATCCAAAACTCTGTGGCGAGTCATCGCGTAGAGCATATAGAGCTCATGCGTAGACATCGTCCTAGGCTCGTACCTCGCTAGAAAGGTGGTCGCCATAAGGCACTGTGCTATGCGGAGGCAGGGGTGGACTATGGCCAAGGCCTTGGCCCTACTAGGGTCGAAGGCCTGTGGTAAACCTGTGATCCGGGCCCAGAAGGCGTGTGAATCGAAGGATGGGGGAGGAATGTGTGTGGGGGCGTAGGCTCGGTCTGGCACGTGGACTGCGGGCCACTGAAAGAACGCTCAAAGCATATCGAGAGTGATCTGACACTCTCGATCCATGAGTCGGAAGGAGTATCCCTCAGCGGTCCAGGCGATCGAGCTAAGTACCTCAAGTGTCGGACGGACGTAGGTGTCCGCCGACACAGAAAGAAAGTCTCGCCAACCCACGTTGTCGTACAACGTGAGCAACCCCTCAAGTACCCCCAGGCGGTCTAGGTCTGCAAGGTGTGCGAACCTGGAGGGAACTATCGAGCGCTGGGTGATACACTCAAAAGCGACGCGATGTGCGTCGTTTCGGAACGTAATACCCAGCGGCCCGACGATAGGAGCCGGTGGTGGCTGTGGGTGGATGTGTAGGATCCTGACAAAACAGCGACGTTAGGATCGAAATAAAGTAGAGACTTACGTTTGTGTAAGCGACACCGTAATCTCTAAACTTTGCCCTCGGATTCGCCACAACGGTCGATACTTCGTCACAGAGGATCGAAGCAGAGTTTCACCGCCTAAATCTCTATTTAGAAGAGGATTTTAATGGAAGGGAGAAGAAGAACATAAGATGCCTTATGCAAACTTATGGCAGGGAAAGTGTGGAATGAAAGCCTTATCCTTGGGTCCTATTTATAGGCTTTAGGGGTAGTTATTGTAGGAAATAACCAATTATAAGCTTATTAGCCTATAAAAGCGCATTCATTTATCCTCTTCTTCATTCACTTATCAAGTGCCTTTATGCACTTATAAAGTGACTTTTTTCACTTATCGAGTGGCTTTTTCCACTTATCGAGTGGCCCTTTTCACACGAGAAAAGGTTCCCTTCGTGCACGCCTTCGTGCACGCGACATCTGAGGTCCGTATACCCTCATACATCCCCTCATGGGTGTATTCATGTCGTCCATATCCAACATCTCCCACTCACACTTGAGGGGATTGTAAGGAAACATCTTTCCTTTAACTCTTCTATTTATCATACCGAGAAATAGGCTGTGTGACCGTCATGCGCATAGAGTCCGCTGTTGTGCACTTGTTAGAGATACACAACACCCCTCGAGGTGCAAAGTTGAGTAGATCAACGCATGCTTTACCCTAGATTATTTCTTCACATTTCTTATACTTTATATTCAACAATTGAATCCCATCTGGATTTACAATTGGCTGGCCAGCTTTGAATCTCTAAAGTCCAAATGTGAATATGAAATTAATCTTCCTCTTCTTGCGATCCTTTTGATCTTGACTTGACTCGCTTTTCTAACATGCCCCGCCGGACCGAATTAACCATAGTCCATAAGCAACATGCTAAGATAGAAATCACCCAATCAAATCTTAAGGAACCAATTAGAGTCCATAAGGGTAACGAGTTAAGACCCATGTGGTCTTTGGGTCTCACATAATAGTAAACACAATTACTATTCTAACCCAATGGTCAAAATGCATACGTAGTATGAATACGTATTACAACATCACTCCTTTCCCAGGGAGCGTATGTCTTAATGATGTTGTAAGGATGATAACCAGACACCACAATGTCTGACTTTGAGTCCCTTTTACTACTCACATAATCTTCTGGACTCACATCCCGCATAAGACAGATAGGATTTCAAAATCCTCTTAGATCTTTTGAAAGCATCCATATGATACAGATCTTTCATACGACCATTTTGTTTAAGTCATGACTCTAAATCGTCCGTCTGACGATTTTGACTTTAAACAGGTCTCATCTTTATTTTACCCGTCTGATAAAATAAAGGCGGTTGCTCATGTGAGAGAGCCAACCTTAATCTGTCCGACATACTAAAATTCAGCTGAGATTTCAAAAATGTACACAAACATTTCTTAAGAAATTCATATGCAATGTTTGAAAAAAGAACTTATTCTTTTATTGAATTTGATCATTTACAGACATGTGAATTTACATTGATACAACTCAGCTCTTACGCAATCCTTGAGATGATAAGTGTTTGTAAAACACATCTCTGGGGATCGCCTTCGTAAGCGGATCCGCTATCATCTCATGCGTAGATATGTACCTTATGTCTACCTTCTTGGTCTTATCATAGTCTTTTATAAATTTGTTGCGGATATCTATGTGTTTGGTCTTACAATGGAATTTAGGATCTTTGACATAGGGTATAGATGCTTGACTGTCGCTGTGTATAGGTACATCACCTGAGTCACTTGCATCAATTAGCCTGTCTAAGAATTTCCTAAGCCAAACAGCCTCTTGGACTGCCATGCTAAATGCTACAAACTCGGCTTCCATAGTTGAAAGTGCGATGCAGGATTGTTTCTTGCTACTCCAGGATATTGCACCAGATCCGAGTAGAAAAACATATCCTGAGGTCGATCGTCGCTCATCGAGATCACCCGCCCAATCAGCATCAGTGTAGCCTTTGAGCCTCAAGGCATCTCCTTGATAGCATAAAGCATAGTCTGCAGTTCCTTTGAGATACCGCAATATCCTCTTAACCGCTTTCCAGTGTACTTGCCCTGGGTTGGATTGGTAATGACTTACCATTCCAACGGCAAAACAGATGTCCGGTCTTGTACACATCATAACGTATATAAGACTACTAACTGCACTGGAATATGGAACTTTTTCCATAATTTCCTTTTCCTTTTGGTTCTTTGGACATGATTTTAGACATAAATTGTCGCACTTGCTTATAGGAGTATCAATGGACTTGCAGTCCTGCATATTAAAACGTTCTAAAACCTTCTTTATATAAGTCTCCTGTGAAAGAGAAAGAAGTTTCTTCGAACGATTCCTTGAAATCTTAACTCCAAGGATATATGCGGCTTCTCCTATGTCTTTCATCTCAAAAACTGATGAAAGCCAAGCCTTGATATCCATCACAAAGCCCTTGTCATTTCCGGCTATTAAAATGTCATCTACATATAGAGACATAATTACGTACTTGCTATTAATCCTCTTGATATATACGCAGTTATCTTCATCAAGCATGGAAACACCATTTGATATGACAACTTCTTGAAATCGTATATACCATTGCCTCGAGGATTGTTTAAGACCATATATGGATTTATGAAGTTTACAAACCTTATGTTCGTTTCCTTCTTTTACAAACCCTGTTGGTTGTTCCATATAGATCTCCTCGTCCAATTCTCCATTGAGAAAGGCAGTCTTTACATCCATCTGATGTAGTTCGAGGTCTAAGCAAGCTACCATTGCCAGAATCAGGCGAATCGAGGTAAAACGGACAACAGGTGAGAAGGTCTCTTCGTAGTCTATCCCTTCCTGTTGCGTAAAACCTTTCGCGACAAGGCGAGCTTTATATCTATCAATAGAGCCATCAGCCTTATGCTTGATCTTGAGAACTCATTTGTTCCCAATAGCTCTACGTCCTCTGGGTAAGTCAACTAAGTCCCAGACTTGGTTAACTTTCATGGATTCCAACTCTTCCTTCATCGCTTCCATCCATTTGTCTTTCGCAGGGCATGATACGGCCTGTTTAAAAGTAGCAGGCTCGTCATCATCTTGTAGTAAAGTCATAAAGGTTTGCGGAAATTCATCCTCAAATCTTAGAGGAGCCAACCTTGTATGACTACTACGTCGCATTTGAGATTCTTCAAGTCCTTGTTGACTCGAATTTAGATCAATTCTAATATCACTCCCACTTGGAATGTCGTTAGAAATGCTTCCACTTGGATCATTATTCCCGTATGGAATAGGATTAGTGTCATTCGTATCATCCATTGGTGAAGTTTGAAACGTATTTTCTTCTTCACCAAGAATTCTCCCACTCGAATGAGGTAATCCTTCTTGATCATTAACCTTAAATAGAGATAAGTCCTGACTTATCTCGCCCTGTCTTGGAAACTCGTTTTCCAAGAAAGTGACATCCCTCGACTCAAACTCAATTAGACCTCCATTGTCTTCCTGACTAACGAAAACATAACCTTTGGAGTTTTCTATGTATCGTATAAAGATACATTTCCTTCCCCTTGGCCTAAGTTTGCCATACTTATGGGAGGAAATATGTGCGTAGGATGCACATCCCCAAGGTTTTAAAATGTTTAAGTCAGGAGACTTTTGGTTCCACAACTTATAAGGAGTGGAGCTAACTGATTTCGAGGGTACGCGGTTCAAAATGAAAGTGGCTGTTAATAATGCATCACCCCAAAAGATGATTGGCAAGTTAGCTTGCACCATCATTGAACGGACCATTTCCATTAAAGTCCTATTTCTCCTTTCAGCAACACCATTTTGTTGAGGAGTATAAGGCATAGTTACCTGATGTACTATGCCCTTTTCATCACAAAGTTCCTTAAAACTTGTTGATTGATATTCACCGCCTCTATCAGTTCGCAAGACCTTAATCTTGCGATCTAATTGATTCTTCACTAAACTCATATAGTTTTTAAAGCAGGTTAATGCTTCACTTTTGTGGGATATCAAATAGATATGTCTGAATCGGGTGAAATCATCAATAAAAGTGATGAAATAGGACTTCCCGCGTCTTGTCTTGACATTCATCGGACCACATATGTCCGAATGGATGAGCTGTAATGGAACCTCGGCCCTTGTGCCGGTTCCAAACAGCTTGCAACAAGATTTCCCCACAAGGCAATGTTCGCAGGTCGACATTTCAACGTTTGAAACATTGGATAGAAGGCCACGTTTGGCAAGTCTATCCATTCGTGTTGGTCCAATATGACCAAGCCTTGCGTGTCAACAAATTATATCAGACTCATAAGTCGAAGAATTTGTAACAAGGAAATTTTCATTACATAATGAAGAGTCATACATTGTATTTAATACAATAAATCCTTTAAATACATACCCAGTACCAATTAAGGAATTATTACAACACAAGTCCACTTTACAATCATGAAAAAACCAGCTATAACCAAGACCCATTAACACGACCACAGATATTATATTCCTTCGAATATCTGGAGCGAAGAGAACATCATGAAGTAGGAGAGTGCGGCCGTTGTCCAAGACTAGCTTGCAAGTCCCAACGCCTTTCACTTCAACACGAGTGTTGTTTCCTACATAGATCCACTTCGTTCCTTGGGTATCCGGTGATACTCCATGAAGGACTGTCTGTCCCTTGCTATGTGATCGGTGGCACCTGAATCAATTATACAAAATGGATTAGATTCCACAAGAAATATTGAACTAGAAACACATATGTAACTAGTATAATTACAAGTTACCTCGTCGCCTCCACTCGTACACGAACGAGCATAGTGACCGAGCTTGTTGCACTTGAAGCACTTGATCCTCTTCAAGTCTTTCTTCTTGTGCCATTTCTTGTGCCCACCCTTAAGTTTGGGTTTCTTGGTAGACTCAGGTTGCTTATTACGTTCATTGGTAGACTTCGAACGATCTTTCCTTTTCTTTCCCCCGTGTGAGGAACTAGCAACCATGTGCACTTCTGCACTTGGCTTGGCTGCCGCAAGCCGCTCTTCCTCTAATTCGAGGTGCTTGGAAACATCGCTGAAGGTCTTGATGCTCTCATTGTGAGTGAGATGCATCTTCATTTGGTCCCACCCATTTGGTAGGGAACGTATGACTGCTTGGATTTATTGCTCATCAGTGAGCACATGACCCGCATCCTTTAACTCTGAGATAAGATTCACCATATGTCGCAGATGTTTCCCCATGGAATGATCTGGAAATTTCTTGTATGAATCAAATCTTATAGTTAAGGCGCGAAGTTTGGACACCGATGTGCCACCAAACTTTTCCTCAAGCTTGGACCATATGTCCATGGCTAAGTCATGCTCTCGGAAGATGCGCATTATGTCATCAGCCATACTGCTTAATAACGTAATGCCTGCTATCTTGTTCTTCCAAGACCAAGCATCAAAAGCTTCCTTGTCTCGTCTGTGTTGGGCCGTAGTGCCCAACTCGGGTTCAATCATTACGTTCTTTAGAGTTTCGAGCACTTCTTGCTCCTCTAAAACGTATTGTATCTTGATGGACCAAAGTTTGTAATTATCGACGTTGATTTTTTCACATCTGTTTAACTCAGCGACGATATTCTTTGAAGCGGAAGACATTTTACTTTTAAAATGCTGCAAAAAGACACAAAACCGAAGGTTTGATCAAAACTTTGCATTGAAAATTCTTAAAATATAATTCCCATTTGAAATGATAATAGAATATCCCATTTGGATAGTTCTAATTTCAACTCCCACTTGGAATGATATTTATAATTTGATAAGTTACTTTCGAAAAATATTGAAGATGTTACTCTAGAATCGGAAAGGTCACTACGTTTCCAATCACCATCTAGAGTAACTTTCAATATTTCCCCATCACTTTATCAAATACAAGTACTCTTATAGTACTTCGCAGCAGAAAAGCGTTTTTGAAAACGTATTTTTCAAAACGTATGAAAACGTATTTTTCAAAAAATGTATATTTCAACTTAGTACCCTTATGATACTAGTGAAATATTCGGCACTTCCTGGCCATTTGCCGGGATGAGTCGTAGCCGTGCCATGGTCGGATCCCCCCTTTGGGGATTTTTCTGCAAGCTATCGTCGCCGGCTCCCGTATGGATCCAGGCGTTTCCCCCTTATTGGAGAATTTTGCCGCAGACGACTGCTGTCGGCCCCGTATGGGCTAGCCTTGCAGGTTGCCGGGGCCGAAAACAATGGCAATGCCTCTGGCTGAATTGATCCGACAACCCCCTGGCGGCCAATACTGATCATGGACCGCCACCCCTTGTATGGGGTTGCCGCACACACTTCCCCCCGGCGGGGTGGTTTTCGTTGTCATTTGGCCATAGCCAACCCCCTCCGCATGGGGAGGGGGGATGCGTTGCCTCCATAGACCATTTGGCAATGGTGATCATGCACCAAAAATCATCTTCTCCGATGGAGATAACTACCATCATCTTCCTCGATGAAGCACCCGTTCGTTGAGAAGCACCCGTTCGTCGAGAAAGTAGTTATTCTCTAATGGCCGTGTGCCAAAAATGAAAAATAACATACTTTAAAGTTCTTAAACTACACGCTCCACATGAAGAGAGTTCACATTCCCTATGAATGGAGACTCGGCATCCATGAAGAGTGCGAGCTTGACGATATGAACGGTCGGTTCTTCCCGTCACGGAGAGTTCCTGCCATTTCCGTAATGACAGAAGACCCTAACGTGAAAAGAACAACCGCTGCGTTCTCTCCGTCACGAAGCGTTCCTACCATTTCCATAATGGTAGGATACCCATTCGTGAAAAAGACAACGCCTCGTTCATCGATTCGACGGGGCGGCGGTTTGACCGGGGCGAACCTGTATGGCTCCGATACCAATGTAGGATCCTGACAAAACAGCGACGTTAGGATCGAAATAAAGTAGAGACTTACGTTTGCGTAAGCGGCATCGTAATCTCTAAACTTTGCCATCGGATTCGCCACAACGGTCGATACTTCGTCACGGAGGATCGAATCAGAGTTTCACCGCCTAAATCTCTATTTAGAAGAGGATTTTAATGGAAGGGAGAAGAAGAACATAAGATGCCAAGTGTGGAATGAAAGCCTTACCCTTGGGTCCTATTTATAGGCTTTAGGGGTAGTTATTGTAGGAAATAACCAATTATAAGCTTATTAGCCTATAAAAGTGCATTCATTTATCCTCTTCTTCATTCACTTATCAAGTGCCTTTATGCACTTATAAAGTGACTTTTTCCACTTATCGAGTGGCTTTTTCCACTTATCGAGTGGCCCTTTTCACACGAGAAAAGGTTCCCTTCGTGCACGCCTTCGTGCACGTGACATCTGAGGTCCGTATACCCTCATACATCCCCTCATGGGTGTATTCATGTCGTCCATATCCAACAGGATGGGCTCGGCTGGGAGTGGCTGTGGGTATATTGGATCGGCAGGCTGTGGCTGTGTGGGGGTGATGTTGGATATGGAAGACGTTAGTACACCCTTGTAGGGGATGTACGAGGGAATACAGACCTCGAACGTCGCGTACACGAAGTCGTGAACAAAGGGAATATGTTCCCTTGCGGTGAGGATCTTTAGAATGATGGGAAAGTCGCATTATATGTGCATAAGTGCATGCGACATATGGCTAATAAAGGGATAATATCTTAAGCTTATATTGTACCATGCATATGGTACAACTTAAGCTTATAATATGCCATGTACGATGGTACACCTTAGTTAAATTGTTCCAAAGGAACAATTACTCCTAAAATAACTACCTTGGGGGCAATAAATAAGACCCAAGGGTTAGCCATTTGACTTACACTTTTGCATGGCATTCTTGCATGCATTTCATTCTAGCGAAGCTCTGCCGAAATCCTTCTTCTCTCTTTATCCAAGTTCTTAATCTAAAAGTAGAGATTTAGATTGTGGATTTAGTAGCCTTACTCCGTTCGTGAGAAGACTCGATCCGTCGTGGCGAATCCGAAGGCGAAGTTCGTAGACTACCGTGCCGCATACGCAAGCGTAAGTCTCAACTTCTTTTATCGATCCTAACTCTGTTTTGGCAGGATCCTACATTGGTATCAGAGCCATACGGATTCGCTCCGGTCAGACCGTCGCCCCGTCAAAACTATGAACGAGTCGTTGTCTTTTTCACGAATGGGTATCCTACCATTACGGATATGGTAGGAACGCTTCGTGACGGAGAGAACGCAGCGGTTGTTCTTTTCACGTTAGGGTATCCTATCATTATGGATATGGTAGGAACTCTCCGTGACGGGAAGAACCGACCGTTCATATCGTCAAGCTCGCTCTCTTCATGGATGCTGAGTCTCCATTCATAGGGAATGTGAACTCTCTTCATGTGGAGCGCGTAGTTTACGAATTTTTGAAGTGGGTTCATTTTTTGGCACACGACCATTGGAGGACAACTACTTCCTCGACGAACGGGTGCTACACCGGAGAAGAAGGTGGTGGTTATTCCCATCGGGGAAGATGAATTTTAGTGCATGTGCACCATGGCCAAATGGGATATGAAAGCCATGCACCCCCCTCCCCATGCGGAGGGAGTTGGCTACGGCCAATAACCACCACGACAACCCCCTCCGGCGGGGTGTGTGGCCACCCCACACAAGGGGAGGCCGGCCATGGCCAAAGGGCCATGGCCGGCCAAGGCCAAAATGGCCTTGGCCATGACCGGCCATGGCCAAGCCATGGCCGGCCATGGCCAGGCCGGCAGTGGCCGGCCAAGGCCAGGCCGGCAGTGGCCGGCCCCGGCCAAGGCCAGGGGCCGACCTGGCCGGCCCTGGCAGTGGCCGGCCCCGGCCAAGGCCAGGGGCCGACCTGGCCGGCCCTGGCAGAGGCCAGGGCCGGTGCCCTGGCCGGCCCTGGCCACTGCCAGGGCCTGGCCGGCCCTGGCCTCGGCCAGGGCCGGCGCCCTGGCCTCTGCCAGGGCCGGCCAGGCCCTAGCAGTGGCCAGGGCCAATGCCCTGGCCTCGGCCAGGGCCTGGCCGGCCTCGGCCAGGGCAGAGGCCCTGGCCGAGGGGCCAGGGCCCCTGGCCGGTCAGGGCAGAGGCCCTGGCCGGCCCTTGGCCAGCCTCGGCCAGGGCAGAGGCCCTGGCCGGGAGAAGTTTCAGACCAATTCGGCAAAAGGCCTTGGTCGAACTTGAACGTGCCGACTAGCCCATATGGGGCCAAACGACAGTCGTCTGAGCCAAAATTCTCTCATACGGGGGGGGGGGGAACGCCTGGATCCATACGGGAGCCAACGACGATAGTTTGCAGAAAAATCCCCAAAAGGGGGATCCGACCTTGGCACGGCTACGGCTCATTCCCGACAAATGGTCAGGAAGTGCCGAATATTTCACTAGTATCATAAGGGTGCTAAGTTGAAATATACATTTTTTTTGAAAAATACGTTTTCAAACGTTTTGAAAAATACGTTTTCAAAAACGCTTTTTCGCTGCAAAGTACTATAAGAGTACTAACATTTGATAAAGTGAGGGAGAAATATTGAAAGTTACTCTAGATGGTGATTGGAAACATAGTGACCTTTCCGATTCTAGAGTAACATCTTCAATATTTTTCGAAAGTAACTTATCAAATTATGAATATCATTCCAAGTGGGAGTTGATTTTAGAACTATCCATATGGGATATTCTATTATCATTTCAAGTGGGAATTATATCTGAAAAATACGTTTTCAAACTCGTTTTCCGCTGCTAGTACTATAAGAGTACTATTGTTTGATAAGTGATGGGGGAATATTGAAGGTTGTTCTAAATGGTGATTGGAATCGAAGAGACCTTTTCGATTCTAGAACAACATCTTCAATATTTTTCGAAAGTAACTTATCAAATATAATATAATTCCAAGTGGGATTTGAATTTTTAGAACTATCCAAATGGGATATTCTATTATCATTTCAAGTGGGAGTTATATATTTTAAGAATTTTTATGCAATGTTTTGATCAAACCTTCGGTTTTGTGTCTTTTGCAGCATTTTAAAAGTAAAATGTCTTCCGCTTCAAAGAATATCGTCGCTGAGTTAAACAGAGGTGAAAAACTCAACGACGATAATTAAAACTTTGGTCCATCAAGATACAATATGTTTTAGAGGAGCAAGAAGTGCTCGAAACTCTAAAGAACGTAATGATTGAACCCGAGTTGGGCACTACGGCCCAACACAGACGAGACAAGGAAGCTTTTGATGCTTGGTCTCGGAAGAATAAGATAGCACGCATTACGTTATTAAGCAGTATGGCTGATGACATAATGCGCATCCTCCGGGAACATGACTTAGCCATAGACATATGGTCCAAGCTTGAGGAGAAGTTTGGTGGCACATCGGTGTCCAAACTTCGAGCCTTGACTATAAGATTCGATACATATAAGAAACGTCCAGATCATTCCATGGGGAAACATCTGCGACATATGGCGAACCTTATCTCAGAGTTAAAGGATGCAGGTCATGTGCTCACTGATGAGCAACAAATCCAAGCAGTTATACGTTCCCTACCAAATGGGTGGGATCAAATGAAGATGCGTCTCACTCACAATGAGAGCATCAAGACCTTCAGCGATGTTTCCAAGCACCTCGAATTAGAGGAAGAGCGGCTTGCGGCTGCCAAGCCAAGTGCAGAAGTGCACATGGTTGCTAGTTCCTCACACGGGGGAAAGAAACGGAAAGATCGTTCGAAGTTCACTAATGAACATAATAAGCAACATGAGTCTACCAAGAAACCCAAACATAAGGGTGGGCACAAGAAATGGCACAAGAATAAAGACTTGAAGAGGATCAAGTGCTTCAAGTGCAACAAGCTCGGTCACTATGCTCGTTCGTGTACGAGTGGAGGGGACGAGGTGCCACCGACCACATAGCAAGGGACAGACGGTCCTCGGTGGAGTATCACCGGATACCCCAAGGAGCGAAGTGGATCTATGTAGGAAACAACACACGTGTTGAAGTGAAAGGCGTTGGAACTTGCAAGCTAGTCTTGGACAACGGCCACACTCTCCTACTTCATGATGTCCTCTTCGCTCCAGATATTCGAAGGAATATAATTTCTGTGGTCGTATTAATGGGTCTTGGCTATAACTGGTTTTTTCATGATTGTAATGTGGACTTAAGTTGTAATAATACTCTTATTGGTACTGGGTTTGTATTTAAAGGATTTATTGTAATGAGTACAATGTATGATTCCTCATGTAATGAAAATTTCCTTATTGCAAATTCTAAGACTTATGAGTCTGATGCGATTTGTTGGCACGCAAGGCTTGGTCATATTGGACCAACGCGTATGGATAGACTTGCCAAACGTGGCCTTCTTTCCAATGTTTCAAAGGTTGAAATGTCGACCTGCGAACATTGCCTTGTGGGGAAATCTTGTCGCAAGCCGTTTGGAACCGGCACAAGGGCCGAGGTTCCATTACAGCTTATCCATTCGGACATATGTGGTCCGATGAATGTCAAGACAAGACGCGGAAAGTCCTATTTCATCACTTTTATTGATGATTTCACCCGATTCGGACATATCTATTTGATATCCCACAAAAGTGAAGCTTTGGCTTGCTTTAAAAACTATATGAGTTTAGTGGAGAATCAATTAGATCGCAAGATTAAGGTCTTGCGAACCGATAGGGGCGGTGAATATCAATCAATAAGTTTTAATTTGAGATTTATGATCAAGAAGGATTACCTCATTCGAGTGGGAGAATTCTTGGTGAAAATGAAAATACGTTTCAACCTTCACCAATGGATTATACGAATGACGATTATCCTATTCCATACGGGAATAATGATCCAAGTGGGAGCAATTCTAACGACATTCCAAGTGGGAGTGATATTAGAATTGATCCAATTCTAAATTCGAGTCAACAAGGACTTAAAGAATCTCAAATACGACATAGTAGTCATACAAGGTTGGCTCCTCTAAGATTTGAGGATGAATTTCCGCAAACCTTTATGACTTTATTACAAGAAGATGACGAGCCTGCTACTTTCAAACATGCCGTATCTTGCCCTGCAAAAGACAAATGGATGGAAGCGATGAAGGAGGAATTGAAATCCATGAAAATTAACCAAGTCTGGGACTTAGTTAACTTACCCAGAGGACATAGAGCAATTGGGAACAAATGGGTTCTCAAGATCAAGCATAAGGCTGATGGCTCTATAGATAGATATAAAGCTCGCCTTGTCGCGAAAGGTTATACGCAACAGGAAGGGATAAACTACGAAGAGACCTTCTCACCTGTTGTGCGTTTTACCTCGATTCACCTGATTCTGGCAATGGTAGCTTGCTTATACCTCGAATTACATCAGATAGATGTAAAGACTGCCTTTCTCAATGGAGAATTGGACGAGGAGATCTACATGGAACAACCAACAGGGTTTGTAAAAGAAGGAAACGAACATAAGGTTTGTAAACTTCGTATGTCCATATATGGTCTTAAATAATCCTCGAGGCAATGGTATATACGATTTCAAGAAGTTGTCTTATCAAATGGATTTTCCATGCTTGATGAAGATAACTGCGTATATATCAAGAGGATTAAAAGCAAGCATGTTAACCAGAAATGACAAGGGCTTTGTGATGGATATCAAGGCTTGACTTTCATCAGTTTTGAGATGAAAGACATGGGGAAGCCACATATATCCTTGGAATTAAGATTTCAAGGAATCGTTCGAAGAAACTTCTTCTCTTTCACAAGAGACTTATATAACGAAGGTTCTAGAACGATTTAATATGCAGGACTGCAAGTCCATTGATATTCATATAAGCATATGCGATAATTTATATCTGGAATCGTGTCCAAAGAACCAAAAGGATAAAGGAAATTATGGAAAAAGTTCCATATTCCAGTGCAGTTGATAGTCTTATGTACGCTATGATGCATACAAGACCGGACATCTGTTTTGCCGTTGGAATGGTAAGTCGTTACCAATCCAACCCAGGGCAAGAACACTGGAAAGCAGTTAAGAGGATAATGCAGTATCTTAAAGGAACTGCAGATTTGCAAACAACTATGATAAAACCAAGAAGGTAGACATAAGGTACATATCTACGCATGAGATGATAGAGGATCAGCTTACGAAAGCGATCCCCAGAAATGTGTTTTATAAACACTTATCATCCCAAGGATTGCGTGAGAGCTGAGTTGTACCAATATTCCCATGTCTAAGAAAGATCAAATTTAATAAAAGAATAAGTTCTTTTTCAAATATTGCATATGAATCTCTTGAGAAATGTTTGTATACATTTTTGAAATCTCAGCTGAATTCTAGTATGTCGGACAGATTGAGGTTGGCTCTCACATGAGCAACCGCCTTATTCTATCAGACGGATAGAATAGAGATGAGACATGTTTAAAGTCAAAATCATCAGACGGATGATTTAGAGTCATGACTTAAACAAAATGGTCGCATGAAAGATCTGCATCATATGGATGCTTACAGAAGATCTAAGAGGATTTTTTTTTGAAATCCTATCTGTCTAAATGCGGGATGTGAGTCCAAAGGATTATTTGAGTAGAATAAGGGACTCAAAGTCAGACATTGTGGTGTCTGATCATCATCCTTACAACATCATTGAGACATACGCTCCCTTGGAAAGGAGCGATGTTGTAATACGTGTTCATACCACGTATGCATTACGACCACTGAGTTAGTAGCAATAGTGTTTGCTATTATGTGAGACTCAAAGGCTATATGGGCCTTAACTCTTACCCTCAAGGACTCCAATTGGTTCCTTTAGATTTGACGAGATGATCGCTATCTTAGCGTGTTACTAATGGGCTATGATAATTCGGCTCGGCGGGGCACGTTAGAAAAGCGAATCAAGTCAAGATCAGAAGGTTCGCAAGAAGATGAAGATTGATTTCATATTCACATTTGGACTTTAATGATTCAAAGCTGGCCAGCCAATTGTGATCCAGATGGGATTCAATTGTTGAATATAAAGTATAAGAAATGTGAAGAAATAATCTCGGGTAAAGCATGCGTTGAACTACTCAACTTTGCACCTTCGAGGTCGTTGTGTATCTCTAACAAGTGCACAACAATAGACTCTACGCGTATGACGGTCGCACGGTCTATTTCTCGGTATGATAGATGAAAGAACTAAGAGAAAGACGTTCTCTTACAAACCCCTCAAGTGTGAGTGGGAGATGTTGGATATGGAAGACGTTAGTACACCCTTGTAGGGGATGTACGAGGGAATACGGACCTCGAACGTCGCGTACACGAAGTCGTGTACAAAGGGAATATGTTCCCTTGCGGAGAGGATCTCTAGAATGATGGGAAAGTCACATTATATGTGCATAAGTGCTGCGACATATGGCTAATAAAGGGGTAATATCTTAAGCTTATGTTGTACCATGCATATGGTACAACTTAAGCTTATAATATGCCATGTACGATGGTACACCTTAGTTAAATTGTTCCAAAGGAACAATTACTCCTAAAATAACTACCTTGGGGGCTATAAATAAGACCCAAGGGTTAGCCATTTGACTTACACTTTTGCATGGAATTCTTGCATGCATTTCATTTTAGCGAAGCTCTGCCGAAATCCTTCTTCTCTCTTTATCCAAGTTCTTAATCTAAAAGTAGAGATTTAGATTGTGGATTTAGTAGCCTTACTCCGTTCGTGAGAAGACTCGATCCGTCGTGGTGAATCCGAAGGTGAAGTTCGTAGACTACCGTGCCGCATACGCAAGCGTAATTCTCAACTTCTTTTATCGATCCTAACTCTGTTTTGGCAGGATCCTACAGGTGAGGTGGTGTAGGCGGAGGAGAGTCCTCCATCTCGTGGGAGGGACCGTGCTCATCCGGCCGCTTCCGCTTGGCGGAAGCTCTCCTAGTGCGCGGCCGTGTTCGGGACGACATGTGTGCCCCGAGTGATCACCCAACGAATATAAAACGCGGCGTGTCAAAAATAATGGAATGAAGGTACTTGAACACGCCGCGAGAGAAAAACATCGGATGCGTGCAAAGACGCCGACTCCACAAGGCCAAAAGCGTGCCCAGAAGCTCCCCTAGGCTCCCCAAGATAGCCGGAGGTCGGTCGGCGACGATGGAGTCACCGGCGGTGGGGGTGGTCGGCGGTCGACGTCGGCCGACGGTTGCTCGGCTGTCGGACCGGCGGGCGCGGCGGTCGGCGAGTGAGAGGTCGCAGCGGGCGAGGGAGCAGCAGTCGCATGCGGTTCGGGCGATTTGGGGAGATTTTGGCGTTTCGAATTCCGCGCCGACCCGCTGCGCCTTATATAGGAGAGGTTACAACTCGGCCGAGTGACTAAGTCACTCGGCCGAGTGATCGTAACGAAAAAGTTTATAAAATTTCTCCCTCCGCTTACGAATCGGCCGAGTGGATTTACCACCCTCGACCGAGTGGAAAAAGTCCATTCGGCCGAGTGGCACAAGCTACTCGGCAATTTTCGCCCTAGGAGCGTATCAGTTTCACTCGGCTGAGTTAATATATATACTCGGCCGAGTGGTAATTTATACTGAAATCGAAAAAAAGAACAGAGAGTTGGGTGTAGCAGACTTCCCTCGTTGGTGCGCCACTCGGACGGACGACGGTGGTTGCTCGGCCGAGTGGATATGGTACTCGGCCGAGTGAGGCCCTGTTTTCTGCTGTTTGGCTCCGTTTTGGCTCTAATCTCTGTTTTTCTTCCTCCAGTTGATATCTTCCTTCTCCTAAGCCTCGAGCGCATTCCTGGAGCGCTCTTCTTTGTCTTGGTCATCCTCCATATGATAGATATACCGTTCTCCTCTCCTGTCAAAGAAAATAGGACTCGTTGTCAAAATTTTTTCGGGCAAACGACTCAAAAACAATAATAAAGCCTAAAACAAAAAATAAAAACTAAAATAGAAATAATGCGATAACCGTCGGGTTGCCTCCCGACAAGCGCTCGTTTAAGGTCTTGAGCTCGATCCCTTTAAATCTTCAACTTAGCGCTTGATGTTGGGTGCATACGAGATGCACCCGTCAAATTTTCCCGGAAGACCGCTCGAATTTGGATCATTGTGGGGTGTGGTCTTCCTCAGCGCCCCTTTGTCTCGGGCAATGTTGGGGGGTGTCTCCCCCAAGCTAGAGCTTGCTCCGGTCTTCCTCTTTGCCGGTGACACCGATCGTCGTATCGGTGGAGCTTTCTTTGGAGTCCTCAACTTTGAGAGCTTGTAGAGCTCCCGTATTCTTGCGACATCAGCATCGCCATCATCAATTGCCATGGAGAAATCGGGGGAGTGCTCTGTCTTCTCTTCCTCGGCCAAATCTAGGCCTTCTTCGAACCTATCTTCGTGGGGTGCACCGATGGAATGGGGGATCACCTCTTCAATGACCTCATCAAGGAGGTCCATGTAATATAGTTCTTCGTGATACGGCATGTGCTTCATTGCCTTCGGTATATGAAGCTCCACTTCGATGTTGCCGACGTTCAAGTTAAGGGTCCCCTCCCGCACATCGACGATGACACCGGCGGTGGCGAGGAATGGGCGTCCGAGTATGAGTGATGTATCGCCCTCCTCCTTGATGTCCATTATCACGAAATCGCATGGCAAACATATGCCCCCCGGAACTTGGAGTGGGATGTCCTCTGCGATCCCAACCGGTCTTGTAATCCTCCCGTCCGCTAGTTGAATCCGCATGTCGGTAGGCTTCAAAACCGTGCCGGTATTCAACTTCCGAAACATGGAGAGGGGCATGAGGCTAACACTAGCCCCAAGTCTACCAATGCCTTTTGTAGGGGGACGCCGCCTAGAGTGCAAGGAATCCGGAAACTCCCTGGATCTTTAAACTTGGCGGGCTCCTTTTCCCTCTTTGTGAACCAAGTCCCTTCCTCTGCGAGCATTATCTTCTCCTTCCTCTTCCTTCCCGTGATCAAGTCTTTTAAGAACTTGGCATAAGATGGGATTTCCACTAAAGCATCGAGGAAGGGGATATTGATGCTCACCCCTCTCAAATACTCGAGAAACTTGGCTAGCTGTTTCTCCATCTTGGCTCTAGCTAGCCGTTGAGGGAAGGGCACCGGTGGCATAAATCGGCGCTCATCGATAAGCTCCTCCATTCTAGATTTTTCTCCTTCTTGCGGCTCCTTCTCCCTTGCCACTTCAATTACCGGCTCGCTTTCTTCTAGATTCTCCACCATGGGCTTCCTGACTTGAGTCATGGGGGGAGTGGTATCCTTCCCTCCTCTTTTAGTAACCGTAACGACAGTATTGATATGGCCGGTGTTGCCCCGTGGATTCGGCTCGGGTTGATCCGGCAATTGTTGATTGTTTTTATTGAGCAACGTAAGTTGCTCCCCAATTTAAGCGACGACGGTGGCGAGAGAATCTTGTCCCGCCTTCAATGTGGCATTGATCTTTCGTTGTTCCACCATAAACTCATCCACCTTAGCTTCAAAATCCGGACGTGGTTTAGCTTGCGGTGGGTTGGGATTTCTCCACCCTTGATTATACCCGGGTGGCCTATAAGGTCCCACTTGTTGCCTCGGTGGGAAGTTTTGTTGCGGTGGCCCCCTTGGTGGATAATTTGTTTGTGGTGGTGGAGCTCGAGCTTGAGGAGGTTGGTGTTACAGGGGGTTCAGTGCACCATCATTATTAGCATATGAGAAACCCGGATGGTTTCTAGCAGCCGGATTGGCCCAATATCCAGAATTCCCTGTGACGTATTGGATTTGCTCCAAAGCTCCTTCTCCTTGCTCTCCTCCTACATACATTGCTTGGGATTGGTCTTGCCAATCGCTCATATGATTTGTCGGCGTGGGTGTAGAAGGGGCTCCCTGAGGCTCCGTAATAAATTTCTCCAATCTCTCCACTACCTTATGGAGAGAGTCAAACTTGCTAGAAAGCTCCGCCACGGCCTTAGCCTCATAGATACTTGTGGGCTTCAAGGAGGATGAAGAATGTCATTGCTCGTCCCCCCATTGTTGGTTGTTCGAGGCCATCTCCTCAAGCAAGGCCGTAGCTTCATCGGGAGTCTTCGACAAAATGGCTCCATTCGCCGTGGCATCAATGATCTGCTTCGTCCCCGGTTGGAGTCCATTGTAAAAGCTATGGACAAGCTCCCAATCCTCAATGCTATGATGAGGGCACTGACGTTGCAAGTCCTTGAAGCGCTCCCATGCTTCGTAGAGAGTCTCTTGAGGTCCTTGCTTGAAGGACATGAGAGCACTTCTAATCTTCACCGTCTTGGAGGGCGGGTAAAATTTGTCGACGTAGGCACTCGCCAACTCATCCCAAGTGGTGAAGATTCCTTCAGCTTGCGTTCTCAACCAATATAATGCCTTGTCCTTGAGTGTGAAAGGGAAGAGGCGCAGTCTGATAGCATCCTCAGAGACGCCAGGCATTTGGAAGGTGGCACACTTTGATAAGAAGAGCTGGATGTGGTAATGAGGGTTTTCATTGGAGTTCCCATGAAAAGGATCTTGTTGCATAAGGACCACCAATCCGGTCTTCAACTCAAAATTTTTGTCGGTCGCCAACTCCGGCATTGCGATGGACGAGGTCGTGGAAGAAGTCTTAGGCCGAAGCCTATCTCTTATGGAAATAATCCTCGCCATTCGCGCCGCCAATTCTTCAGGTGTCTCAGGATGGGTCATAAAATCTCCTTCTGTAACGGGTCTCCTCTCCGCTCGGATCCTCCTCAATGTACGCTCGATCTCCGGATCGTATAGTATCTCTTCGGGGTTCACCGAGGATCTCGTGTACATGCAAGGGAAAACAGAGTTTCAAAGAAATAGTTAGAACAACGGAAGGGTGTAACAAAATAAAAATAATAGAACGAAAAAGAAAAATAGCAAGGTTATAGGAATCAAACACTATTGCCTCCCCAGCAATGGCGCCAAAAACTTGATCGCGCCCCGGATACACGTCCCGGAGCGGCGACGATCATAGTCTTACCGCAAGCGCACGGTGTAGCGGCGAGCGGGTATTGAACACAGGGAGCACTGATAACAGTGTCCTCTTCGGTAACCTGGCTATAGGAAGGGTCGAGAGATGTTCGCAAATGTGCGATCACAGTCGTTCAAATGTATAAAAGAATTAACAAATTAATAAAGACGCTTAGGGGATAGGGAATCCCCGCTACTTGCCGTATCTCATCATTGTGACTCGTGGGTTTCACAATTGCTAGACTTGAAATTTGGGTGAACTAGTTGCAACTAAATGTGAAACCAAGCTCACGCTCTCGCGCTATTGCCGGTCTATAGCCAACCTAGGGTAGGGTCCAATCTCTTGCAAACCCTAACCTAGGCAAACTAGCGTGAAGAACAACATCATCGTTCAATCGTATCTCGAGTCCACTCTCGTGCAAACTCGAGCTACGACCTAGATTGGGATAGTTCCTACCCATCCAATCTCTTGCAAACGGGTATTGGTATAGAATTGCAAACGAAAAACCCTAGTTTCGGGTCAATCTCTTGCAAACCGATTCCGAAGGAATTCAATTGCAACCCAATTCGAATATCTAGGGCTTCCTATCGAATTGGGATCCAATCTCTTGCAAATCCCAATCGGTGTGAATCCCTAGCTATTCGTATTATAGCAATCCCAAACTAACCCTAATCAATCATAGCAATGGTTTCACCAATTCATCACAAATTCGAAATTGGGCTCGTAGGGTTCATCCCTACGCCCTAAGACGATGAACTACTCACAATTCATAATAGAATGCAATAGAAATTCACAAATAAAATCAATGGAATTCATAGCAATATTCAAAATATCAATAAAAATGGAGTTTTTGGAGGGAGAGAGAGACAAACCAATGAAGAACAAGAAAGCATCCAACAAAATCTCACTTTTCTCTCCTCCCTCAAAGCTAAATCTAATCCCTAAAAAGTTAATCTAAAAAGCTGCAAAAAGTTCTGAAAAAGCTCTCTGAACTAGGTTAAAAACTGGGGTTAAATACCCCCCAAAATCGCCCAAAAAAATCCTGACAAAAATGCCCCTGCACAGCCTCAAATCCGCAGTTTACGCTTCAGGCAGCGTGGCTCACTCGGCCGAGTGACAAATGTCACTCGGCCGAGTGACGAACCCTGTACAGAAACAGAGAGTTGGGGGTCTCGGGGGTCGTCTCCTCGGAGGTCACTCGGGCGGACGACCTTTAGTCACTCGGGCGGACGTCGATTGTCACTCGGGCGGACGACGACTCAGAAATTGACTGTACAGAAACAGTAAGTCTGGGATTTTTGCTGCCGCCGTCTTGACGCCACTCGGGCGAGTGGGTGTCCGTGGTTCGGCCGAGCGACTTGGCGATGCTCGGCCGAGTGCACGCCTGTTGCGTGTCTGATCTGGCCGGCCGAGCGGGCTTCCTATGGTTGGCCGAGTGACTCCTTCACTCGGCCGAGTGAAATGCTCAAAATGCCCAAACTTCATATTTTCGCCTCATCGTCGCTCCTACGACGTTCTTTCTTCTTCCACTCCTCTCCAATCGCAAAATACCCCTCAAGAGAGTCGTTGGTGACACTCTGGAGTGGGTGCATCTCAGAATCACTCCAAATAGCTCCAAATCTCCTGAAATACGACAAAAACAACAAATCGTGAAAAGCATCGCAATATTGTCGAATAAACGTGAAAAACACGATTTGAGCGATCTAAATGGCATGCAAACATGCAGAAAAAAGGTGTAAAATATGGAGTGATCACGAGGCCAAGCCCCGCACCCGCGCTCCGCTCCGCTTCATTGCAAGTTGCAACGTTGCAACCCATAGTGCCCCCGCTCCGACCGAGGAGATCGCCCGCTCCGACCGAGAGAACAGCCCGCACCCCGCTTCGTCCACACGCTGCAGCGCTTCGTTGCAGCCGCTCTGCATCTGCCCCGCACCCGCTAGCGCCCGACCGACGAGATCTTCCACACCGACCGAGAGATCCGCTCCGCATCGCTCCGCAGCGCTGCACGCCCGCACCCGCAGCGTCCGACCGAGAGATCCGCTCGGTCTGACCGAGGGAATCCCTCGCACCGCACAAGCCCCCGCCTCCGCCGCGCTGCATCACGCCCGACCGAGAGTTTCTCTCGGTCTGACCGAGAGAAACCCCCACACCGACGGTGTCCGACCGATGACAGAACGTCGCAACTTGGTTTCTCCCACACCAACTCCTGTGGTGGGCCCCCCAAGTTCTCCAGAGGTGTTGTGGGTCCCCCATTGACCCCTAGCACTGCTGTGGGCCCCACTTGGGTGTGCTACTTCACGGATTTGCCGTCTACGACGTTACGACACGTCGTAGGCCTTCGTCACAAGTTTCAACTTTTGGGGAATCATGCGAGGACCAGATCTGAAGCTGAGGAGTTCTCCGTTCAGACGCGACTTCCATTCTACGACGAACTCCGGTACAGGTTGGTCCCCCGAAACTCGTAGAAACCCCCACAATAGCTGACTGAATCCTAAACTAAAAATCGACAACTTGAACTAAAGTTTATTTTCCAGCACCAGTAAAAATCGACGAATGGACTTTGTTGACTGTGCACATAGGATTAGATCGTCGATTAGGCTGAAACATAAAAAAAAGTGACTTTTGAAGAATAGGATAGTCCCGATAACCTAGAAACGAACGCTAATAGGATTTGATGAAATTGAGACCTGACACCGTCGCCGTGGCGATATTTCAGACGGACTTCTGCGGACGAGACGCTTGGACGAGACGCTTGGACGAGACGCTTCGAGAGGACGACACACTCGCCATCATAGGCAAGTGTATCCACTTGCACTTTTGGCCGTGCTTAGGCCCTAGTTGGTTAGAATTGTTAATTGTGAACAAAAAGAATCGGAGGTGAAATGATAGCGTCCAGGACGACCCTGACGGCTCAGACTTGACGACGAAGTCTGAGCCTGACAACAACAACTTTTGATATCGTAGGGCTATCATGTGTGTGCGTGTGTGTGGACACCCTAGAATAACCCTTCCCGTCATGTCACGTCTCATCCCGTCTTGCACAGCCCGCTGGGCAATATGGCACTCTCCGAGTGATCCCTTGTACAGATTCACAGCCTACGGGCAATAGGGCACTCTCCAAGCTAGAGAGAGTGATCTCTTGTACGGATACACAGCTTGCGGGCAATAGGGCACTCGCCAAGCTAGAGCGAGTGATCCCTTGTACTGTTGTCTTGTCTTGTCTTGTCTTCCTTGGAGTTTGGGGTTGGGTTGAGCGTGCGCACGGCAAGAGGGTCTGATCCCCCTCGAACCGTAAGGCGTGAACCCTTTCGTGTCTCACTTGTCTTGTCTCGACTTGTCCCGTCACGTCCCGACTTGTCATGACACCAGTAGGTTAGTCCCGTAGTTGGTAGCACACGCTACGACTACTACTTACTACGCTTTACTTTCCTGCTGCGTTACTTCTTTTTGTTACTCAGTTATAACCCCAGCATGCTAATCAACCAGTAAAATGTTGTCTAAAAGTTGATACACTTGCAGTTTGGTCTAACCCTGTTTGTAGACCTTACCTGACGTACAGTTCCTTCTTTTGGTGCTGTACGTCAGGTGTTGAGCCAGAGTACATCGACGAGGCAGACTTGCCAGCAGACGGAGAGCCGGAGGACGTTGATCTGGAGTACGATCCAGAGGATGACCAGAGTTAGAGGCCTCTGGTTGCTGATCCAGAGTTCTGTTCCAGTTTAGTTGGGTGCGTAGCACCTTTCGTTTTCTTGACTAGGTTGGGTGCTTGCACCGGTAGTTTCTTTTTCTGCAGATGTAGCCCTTCGGGTGTTTTAGACTCTCAGTACTTTGGATGATTATGTTTGGAATAAAATGAATTGATATCTATTTTCGGTACTTTTGTTGTTCCGTACTAACTTGTAGGGACCTGTTTCATTCGTTTTGGAATACCACAGACGCTTATTGGGTCTGGGCTCTCAACCCCGGCCTAAGCGGGCCTTACTCACGCTTCGCCTCCGTCCTTTTTGGGAAGCGGAGCGTGACAAATGAAGAAGAAGTGGCGGCCTGGTTCTCATGCGTGAATGGCTAGGGTAGGAAATGGGTTTGGTTTTTAAAAGAGAGAAGTTGCTAAATGCATATGAAAGAGGGTATAATTAGGGATGACTAGGATAGAGAGTGTGAGAGGAGGGGTGTAGTTTTGGGTGTGGATAGAAGAAGTAATCCCTCATGATACGTATGAGGGATTCTATCTAGATTTGATTAGGGATTGAAATTTTCGAAATTGATTAAGGCTAATCGGCTTTGAATTTTATTAGTGATTTGGGTGGGCTAGGAGTGTCAGAAAAATACGAAAAAAATATGGGGACTACCGTGACGAAGAGAGGCTTGGGGATACAGTCGTCAATCACACGTTTGGTCTATGGAAAACAAACAGAAAAAATAAAAGATCCGGCGACTACGTCTAAAGCTACGTCGATCCTGCAATCAAACTTGATTTGTGGGAGAACGACATGTGAAATGTCGTTCACTAAAAATCTCACAAATAACTACTGTTCCTTGCGGTCACAACGGTATATCACATCGCATAGTCCGCATCCAAGAAGGAGTCGAATAAAATACGTGTACGAAAACATACGTACACGCAGAAATACGAACGGTGGAAAAGCAGCCGTTACAAAGAAAGTCAGTCCATTCATGCATATCTTACTCATGTGCTTCAATTGATCTATATATGCACATATATTCATTGACTAACTGGATTGGCATCTATGTAGGGGGAGTAAGTTTTCTTTAAGCACAATTATTTATATTTTTGTTTATGTTTGTTTGTCATCATCAAAAATGGGGAGAATGTTGAGTATTGGACTTCTCCCTACTTGGTGTTAATGATGAGCAAAACATAAATACTTGTGACTAATCCCCTATTTGCAGTTAATGACTAAGCATATCTTAAAGATCAATTAGCAAGGGATGCCTCTCAAAGATCAATGAATGCAAGAGAAGAGGATTGGATGATCAAAGATGGTGATTGGTACTCCGGGTCGACGTCCTCTGGCTCCACGTTCCCAGGAATGTCCGGCTCGTCCACGTGCTCTGGTTCAACACTTGACGTACATCACCCAAGAGAAAAGGAAATGTACGTCAGGTAAAGTCTACACAGAAAATGTTAGACTCTACTGCAAGTGTATTTTAATTTAGAACAATTATTTACTGGTTGATTAACATGCTGGGGTTATAACATGGCATTTAAAGAAAGTAACGGAGCAGGAGAAGTAAACACGACACGTTGTAGTCGTAGCGTGTGCTACCGACTATGGGACTAACCTAAATGGGTCACGTGAAGACGAGACAAGACAAGACAAGACAAGACACGTGTGACTCGAAGGGTTCACGCCTTACGGTTCGAGGGGGATCAGACCCTCTCCCCATGCGTACGCTCAACCCTACCCCAACCCAAGTGCTCAGGACAAGAAGGTACATGGATCACTCTCGTTGGGAGAGCATCCGAAACGTCCAGAGGCTTTTTGTATAACAGGTATCACTCTCGCGTGGAGAGCATCCGAAACGCCCGGAGGCTTTTTGTGTAACAGGGATCACTCTCGCATGGAGAGCATCCGAAACGCCTGGAGGCTTTTTGTGTAATAGGGATCACTCTCGTGTGGAGAGAATCCGAAACGCCCGGAGGCTTTTTGTGTAACAGGACACGACATGACACACAAGAAATTGTTATTCTAGGGGGTCCACACTCACGCACACACAGAAAAACCCTAAGGTGTCAATTGTTGCTGTTGTTGCGCTTAGACTTCGTCGTCAAGTCTAAGCCATCAAGGGAGTCCCAGACGCTATCATTTCACGTCCGGATCTCTTTGTTCACATTTAACAATTCTAAGAGTCTATGGCCTAGACACGGCCAAAAGTACAAGTGAGTACACTTGCCTGCGGTGGCGAGTGCGTCGTCTGTCCGGAGCGTCCCGTTAAAACGTCGTGTCGGTGATGGTCCGTCTGAAACAGGATCACGGCGATGTCAGATCGCACTATTTGTCAATCTTAATACGGTTTGTTTCTAAATTTGGCGGGACTACCCTAACAGTCAAAAAGTCACGTTTTTGTTGTTTTGTTCAGTCTAGATCGACGTCTACCCTATGTGCACAGAAAATTCGTCCGATCGTCGATCTTTCCTATAGTGGCAACATTTTACAGATGCTGAAAATAAATTTAGTTCAAGTTGACCAATTTTAGTTTAGGTTTTGGTTAGCTACGTTGTGGGTTTTACTACTCGTTAGGGAAACCAACCTCGTGATGTCGTCCAACAAGCGGAAGTCGGGTCTGAACGACGAAACGTCGACGTCGTCTGGAATTCCTCGGCCGTGGGTAGCACAACGAGGTACCTTGGGACATTGGGGTAGTCACGCGAAATCAGCGAGCTAATAGCGATCCTCCTCCCGTTGCGAGTAGCGCAACAGATCTTCACAATAACGGCGACATCGGCTAAAAGTACGTGCGTGCGACAACGCGCATGAACTCCGAGAGTTCAAGGGGGCTGTCGGTGGATGAAGTAGGACCAGAGGAAGATGCTCGGCCTGGTGGGTGGCCGGCGACGTGAGCGTACGGTGGTGGGTGGCCGTGAGAAGCCGGAGAGGATAGATTCGTGCAACGCTCTTTGTCGCACGTCTCAGCGGAATTCCAGCGATGATCAGCGACAACAAGAAGTTGCAAAAGGCAAAGGACTTCAAGACGAAGCCAACGACAGTAGAGTTGTCACTGGGGGTGGTCGGAGGTGATCGTGCGCGGGCGTCGAAGTTCAGCGCACAGATCTGTCAAAAACAGCAGCTGGGCTTGGTTTCGACGGATTTTCCAGGAGCTACAGGTGGGATATGAGCGTGAGAGAAATTGTAGTTGGTAGGGGGTTTCGATAGAAGTCCAACGGTGGTAGGGTGGTCGTCGTAGGTGGTCGGATGGCCGGTGGGCGCGAGTTTTCCCGGCGGTGGCGCAGATCTGTAAAACTGTCGTTAAGTCGAGTTTGAGAGATGTTTCGAGGAGGTAGAGATGAAGGAAGAGGGTAAGAGGAGTTGGAGTTAATTGAGGGGTTCGATAGGAGTCTGACGGTGGTGGAGTGGGTGGCCGAAGGCCGCCGAAAGTGGCGGGTGTTGGGGTTTTCCGGCGGGCGCCAGATATGGAAAAACGGCAGCTTCTTGGTGTTTCAATGCGGTTTTGAGGGGTTTTGAGGAGTGAGGAATAAGGGAGGATGGGTGCAACGACTAGGGGAGGTCGAGGGGGACCCGAGGGAGGAGGATTCGGCCGGAGGGGGTGGTCGGAGCGGAGGCGGCATGGGCTTTTCCGGCGGCGGCATTCTGCTGTCAAAACATGCAGCTTGGAGCTTTTTCTTGAGGATTTTAATGGGTGAGAGAGAGGAGAGGGGAGAGGAGAAGGTGGAGGAGAGGGTGGCCGGATCTTGGGGTGGCCGGTGGCTCACCGGAGGCAGGAGGGTGGCGCAAGAAAATGAAGAAGAAGTGGCGGCCTGGTTCTCATGCGTGAATGGCTAGGGTAGGAAATGGGTTTGGTTTTTAAAAGAGAGAAGTTGCTAAATGCATATGAAAGGGGGTATAATTAGGGATGACTAGGATAGAGAGTGTGAGAGGAGAGGGTGTGGTTTTGAGTGTGGATAGAAGAAGTAATCCCTCATGATACGTATGAGGGATTCTATCAAGATTTGATTAGGGATTGAAATTTTCGAAATTGATTAAGGCTAATCGGCTTTGAATTTGATTAGTGATTTGGGTGGGCTAGGAGTGTCAGAAAAATATGAAAAAAATATGGGGACTGCCGTGACAAAGAGAGGCTCGGGGATACAGTGGTCAATCGCACGTTTGGTCTATGGAAAACAAACAGAAAAAATAAAAGATCCGGCGACTACGTCTAAAGCTGCGTCGATCCTGTAATCAAACTCGATTTGTGGGAGAACGACCCGTGAAATGTCGTTCACTAAAAATCCCACAAATAACTACTCTTCCTTGCAGTCACAATGGCATATCACATCGCATAGTCCGTATCCAAGAAGGAGTCGAATAAAATACATGTACGAAAACGTACGTACACGCAGAAATACGAACGGTCGAAAAGCGGCTGTTACAAAGAAAGTCAATCCATTCATGCATATCTTACTCATGTGCTTCAATTGATCTATATATGCCCATATATTCATTGACTAACTGGATTGGCATCTATGTAGGGGGAGTAAGTTTTCTTTAAGCACAATTATTTATCTTTTTGTTTATGTTTGTTTGTCATCATCAAAAATGGGGAGAATGTTGAGTATTGGACTTCTCCCTACTTGGTGTTAATGATGAGCAAACATAAATACTTGTGACTAATCTCCTATTTGCAGTTAATGACTAAGCATATCTTGAAGATCAATTAGCAAGGGATGCCTCTCAAAGATCAATGAATACAAGAAAAGAGGATTGAATGATCAAAGATGGTGATTGAAGCTCCTAGAAGACTTCAAGCTCATACGTTAGTTAGAAGAGAGAGTTCTACAAATGTATTCTTCTTTTTCTCTTCTGATATGTAGCTTAGAAGTAGAAATATGTTGGAGCACACACACATCTTCATTTCAGTCTTAGGAATTCATTAGATCAACTTGCCTTAGACTCCGATTCATTTCTATGAAGTGCATTTTGTGATTTCAACAGTCGACTGTTGAATGATTTACAGTCGCCTGTCTTAAACCAGTCGACTGTGTTTTGTTCTACAGTCACTTGTTAAGCACATACTTTATCAGTTGATCCTTGGGCTTTCTAATCTTTAACTCTATCAGGAGACTGTTGTACATGTCACCGGCGCATGTCCAAAAGACAATTGCCTGTGATTTGTTAATCAGTCGCCTATCGATCTTCAGCCCAAGACTGATGTTGTATTTAAAGTCTCCTGTCCAAGGACCAGTCGATTGTAAATGCTTCAATAGTCGCATGTCCATCATTCTTATTCAGGACTTGCTCTCTGGAATATTTCTTATTCTACTGCCAGTCGATTGATGTGGTATTTACAGTCGACTGTTCAATGGCACAGTCGACTGTCGATGCTTCAACAGTCGACTGAATTTGAGCTTCTATACAGACTTAACTCTCTGGAAAATGTCAGTGTTTGTGACAATTGACTGTAGAAGGAATTATTGTCACATGTTAGTTTAACAGTCGACTGTCTTATCTTTATCATTCGTCTGTCCTGACTTCCCAGTATTTTCCAAGACTTCCTCAACTTATCCTGATTGCGACCAGTCGCCTGTAGAAGGAATTACAATCGCAAGTTGGTTTAACAGTCGACTGTCTTCTCTTCATCAGTCGACTGTCCACGTGGTAAATTACCATTTGAATTCTCACCTACCCTTTGACACAGTGCAGCAGTCGACTTTGTTTTGTTCTACAGTCGACTGTCGCATGTGTAAATTCTATCCGTTGAGCTTTTCTCCATGTATTTCAAAGGGCCTTTTGGGAATTCTGTTTGAGGGGTTTGAGAAAACTATAAATCCAACCTCTATTGTTTCATTAAGAGGTTAGCAACTCACTCAAATATTCAAGCTTTCAATCTTCCAAGATCAAAGCTCTCAAAATCATAAAGCCCTAGAATTCTTATCTTTCATCTGCTTGCTCTCCAACCTAGAACCAAAGAGAAATCTCCTAGGCATTTGGTGCAGTCAAGAGAAAGGGCTTTCTTCTCTTTCAAGAGAGTCATTGAACATACAACACACTCACCTTCAAGTTCTACTTCAAGGTATAGGTGATTGTAAGTGTTGTATGTCATATTTCATAACTTTCGTTATTTGGTTTACTCTCAGGCTGTGAGAGTGGTTTGCTTGCTCCCAAGTTGTGGGAGTCAAGAACAATCGAGTGTACTTCGATTTCACTTGTAGGGTTTCTACAAGTGGGTTTTAAGGAAACCTCAAGTTAGGGTTCTAACTTGAGTATCCGGTGGTATCCGGGTGGAAGGGACATATGATTACTGGGAACAAGTCGGTTGTTGACTTGGGTAAGTCGAACCCTTGAAACATCTCTGCGTTTGCATTGTTTCATTTTTGGGTTAACTTTCATTCCGCACTTAATTGTTGGTTAGGAATTTAATTTGGTGTAACTATCTTTTTAAATTGTATAAACACTATTCAACCCCCTTCCAGTGTTTTCCTCATAGCCAGGGACCTTACAAGGGGTATTTACTTTCCAAGTGGGTTACACGCCGATTGTGTTTTGCACCTGATCTAATATATCAGTTGCCACCTGATAAACATGATAACATATCCATAGAGAATGACGTGGAAAAGGTGGCACCAGATCTAATAGATCATGTACCAATCCATGTAAAGTTGGAAAGAACAAGCGCCACAGGAGCATTTACTTTCCATGTGGTTTACACGCCGATTGTGTCTTGCACCTGATCTATTATATCAGTTGCCACCTGATAAACATGATTCCCTATCTATAGAGAATGATGTGGAAAAGGTGGTACCCGATCTAATAGATCGGGTGCCAAGAATTATAAAGTTGGACAGAACAAACCCCACATGGGCATTTACTTTCCATGTGGTTTACACACCGAGTGTGTTGATCGCGCCCGGATATACACCCGAAAAACGACTGTAGCCTTACCGCAAGCGCACGGTGAAGTGGCGAGCGGGTATCGAACACAGGGAGAACAAATGACAGTACTCTATATCGATCACCTAGCTATTGATGGTAGAATGGAATGGTTTGGATAATAATGTCACTGTCTTTCAAATAACAAATAGAATTCAATATAATAAAAGTGTCTAGGGCTAGGGAATCCCCACTACGGATCATCACTTATCCTTGTGGATCATAAATCTCAATGTTGCAAGGCTTGAATTAAGGT